>VZSV01000419.1:0-43467 GCA_013398735.1 Nothocercus julius | reverse complement strand
GCCCAGGTCCCTCTCTGCAGAGCTGCTCTCCAGAAGGTCAGTATCTACCCATAACTGCACCTGGTTATTCCTCCCCAGGTGCAGGACCTTGCACTTGGCCTTGTTGCATTTCATAAGATTTCTCACCACTCGGTTGCCCACTCTGTCCAGGTCCCCCTGGATGGCAGCACAGCCCTCTGGGGTATCAGCTACTCCTCCCAGTTTTTTATCATCAGCAAACTTGTTGAGGCAGCACTCCATCCCTTCATACAGATCATTGATGAATAACTTGAACAGGACCGGACCAAGGACTGAGCCCTGGGGGACACCGCTAACCACAGGCCTCCAACTAGACTCTGCACCACTGATCACCACCCTCTGGGCTCTGCCATACAGCTAGTGATCCAGCCATAGATGTGCATACAAATACTATATACACACACACAAGAGCTGAATAATGAAATTCAATAATAATAGAACCGTGATGCAAGTTTTCACAACAAAGGTCCCACCACAGTCATTTGGCACTTTTTCATTCATCTCCTCTCAGTATTCGATACCCCTTCTTAGGCAATTAAGAATCTGGACTTGATTATTTCAAACATTCTTTCTAAAGCAAAGATATAGATTATCCTAGAAAAAGATAGCTATTTTGTATTTTCTGGAGGAACAAAAGAATGTAATAAAGAAATGCAAGCAGAAATACTAACTAACATTAAATTAAGTTTTTACCCTGAGGATCTACGTGGGAGTGAAAGCACCTTCTAGAAACTTTATTTATTCAGACTGCCTAACATGTTATTCAGAAATAGCTCTGTTAAGATCTTCATATTATTTCATGTAAGATAGCCTAAAATCGAATATCATTTGCAAGAGACACCAATCCGTTCATTTTCATTATTGTGTGGTGCCTTTGTTAAAGGATCCAAGCAGCAGTCTAGAATAGAAAAATCTATAAAGAAGCATAATCTTTTTCTATTAATCTTCTCTCTCCTGTTGCCCAGCCCTTTGTTCTGTCAGTTTTGAAAAGCAATAATAGTACTTTCGAGAATTCCAACAGAGTAGTTCTGCGGCGGGTGCATTGCTTTAAGGTTTATAAGTTTATAAAGTCATTCTCATTGATTTTTCCCCAATACTTCATCTCCATCCTCATAGACAACACCTCTCAGTGAAGTTCTGCTTATTCCGAACTTTGCCCATCATCCTAAGTCAAGCTACTACCTTGGGCCACAATATGCAAGCCAGGCCATGATGCTCCAGCACAGGACAGGCTCAGCAAGATTTTTCTTCTTTGCCCTGGGTACTTAGAAAATGCCCCTTGTTTAGCATTCTTACAGCAACCTAGAAGCAGTAACACTTCGGTAGACTAATTCCAAAAGAGCAGCCAAGCAGTCATTTTACAGGACTCTGGAGACACAAGAGACAAGGACAGGGTTCTCAAAAGTATGGTTGAATGAAGAACTCATCTTGTTTTTGTCTCAAAGAAACAAGCAACATTAATAACTTTTAAAGTCTTACCACAGATACAGCAAACATCATTTCCACACATACAGATTTACATTTTAATGACACCTGAAATTCTCTTTTAGGTTCAGAGAGGCTTTAAATGGAAAAAGTCCTGTTTGAGAGCATTGTAATAGTACTGAAAACAGACAATATCTATTTTTATGGAGAGAAAAAGAATTACCTAAGATGGCTGTGACTTTCTGCTAGAATCCACCTTCTCTTTTTTCTATCTAAGGAAGATAAACACTGGCTTCAGACTAATCCTTCTTTCTCTTATTAGAAAGTCTGTGTTCCCATTGGATTGAGGCTTTTATTACTGTGGACTACTTAGCACATTCATCTCTATAACAGACCTCAAAATGAAACAATGAAGTGAATCAATGGTTGACTTTTCTGACCCCAAATGTGTCATTTGTACAGAACTCAATTGCAGCCTATGAAGGAAGGGCATCCTACAGCTTTGGCTTTTAATCCCAGTGCTCACTGCAGACACGGACAAGGGTTTGAAAACTAAAACAATAATTGTTTTTAATGGAAGCTATAGTTTCTGTCCACCAGAAGATTCTGTTTAAAGAAAAACTGCTTTACTACAAGGGCAACAGAACAGGTTGCACAGAGAGGTTGTGGAGTCTCTGCATCTGGAGATAATCAAAACCTAATGGGACATGGTCCTGGGCAACTGACTCTAGCTGATACTGCTTGAGCAGGGCTGTTGGACCAGACGATCTCCAGAGGTCCCTTCCAACCTCAAACACTTTATGATTCTGTAAAATTCTGGTCCTTTTTTTCTACACCCTGAACCATATGAAAAATGAGTATATTTTTATATCAATACATCTATTTAGATCTATGCATATAAACACAAACATATTTACAAAACAAAACCTGAAAATTCTGATTTAATATGAAAACACTTCAAGTCATCTAGCACTATATTTGCTGCAGCTGATTTAGATGTATCCAATCTCCTTTTTCCCATAAATTTTCATGGATGTTCAGTCACAGAAATCCTGGCAGATAAAATTTGTTATCTTTTAGGCCTCTGTAGTTTGGGCTATATCTCCTACAGCACCATGCAGCAGATAGGGTGGTTGCAGTTAAAGTATAATTTATGCCCCTCTGCAAATGCTGAAATCTAATCCAGACACCCACAATATTTCCATTTTGTGTAACGTGGAGAAAGTGTTTTTATTTTTTCTTTTTTTTACTGAACATTGTGTAAAGTTGGTGAATTCAAAATGTTCTAGGAAAAAATAATCTTTGTGGGCACTATGTATCCAGCTGAAATACTCTAAAACACGTGACTAACTTTTCCCGATATAACAAAACTGATTCTCCTTCACAGAAAACAGTCACAGTTAGATATGAATCAAAGACTACAATTAATCATATACACATTGGGAAAAAAAAGTCAATATTTATATATTTAAGATTTTGATTCAATCTGACAGATATGGAAAAAGAATATAAGAAAATAACCTGAAAGAAAACAAGATCTTTATTTCTAAGCTAACGGATATTTCCCAAACAGTAGGGACATAAAAGATTGAGGCAGAGCTTTGTAGATCTGTTTGCACACCTTTAACAGCAGGCAGCATTTTATTTTGTAACTACAGAGATTTCATTTTTTCTTTTTTTTTTCTATTTTCCAAGACACTTACCTGGAGCTACAAAATATGAGCTTCAATTCAGTGCAAATTATTCATGATAACAGCTGCTTACTAAATTGTTTTTTTTTTTGTCATATGAATCAACTTGGTCTATTTCCTATGAGGAATCTTCACTGTTCCGAATACAGCCAAAGTCTCAATTTTTTTTTTCTATCTAGAATATCAGACAATCTTTTCCTTTGTATTTGTTCTGTTATAGTTTTTTTCTTTTTAATTTATTAAATCTAACACATGACTGCTCACTATTTACAGTGAGTTTTGACATCTTGTGCTGTCTTAGCAGAATAAGTTCTTTAACAAGTCTTTAAAAGCCTGCTATACAGTTGGGGCACCTACGCGTGCTCAGGCCAAACGGGACCAACCTGTCAGGCAGAAAACAAGTTAGTGGTAGCAGAGTTTACTAAGCTGGAAAAAAGCAGGACTCAGGCAACCTTCAAGAAACAGTAGAAAACTGAATGAAATAAAACACAGATTTTTATTGTCTAGCTCTTGGAATTAGTCTATTTACTCATACTGAACAAAGCTTAGTTAAACTATCCAATACACCACTGGTTCTTCATGCAAGTAATTTTTTTTTAATGAACCCGCTACACTGATCAATTTGAAGTCTTCAATAAATGCATATCTTCATTTGGTGTCGATTACATTTTATATATTCCCTCTCCAATTAGGAAATAGGTCACCTTAAGGTTATTATTATTTTTTTCTACTCTTCTGTCATGAACTGCACCAAATAAAAGTTTATTATGCATTCACTATTAAGCTAGGGTCTTTGTTCATATACAGTTTTAATTGAAATAGGCAGCAAAGAGAAAAATTAGAAGATGTGTAAAAGAGACAAATGTGAATCTTCTAATAATTTTAAAATGGATCTGAATTAGATGGTCCTCTCATATTTATTATTTTCAGATTTAAAATGCTTTTACCAGCCATTACAACCACCTCTACTCTACATCCAGGAGAAATTGAAAAGCCTACTTTAAAGCAACTAGACTGCATTTTGAAACTCTGTAATGTAGCATACTGTGAAAGCAAACTGATTTTCCTCCACATTCCACCATCAAAATCACAAACCACTGATAATATTAAATTTAATATAAGACCTAAGGATACACCAATTTCACTTAAGGAAAAAAAGAATAAGAAAATCCTTCATTAATTATTATTAAGTCATTGCAATTGCCCCATAGGGGGTCATTGGTCCCCACAATCGCTGATAAAACCATCATTATTTACACAAACAAAATTAGAGCGTTGCCTGCTGTCTCTTTTGACATCCAAGTTGATCCTCTGTTCTGTATTGTCTGATTTCTACAATATAGTTTGTTTACACTACATGGGAAAGTGCCAGTTCAATAGTGTCCTATTGTGCCAGCACAATAGCTATTCCTTGCAGTGCTGCTCAAGAGACAAGTTCTGTTTGGTGGGTATTTATCATCTGTATGCACACAAATTGTTTTAAACTAGTTTGTAAACGTATTGTTACAGTACTCATGAAAAGACAATTTAAATAAAATGGGAAAAGGTGACATGTCAGTAGCAGTTATAACACCACATACCAAATCATAAAATTTATACTTCTATTACAAATATCATTCTAAATCTATAAGTATTAAGGGGAATATTTAACAAAAAGACTTTCTCAAAGTCCCTTGCTTTCTTTTAGCATGTCACTTATTGAGCAGAACTTTCACCACTCTGAAGAAAGATAAAATCATAGGTTTCTCACTTTTTTCTTTCTTTTTTTTTTTTTTTTTTAATCACTTGCCTCATTTGGTCTTAGTAAAACTACATATCAGGGGTTTCTTCTCTCTCTTTGAACGGCATTTATAATCTGGATCTTCTGTAGCAAAGGTTAGAATATGAAGTCTGTAACAAACAGAAATCTTTCCAGGGGCCTCCACTTTATAGGTGACTGCATTGGTAAAATAACCTTCCTGTGAGGCCAAGCTTCAGACTATTGATGCTGGTTCATATGACTATACCAGAACATGCAATTCACTATGCCAGAATATGCTTTGAGGGTGGTAAAAGCAGTCCTTACTCCTAGCATACCAAGGTAGTTTCCACCATAATCCAGGATGAGAATCATCTTAGCACCAAAGGCTTTAGCATAAAATATGAATTTCCCACTGGAGACAAGGAGTCGTAAATGAAAGATTAAATAAATTATACTTGATAAATAATAAATCCTGCTGACAAAATTAAATATACATAATGTGTAAGTTATGCAACAAGCAGCTACTGCGTGAAAGAGAAGCAGCTGAGTCACAAGAGTGTTTCCAGGCTTCTGAAAGAATGATTATGTCTAAGGGAGACTTGAAAATTCAAATTGTTGAGAAGCCAGTAGGTGATTTTTTCTTGCCACCACACTGGCATTGCTGCAGCTTAATGGCTGTCTCTCTGAGAGAATGAAAGATAAGAGACAATTCTTAAAGATATGTCCTCTTGCAACACTGGAAGTGTCAGTCCATCTTAGCCTGGACAACAGGCAAATTTAAGTCCTGTTACAGGTCACTCAGTATTTTGGTTCGCTTCACAGTCTGAGACAAGACACAGCTCCCCTACTTAAAGCCTTTTCTCAGTGTGGTGAAAACTAATGCTTCTTTATCCTTACAGGCTTGTTCCAAGAAGCAGTAGTTTAATCCTAATAATAGTCTTTGAAGATAAACCTGCTAATTTAAGGGTATATTAGGTGACCCGCAAGTGAGGTTGAAGCATGTACAATACTGTGTTCTACTCCACCAGAAACTGATATTATAGGCAAAGCACATGAAAAAGTGATGCTGTGTACCTTTGTCTGTGAGGATGAAAAAATGCAGACACACAAATATATCTGCAGTTCAGCTGCATCTGTAAATAACAAAGCAGAGAACTATGCCAGTTGTGTTGAATGTCTGATTGAAAGTTTTTGCTCAGATTCTAAAAACCTTTCAAACCTTCTTCATGCTCTCACCATTCTTACTGGTTTTATTTATAAGGTGCTACAGAGTTCAGCCATGAACTTTTCCTTGTATTGAATTTAGACCATGCTCCTGGGCAAATTCAGATGATCTTAATTCAGTGTGTAGGAGACTAACTGCAATCCACTCCAGCTATGAAAATGAAGGTTGAAGGAACAGTTATCTGCTTTGATACCCTGAATTCTTCCAAAGCCCACTTTGTTGGAAAAGGTAGAGAGGAAAAAACTTATTTTCCCTGCTTAACTAAAAGGTCAGACATTCCTAACGCCAGTGCTAATAATGCTGCTAACTCTTCCACTTGCTTCATACATCCCAATCCTTTCAGCCTTACCTGAATTAAAGGCATCCCAACTCAAACTCAGTACCATCACCCACCTGACTAGACAATAAAACCCAATGGGAACAATTTTTCCTTGTCATGTGTTAGGGAAGGAGCAGCACAGCTCTTCTGAGGCCCATGACTCACCCTGACTGAGCTGGGTCTGGAGTTCTTGCAGGCAACGTTTGTGGTTGCCAGAAGGTTTGTGTGAGGTAGGTGGGTGCTCAGTTCCACTGTTCCCACTGGGTTGCCAGGGTCCCTAGTGAAGAGATAGGGTCAGGGACAAAGCTCATGTAGAACATGGTTACAGAAGGAAAAGGAACCTATGCAGGACACAAGTAGCAGAGAGCACAAAGAACAGGAGAAGAATGCTGTGATTCGACGTGAAGGTCTGCTAGCAACGTAGCTATCAGGCAGCCTTCTCTAGTCAGGCCGAGTGCAAAACCCACAGGCTGCAGGACTCTGACATTGTAAAACTGGCCTGGAGCAGCAGCAGCTGAGGAGATAAAAGCTGGCTCTGTTCTTTCCCCAGAAACAGAGCTAAGCCCAAACAGAAGCAGTACTGTCTGCAACAAGCTAGAGCTTCAGGTCATAAACAAAACCAACTAGAGTAAGAGAGTGTAGCTTGAGATAAGTGGCCTCTATTTGGATTTCATCTGTTTCACAAGATGCTGTGAATGAGACACAGAAATATTTCTCCCTCTCCGACTAGCCTCTGAATAACAGTGTTCAAATCCTTTCATAACAAACATGTCAGATCAACCACTTCCACCATGACTATCACTGCCTGCTCCTCCTCAGCCTCGTTAAATGATGCTTAAATTTAAAATGACCAAGCTCAATACAGCATGCAGTTTACCTTCATGTGAAAGAAGTCACACATTCAGCTCCTGACTGAGGGGATTCTAATGCAGGCAGCTATGCTAAAGGAAAATCACCGGCAGATCAGTAAACCCCACAAGTTCCCTGTATCCTAGGAAGCTACGAACTATAGCTTTTCCATCTTCTCCATCTTTCAGAACTAAATTAAATGAAGAACAAAGATTTCTGCTGACTTTTCAGTTCATTTTCCATACTTGGCAGAGGCATTTTTTTCCTCTCAGTGGATTAGATTTTAGTCACAGCTATATGGAGTTATTCTGGATTTACACCAAGACAGCTAAGATGCAACTCTCAGCTTTTGTTTTTGAAAAGATAGAATGATGACAAAGCCACACAAATGAATATTAAACTCTCATAAATAATGCAAATCTCATTGGGCTAGTACATTTTAACATGCCTTAGAGTAATCTGGATGGGATATACTTCCTCTGTTTTTGACATGACTTGAATTGAAGATGGAATATGAAGTAATAAAGTATATCTTATCTAGTCAGAGTGAAAATTTATGCATCTTTAAGGAACTGTCTTCATTAGGGCAGTTAACTGAATACTCGAAAACATGGGTTTTAAATCTCTTGATATTTCTCTATTCTAATGCATATTCATGTGGCAATATTTAAAGAAAGCTGAACATTTTTCTCATCATAAAAAACAGTATAACATATTGCTTATCTTTGCATTACTTCAGACAAATATTTGTATACTTTTGTTTAGTTTCTGCTGGACAGACATATCTGTACTCCTGCTAAAATTTGCTAGGGTTAAAATTACTTTTTAAAGCAACCAACAACATGTATACATTTATTTGAAAGTTGCAAAATGAAAAGGTTTTTCAAAAGAACATTCACTCAAATCCAAGGGCAGTACTCCGGAGCCCAAATTAAGGGATAAAACGAAAAGCGTTTACACATTCATCCTCGCTGGCAAACGTAAAATAATTAAGGCATTTATGGATGTAAATTGGTTTTGTGTGCAAATATATTTTATTGCAAATGACACTTTCAAAACACTATCACTTTTACTCCACATGTGGCTCATCCAAAACATGGAATAATGACCTATACTGCTGTTTAAGTAACAAAAGAAAGTCCTTAAAAAAACTATTTACTATAAATCTAAGCAAGTTAAACATTAACAAAGATGATGATGATATGCACGTAACAGAAGTTCAGTTCATAAAGTCCAAAGCAAAAGGAAGGAGCAAAGACTCCCACCAAGACATTAATAACTAAAGACACACTGGAAGTGAGACTAATATGATGTAGAAGAAAGAAAGAATGTCATTTGCTTTTAAAAAACTGCACAATGTCACTGTTGCGGAAAAAAAGGTTAACTTTTTTTTTTTTTTTTCCTACCTTCAACTGCAAAGAACACTTTTTCAAATGCTCAAGAAAAGCATTTGTTATTTTATTTAAAAAATGGACGGCATTTAATTAAGCCTGGCATGGTATTAAGCAAATTCACTGCCACAAATAAGTCAACTTTCCTACTGTGTAGCAGACCTGTGGGGGAAAGCAAACCTTTATCGTTCATTACAAAGGTCCATTTCAAAACCATACAGCAGAGGTGTCACCCAGGAAGAACCCTCTGTATCCTACATGATTATGAGCTCCTGATACAGTCATGCACAGAGCTGAGGTATGAATGACCTTTTTAAGTAAAGAAAACATAAAAAGGGAATGATAGCAAAGCTAGAAAATGAAAAGAAACAGATGGCAGTGTCAACTGTAAAACTGCCAAGCCCCTACAATGTAGAAGATAAGCGACTTGTGGAGAATATTGCTTGGATTAGATGAAGTTCTAATGGTAGTCTTGAAAGACTTGCTGACCCATATTTGGCACTGCTAAGGCTTTTAGCTTGAGGCTTAACACAAATTTAATTGTGCTTTTATATAAGGTGGAGGGCTGTAATCTGTTTTGTTCATTCTCTACTGCAGCTGCTGTTTCTGTACCACAGAACTCAGTGCTGCTTAACAAACATTGTCATCTACGGAATTGCTACTGCACCATTTCAGAACCTCTTTTACTTCTATTCCCCTCCTCAGAATGACATTTTTTTTTCTCTTTAAGAACATTACTGCTGGATGATGGATTCAGCACCAAAAGATGATTAAGCACTGAAAGATACCTGGTGAATCAAATCCAGAAGGCCTGAAGAGAAACAAAAATTACCTTCTCAAAACATGAAAAAAAAAAGAAAAAAACAGGTTCTTGGCTTTATAGTAGCTCTGATTACATGATCTGGTATCTGTTGGACTATTTTTTTTCTGATTGGTTTGTGCACTTGTTGACTCAAAAGCCCAAGTACTACATTGCGAGTAACTCTTTTATCCCCCCAAAGCTCTAGAGACACTAATGTGTCTCTAGATTATCATGAATGCTCACTGATCAAAGCTCAAGGAGTTTCAGCACAGGAGAGAAAGCTAAAAGAAAAAACTAAAAGTACCTGTAGTAGCACATATCCCTGTAGTAGCACATATCACTGACAGTCAAAATATGGCGGGGGGAGGAACCACTGGGAATAGCACAAAATGCATCATACACACTATTGTTTTTTTAAGTTGATGGGAAGAAATGGAGAAAAAAAAGAGTGAGGTCAGAAGAACGGTTTTTATCCTTTTATGAGTAAAAACAGGAATTCAAATATGCTGAAAAATGGTTTGGATCTGGGGAATGAAGTGACAATCAAATTACTAGAACAATTAATTCATATTCACAAAATACATTGCATTACAATTGGCTCCTGACCCTTTTTGGCCCTGCAACTATGCTAAGAACCTCTTTAGTAATAAAATACTGTTAAGTGGTAGTGATTATTTAACACAAGATATTTTAAATACAGAAGAGGCTACAACAACATAATTTAATGAACACAACTGGCAAGTATTACTGATTCATGACTACAACTGCTTCTTCCATATCTTAAGAGTTTTGAAAGGATCCCCATTTTTAAACCTATCAGCTTTGCTGAAGTTTGCTATTGTACACCTACAATAAAATTAAAATGCGCAGAATACAACTGTACTAAAAATTCAAAAATAAAGCTGCCTTAATTTTACAGATACTGAAACAAAATTCTCTAAATAAATGATTGCACACTTTTGCATGTAAAAGACAATACCTAAGCTTCACAGAACCTAAAACACCCCATTCATTCCAGCAAACAGCTTTATACTGTTTATAATTAAACATAAATATCATATCTAAGTTACCATATCTATGCATCTGAATGACTGTATCTGCAGCTTACACTATATTTATATACATATATACATATATAAATATATGTATGTATATTTGCTCTCATCCAGAGGCTAAAGCTGCTCCTGAAAAGCCTCAGCACTAACAATTAAACTTGATGTCAACCACTGGAATTTTTCATGCGTTATCCATCATTAGCTACAATCTCAAACAGGAGAGGAAAAAAAAAATCTTGACTGATATCTGACATTCATCTTCAACAGATCTTCCTTTGTACACTTCTGACTTCTTTAGCAAGTAAAACCAAATGAGACAAGATAGCAGACTCTGATAAGACAAGAGTAATACTCACAAGGGCTTTTGAAAACCCACAGCTACCACTTTGCAGTACTTTAAGGTAGAATTAAAGTATCAAATGTTTCTTTCACCTCTCGAAAAAAATGAGAAAAACTCCCTTCTGTTCCACTGCTAGCCCATTTTAGCAGAACACAAACACATTTGCTTCAACAAGTATTTCCAAAAGAAAAGTTAGTTAAATCCTAAAAAAAAAAAAAAAAAAAAAAAAAAAAAAAAAAAAAAAAAAAAAAAAAAAAATTCAAAACATCTAGAGATTTTAGTAACAGGAAAGTATAATCAAAAATACAGAAATAAATCCAAGAAGTCTATTTAGAAGTCATACTAAAAGTGAAAGGAACAAGGCCTCCAGCAATCCAAAACTAGTTATTTTGTGTAGTGCAGACAGCAACCCCTTCTTTGCTGTTTCATTCTATCTGTCTCTACTATTAAGTATAATATTCTGATTCTATATCTTTAGTCTAAAAAATGTTTTAATAACCTACCTGACTATTTTCATATAAAACTAAGGGGTCATATTCTATCAACCACAGGTAAATATCAGGGCAATATCATCATCTTTACCACCCAGGCAATAAAACCAGTAAAAAAATAGTGGAACATTTGCTTTACAATTAACCACAGGATTGATCAATCAATCTATAAATCCACTGGTTTAGAGCTTTCACAACTACTTAAACAAGCATCAATTGCTAGTAGATTTCTTCTTAAAACATTTTAAAGGGAAAAATGATTTTCCCAGCTACTAGAAAAAAACATACACATTCATTCTAGCCAAACACGTTAAATCACATCTTACAATCGAGATCTGGTAGACTGTAGGATGCCATGACTAAGCGTATGCCATCCCACTCCAAAACATCATCTTTATGTATAAAAATAACTCTTTTACATTGACAATGAAACTGGAACACCACATCTTTTTCTGAAAACAGCCAAGCTGATGACTTCCTTAGCACAAGCAAACAGAATAATTTAATGTCAGAACCTCTTGAACCTAACTAAATGGCTGTTTAACTTTCACTGCCTTCAAAGTGTATTTTAATGTAATTATACAATCACTGTATGAAGACATCCTAATAACTTTCATGATTTATGTATTCTAAAGCATTATGAAGGCGAATGAACCTTGCTGTTTCGATTTATCAAGCAAGATAACCTGGTTAGAAAAGTACTCAGTTATTAGGAAGCCACTTTCCCATAACACATAATGGAAGAAGTCTTCACTACTGGAGCAAATACCATAAAATACATACTACTGATAAATAAAGGCTACTTTATTAATTCCAGAATTTTCCATAAAACTATCAGGACTTCAGAACTGTGAACAGCTATTTGTTAAAAATCTATTCATATTTTGCAGAGGCAGGGAGAATAATGCTTATTCTAATGTTGCTCTGGCACCTTCTAGATGCCTCACCAGCATTATCCAATTAATTTTCTTAGCATCTCATCTTTCAGTGAGAGAAAGAGACATTAGCTTATGTCATCAGCAGGAGTGACATATTGCACTGTACTCAAAATCATGAGCTGCCATGGTAGAACGGCATATTTCTACGTTAGTAAATGACTAATCAACGAATAGGTTATTGAAGCACTTCTGATCCACAATTTCACAATTTTGCATTAGGTATGTGTTAAATACTATTAAAAAAAAAAAAAAAAGCATGGATTGTGCGGTACCTAATGTGATGCTTGGGAGAAGATATTTTCAATAGCCCCCAATGGCCAGCTAGACAATCTCTATAATTAGCATTAAAGCAGCAGCTTCCAGTTGTTGATCAAGCCTTTCAAAGCTGGAATTGGATGGTAAAGGGGCCTGGCTTAGCACACTCCCACAATCCAGGGAAGGAAGGCTGCTCCTTAGTAGGCCCACCACACAAAGCAAATAGAATTGGATGGCAAGAGCCCTGCTACAGAACCTCAGAGTGGCCCCAGAGACATTCATTATGCACTAAGTGTCAAATTCTGCCTAATTCACTAACAGAATATAAAATACATAAAAGAAAATGCTGATGAGTGACAGTCTGGCATTGGCTGTCATGCTGAGGCATGTGAGCAACGAGAATTAAATAATTTGTGGAACACTCCCTAGCTTAGCTAGGGTCAAATGCAGAGGAGGACCTTGTAAAAATAAATATGCAGCCTGTTAAAAATGATATGTCAGACAGAACAATAGCTGCATTGAAATATGATTTCAGGGGAAATAAGGAGCTACATGGCAGGGGGAGGGGAGCTTCTTCCTATTGTTCGCACTGTGTTTACACTATTGTTTACACTGTGATATATTAGTTGCCTCACTTGAACTATTTGTACATCAAACCTGTAAGCGGCTCCCTTGCTACAACTCAGGAGAGGAGCATTAACAAAATGCAAAAAAAAAAAAAAAGACATTTTTGCATTTCAGTGCATCATAAAATCAGATGTTCAGAAATACATGGATATACCTACATCTATATATGTTCTCAAAATTCCAGAGAACTGTCTACATACAGGAGAGTGAGAAATGCAAGTACAATGCAAGTACAAGTAACACAGAACAGTTAATTTGCAACTTTGTATGGTTTTGGACAAGTTGCTTCATTTTAGGGAAAGAAAAGAACAACGGAAGCTGCAATGACAGCTCAGCAAGTATAAAGCAAGACAAAGGAATATAATAACAAGTATAACCTCTGGTTTGTGATTGTCTCAAAACCAGCATGCACAGAGCTTCAAAGAACTGACTGTCAAAAATATCAAGTCTTTTAAATTGGAAGTTTTCAAAACCTTTGGTCATAACCTTTTCAAAACCAGGTATGCTGGTTGAAAAGCTGGTTTGAAAGGCAGCTTTTTAAAACCAGAGGATTGCTCCTAGGGAAAATCCAAAGCCCCATCAAAAACAAACATTTCTCATTTCACTTTTATTACTCAAAATAGCAACGGCAGTACAAAGTTTCTCCAAGAGTCCTATTTAGGATATCAATGACAAACACAAGTTAAAAGGCATTTTAAAAGGCAGAAAAAGCTATCATATCCAGATCTCAACTCACAGAGGAGACTTGAGAAGAAAGTCAGAAGCAGTACACAACTACTTGTCATTTGCATTATTTGGATATTATAAACCACATCTGATAAATCTTGTTTTATTAATGTCTTTTAAAATATAATTTTGAATGCTATTTCTCCCTATCAGTCACCAAGAAAAAAACATTTACAAGAAATCTTCATTGTCAAAACATGTGAAAAAATATTGACTACAGAGGTACAAATGCAAGGCCTAGAAACAAAAATTGAATGCTTCTGCATCTGATCTGCATGTGGCACAGCAACAAAAAAATTGCATCTTGGGTTTGATCCTCTAAATAGTGAGCACCTCCTCCTTGTAGGTGTTAAGACCCAGATCCTCAAAAGTTCCAGTTCTGTTGAGGCTCCTAAACCTAGAAGACTTCAGTAAAAACTTAGTGCCCAAATGCCTTGGACATTCTGGCCTGCAGTCCCCAGAGCTCGTATTTAAACATACTGGGAGAATAAGGCTCAAGCCTTCAGCATTCCAGAGCCATCATAGTTCATTTCAATGGTTGATAAGTGGCAGGGCAGTCATCTATCACATTATTTAAATATACCTACAAATTTTAAAAGCCTTGAAATGAATAATTAAGGTAGCATAAATTTTGCATCATCCACAAAATGAATATACTTTATGTTTCTCAAATATAAAAGAAATGCATATTTCATTACAAAACAACAGGGATTGTTGCTGGCATTAAGGGATTGGTTTATGTATTATTCACTGATGGAAAAAAATCATTAATTCTAAGATTTCCTGATAGCATTCATGCCCTTCCACAATGCTAAGTCTACACCACACAAATGAGGGGTGAAAATGTTTCAAACTCAAAACTTGCTTATCAACCCCTTCTACTGGCAGCAAAAGTCTGAGAAATTCTTCAGCTGTATGCTGCCTAGTCATATGCTGATATACAGTCTACAGTGGGATAAATAGGAAGAGCATGGCTGCTTCAGCACTACACTGGATATGTGCTGTCACTCATGATCACCTGTGGTTCATGGCCCTATCAGGCTACGATTTTCTGCTTTTCAGACTGCCTGAAGGTAAGTGGAGACCAAGAGTGGTCAATGGGTTTGGTTGTGAACAAGTGACATTACAGAACTGAAGGCAACCACTGCTTTAGAGCAAGGAGGCTCATTGATAAAAGGGCACACGTATGTTTCTCCTTGCAGTGAAAAGACAGCAAGTAACACTGGGCAAACTGATCTAGCATCAAAAAAAAGCTTGCCACAATATAAAATTTTGCTATATTTTTGTATTTCTGGAGCTTCAGAAATCTGACTTTTGCTGACTCTGCACCCTCTCAAAAAGGAAAGTAGCTACCAGGTAGCCATAGGTCTGCATTAAGCAAGAATTTTCATCAAATTAGCAGACACAGAGGCTTTTTATTCGTCAACAGGCAATGGTTTATTTTACAACAGAAAGCAATAAAACAAAAATCTGTTCTATGACCTTTGCTTTTCAACATATATATATATTTTATATATATATATATGTATATATATATATATATATATATAAATATAAAGAGGAACCTCTGGAAAAGGAACAATTAGCAGGGGGCAATATTTGCACGATACACAAGCCATCAGAGCCAACTGAAAAAAGTTTAACTGAAAAGAATTGCAAGAGGTCAAAGCAATGAATTATCTGGCAGCAAAATGGTAACTGAAATCCTATGCCACTAAATGCAAAACAGTAATTATTCTTTTCTCTTCTCCCTTCATGACCACTACCTAGTCTCAGAACAAACCGTGAACCACTTAAAAGTGACTCTAAAAATAATATTTAGTACACGTAACAGCAGAAGGCTTTGCATAATTTCCATCACTATTTTCCCTAATATTTCAGGCAAGTACGAGCAAAACTTTTTAAAGCATTGAACTCCTTAAACTGCACCTAGGTAACAACTTTTTTTCCAATCCTATCAAATTAGAGCAGACTGTGTCATGTAGATAAATAGGGAAAAAAGAGAAAATTCAAACCTGCATCCTCTCTATGAAATGGAAAGATTTCAGTGCAATTCACTTTCTTCTATTTGCTACAGAGATGTGGGGGGAAAAGAGAGTGTATTAAGCCACTTGTCATTTGCCTAGGGGAGTATCAATGATAATAAAATAGCCAACTATGGAAACATACAAATTGAAGATTCTCCAAGTAAAGAAATCAATTTAGACACCTAACTCAAAATAAAAGTCAGGAGTTGCACAGCTTATTGCACCTGTTTTTTTTCTGCTTTGTTGAGCATTTTTTTCTAACTTGTAGCAATTTAAAAACTATGATGCATACAGTCTGCCTCTTCATAATGAAGTACAATATTTACAGGCTGAAACAGAAATGGATTCCAGAATCTTTGCAGTGACAATCTTCATTCTGTAAAAGTAATAAACAGCCTTGTCTTCATTTGCTTCTTTCACATCCATGTGTTTGCAAATACCATATTGTTGGCATATGTTGCAGTTTGTTTTTTAGAACATTTTCTCATGTCTTCTGCACTGGAGGTCATACAAAGTACCCTCAAAAAATCTTCTCAATTTCATTTCTTCAAGATGCACTTCTATCAACATCTTCTGACAAGTGAAAGACTAAGTTACAGATTTTGGCAAAATTACTGAATGCCTCAGGGTATATACTCTCAGCAGTACTCTATCAGACTGCATCCTGGCATCCAGATCAGATGCAATAAAAGATTGTTTGCTGACTAGCCATCCAAACAGAGCAACTTTAGAGAAAGACTAGTTACGTAAGGCAAAACTTGCTTTACATTTAAATATCAGGTTTTAAATAAAAGCATGAACTTTGGTCTTCACATGAGGCTGTCCAAAAGAATCACCTGACAAAAGGGACAGGGGAGACTTACTTAATAGCTCTTACAGAGAAAAAGTGTCCAAGAGGACAACTACTTTCCCTCACCTTCCCCTCTGCCCCTCAAGACAAAGAGGAAAAGCTATGTGCTGGATGGGAAAAAGGAACTCTTAAAGCCTTTGATATTGACTTCAAACAAAGCTTAATAATGGAAGTGAAACCATGAGAAATACACAGATGTTTATTATTTTGTCTTCCTCTGTGCATTTCTTCTCAACAAAACCCTTTCTCTCAGTGTTTGTTTCCCTGCAGCCATTAGCAAGTCCCAGTGGGTATTTGTACATTTGCTTTCCCTCCAAGTATCAGAAACACCTGTGAGACAAATAACAACATGAAAACATACAACAGGAGCTCAGAAAGCACATGTGTCAGCAATGGCTTGCAGGATCTGTGCTCACCTGGGAATTGCAGGAAGCTAGTTGTTAGGTATATTACACTAGTGGGGAACAAACAAGGGATCTGGCTACAAGAAATCTGTCAAAAAGCAAGGAAAAAGCCCTTCAGGCAGCCAGCTGAGAGCAAGCAAAGGTTAGGAGCACAAGGATGATGCTGACTTTCAACCCAACAGTGCACACACAGAGGGTCACTTCTGCCCCTCCATGATGCCTTTTTCCAAATCCTGAAAACATTTTTATCATTCTTACCTACAGAAATATTATTTTTCTTTGAAATTCCCAAGGGAATCCCACAGTGTTAACAGCACTAACTAATTAGAACTGACAGAAGTAGAAAATAAACACCTGCCATCTTATCTCAAAAAAACAGGTGAGCTGCACTGCAGAACACATCCTGCACTCATTCTGTTTCACAGGCACAGGCTTTTGTAGATGAATTTTTCTCTTGAGCTCAATCTAGCCATTTATTTCACTAGCCTCAGAACATATACACCAGATTAAAAATTTGGCTACAATTTACATGAGAAAGTGAAAGTACTTGACTGCACTGCAAGTGAAATCAGAACAACTCCCCAGTGTCATCTTACACACTTGACTGTTTTGAATTTAAACCATGTGGGTTTACATTGACTGCTGTACAAGACCAACCTGCTGAAGTCAACTGAAGCCAATTCTTTACTGGCTCAGCTAAACATATTAGATTGGTTCTGTTCATCCTGCAGATAAGTTTTAAGTTGTTCTAGTAACAGACCACACCCCAAGGCTTGTCTTAGGAGAGCGGTTTTTATGTTTTGTTTATTCATACCTTTAATTAACTTGCTGCCAAGAAACCAGTGATAGCTTTCTAGCAACAGCTGTAGCTTAAAAAATTGGCTTTGCTAGGACAAGCGTTGGTTATGGTTAATGTTTGGAATTATTGGAATTAATTAATGGAAAATGTTTGCTGCAATAGCTATACCTACAAAATGCTTTGAGACTTGAGACCACAGGTTATATTGGATATGGACAACTTCCATTAGAATGCTGTACCTAAGTGGGAGATGCAGAAAAACCTTCCAGCCTGGAAAAGAACTCTATACCTAGAGCCATAATACGTGATATCATATCAAACCCACATCTTTCTGCAAGAGTTTCACATTTCAGCCTCTTAAATGTACAGGTTTTATGCTACTGTATAACATCAAAACATTTAGGTGCTTTTTATATTTATAAATAGAGGGCATAAATTAAGCAAAACTGTGTTCAGTCTTACACATGTATACACACTTGTGCACATACACACACACACAGATGATAGCAATTTCACTGAAAAAAAATCTGCATTTTCAGCAAAACTGGCGATTCAATAATGATACCACTGAAACAGAAAGACTAAACACAGATAAACATGACACCAGAAATTATAGATGTGTAAACTGTTAATTATGACATTGGTTTACAAATTTGGCAAAAAACTCTCAAGAATCCAGACTTCCATCTTACTCTCAGTCATCTGTGATAATTCCTAGGAATGTCAGTGAGTTTAGCATATAATACTTCTTGAGTTGTTTACCACCTATGGTATTTTTAAACTTTAAGCTGTACCCTATGTATGCACATTTCACTTCTACAAATTCTTTAAGTACATTTCTATTACCCTTTCATTTATTTACGCTTCAAAAACAAAATGTTAGCTTTTTCTATGTTAGTGTAGCATTAAAAAAAAGCATTCTGACTGAGAAAAATCAGAATCAGCCAATCAAATTAAATATAATATCAGGCAATTAGGTACTAAAGTTACTTAAGCCCCATCATTTTGAATTGTATTTTTTACTAATGATGGTTTTGTTTCATACAGGATTACCTACAAAAACAGTGACACCCTTGAGCCCACCACCTTCCTCATCCCTTCAAAAAGCTCGTCTGTGTTTTTACTGGCTTTTCTGCAATTCTGCCACGACTACATACCTTGAGGTTTCAGATTAGCTTAATGTTCCCCTAAACTGTGCTTTTCAAACCAATTGTTTTATCTACTGAAGTAAATTATAAACATTTTCTAAACCAGTAGAATTTAGAAGGATGCCTCCTCTCTTACATTTGGCATTTACTCCTTCCTCTTCCAAACAATAATGTTAGTTGGATTTAGTAAGTGTTGGCTATGATCCGGCCAGTTAATAGCCAGATTGATCCATGGGGTGTTTCATAGCTTGTTAAAGTTTATTAGCCATTGCAGATCATCAGTAATAACTATTTAACTAGCTAACTGCTACATCTGTCATTGTCAGTGATGCTTGACATTCTTCCCACGTACACAGTAACATCTACTCCGGAAAACCACCTGTGTGACATTCTCACAGGAGGTTTCTTATTTCTGTATCTCTTCTGTAGAGAGTTCTGTACTCTGGGATAACACAGTTTTTACTTAATATTGCTTTGAGAAACAGCAGATCAGGTTAGAGATACAGCCATAAGAAACTTTTTAAAGCATAGGGAAAACGCAAAAATTAAATGCCTTTCAGTACCTTGGCTTGATTAGCATCGAGTTTAAAAAGCCAGTGCTCTGACGTGTAGGCCACGAATAACAAAAGCATCTAATAGCCTTCAACAACAATTTATTCTTGGTAGAATGCTTATAATAGGAATATTGCATTTAGAAAACATCAAGAATCTATTTATTAAGAGCAGTTAAGTACTGCACTGTATTTCAGATACCTGTACAAGGTTACTGACTCCTCTAATAATGTCATGTAAGGAATCACAGAATGGTAGAGGCTGGCAGGGACTTCTAGAGACCATCTAGTCCAACTCCCCTGCTCAAGCAGGGCACCTACAGCACGTTTCACAGGGTCACATGCAGGGCAGTGCATTTAGATTTCTCCAAAGGAGGAGACTCCACAGTCCCTCTGGATATCATCAGGATTTGAGATTTTGCTTATTAGAAGCCAACACAGAATCACGTTTGTTGAATACTATACATATTTCAGAGCTTCAAACTTGTATCAATCAAGTACAGCAACTTTACAAATATACATTTTGGGCAGCAGTGCCCAAGTTTTCACCAGCAAAGAGCAGAGGCCAAGTACTCTTCTGAAAAGAGCGTTATACTTGTAGAAATTCCTAGAGTAAGAAAAAGCATATTTAGCATTTATTCATCTATTTACTTCTTGATTTATTCGTCCTGAAAATATAACGACCAGTCTTGTTTTCCCTCGGTCACCACTTTGAAATAGGTATTTCTACAGTGCTCTTTCTTAACAGTTCTTTTTGTATGAAAAACAGTAACAGAACAGCTGACAATAGCATATCATGCCTGTGAATTTCTCCATGTATAAATGTGCTAATGGAGGGGGAAGCATTTCTAGTCTAGGCCCTCTGGGCTTTCCACTGTTGTCCTGACCTGTAAGAAAAATGTCCTAAGACAACAAAACAGAAAAATGGAAAGAGGTCTAATTTCTTCTCCCTCATTCTTAAGGATCATCTAAGATCTATTTTAGGACTCTGTGTCTCTAATTTAATAGGGAGCTATGCATTTCTGTTTTTCAGTCTAAAACTATATGACATATAGTGTCTGTTCCTTCTAATTTGCTTTCCAGTAATAACTCAACATTGATACAACACAGTTATTACAGTGTGAAAAACAGCTATGCATTATCTTTGCTTGTTTAACAACGTTGAGTGCAGTTATGAAAATCTCTCCCTTGTGCCCTCTCTCTGCTCCAGGTTTTGAGAGACATGAACACAATAGCATGCAGCAGAGAGCACTGTCCCAATGGACTGGGAAATCTCCTTGCTAATTATACATTAAGTGTTGATCAGTTCTCAAAGAGAATTAGTGCATGACAAATACATGATATGACATGCATCTCAAGCTACTATTAAATCTGCAGTCCTACAAATAATGAAGTAACACAAAATTTTAACCACAGTTCAACAGGACAACCACATATTTGTGTAACAGTTTATTTTACTAAAGCTTGTTTGTTTTGAAAGCTGCATACCGAGTCATAATACATTAGCTCAACTGCAATTCCTACCACAGTTTTAGACTCTCAAACATGTTATTGTAGACCATCTCTACTAATAAATGCAGTTAAAAAACAAAGATTTAAATTCTGTGCCAATGCTCCTTACTCTTCAAAAAGTCAGCTTTTAAATCTATTTACACAGTAAGGCAAGAAAAGTGGAAGAAAAGATGTAACAGTTAGATATTTGATAAACATTGCCACACATATTTTATAGTGAAGTGAATATATTCACTTCTCAATTTTCAGTTGCTACCTCCAGCTGAGGCAGCACTCATGAGAGCATCCACTTATGCTCTCACATGTTTTCTAAGCTAGGAATTCCACTAGTGCAGTGTCTAAACTTACATAAATATCTGCTACATAAACATAACATACTAGAACCTGGAAAGAGTTACATTGTTCTGCTTTTCTGAGATTTTAAAAGGATTCACGTTTCTGGATCTCAGTTCCTTGCTCAAGCTACCTAGGAACTCTGGAAGCCCTTGAAAGGGTACATGCACCAAAGACCAGAATAAGCTTGGAGCAGAGCATGCGGCCTCTGGCAATATCACTTCCATTGCAGTCTAACACTCACTTGCTTTGGACAAACTGTTTGAGAACCTGGCAATTTCCACAATCTTCTACCAAGAAAATAAAATCTGAAAATGAGGTTCCTGACAGATGGCAACTTGAGGCAGAACAGCCAGCCTTATGGTGCTTGTCAGAATCTTAGTTTTGTTAAACTTCGACTTTTAAGTGAAATTTCTTAGGATGGAGCTCTACCACAGAAAGCTATGGAGAGATATTTTGCTTCTAAAGTAGCAGTCAACAAGTCTCATGAAAGTCTGTATCAAACCTCATAAATCCATCTGCTAATATCAGATGAATATGAATACTAGGTTTATGCTTGCAATCATTACTATGTTTTCCTGTTGTACCTTGATAAAACTCACATTTGGTTAATGACACAGATGATCTGCAAAGTGCTGAGAAGGTCCAGCTGGGCTCATTAAGAAAACCCACACAGACAAGCAACTTTTTATAGCACTGCACATTTTAAAAGGCTATTATTTTCCTCTAATACAAAGAGCTTAAAGACCTAGTATGTTTGTAAACCTGAATGAAATCACAATCCAGTGTGCATCAAAGATGCAATAAAATCCATACAGCTGTTGTCTAAAACAACATAAATCTGTGTCACACACAAGGAGGCTATTTATTCAATCCCGTACTAAGAATTCAAGCCATTACAAGGTAATACAGAACAGCTCTTTCTGACCATTAACTGCAACTGGAAACAATATCTCTTTCAGCTTTTAATGAATACAACACTAGAAAGAAGTAACACTGCAGTCTGATAGGAAAAGGCAGAACCCTTGCTTTTTTGAGTAACGTCTTTAGCTATGAACTCCTGACCCAATAATTTGCTAGTACTTGCCCTCATCCACCGAATGAGAATAAAGTAAGTGCTGCCTACTGTGAGAATGTCCTTATATTTCACATAAAATGCTTATCGTGCTATTGAACACACATCTTTTTTTCCCAATATCATGATAAACAGTGACCAGGGAATACGATTCACTCAATCCCTTGTGAACAGTCATTTGATTATGATAGCAGAATTTGCGCTGGCCAACTGGACACCTCGTTAGAAAAGCATCTTACAGAAAATTCTTCCCCACAGACCAGCGTAGTAGCATGCAAAATGAATATGTTTCTTTGCTTCATACTGCCTCTAAATTGATCAAAGTTAAAAATTTGAGCTTCAGAATTGAGAACAGAAGCATCCTTCAGTAATCTAAGGCATTTCACACACTTTGGATAGGCATGAACAATTTGCGATTTGTGTGTAAGGATTCACTTTAAATGAAACTAGACTTCTGCTCAAGTCCAAGAAAATTCAGAGAGAGATTACTGGAAGCATGTCCCTTGCAAAAAAAGAAGTTAACTAGATTGCTACACTACTTTAAAGCATAGTTTCTACAAGAAAAATACCTGTTTTTTTTTTTTTTTTTCAGATATGTTATTTAACTTAAACTTTATGCAAACTGTAGCAACTAGGCAACTAACTCCATTATGAGAAGGAAATTTAGACCACCATGTACTAGTCCAAAATAAAGTGACCAAAAATACTGATTTCCCCCCCCGCCCCCAAGTATGCCATTAATATGGCTGACTGCAGAACAGGGATTACCATAAAAGTACATGTTCATTTATGTAAGCCATTTCTGGACACAAAAAGATAGGTATCATATTTGGATACTTAATATTAGCTAAATATAAAAGATTGCAGTGTAAGACATCTCATTAGTCTTCAGTATTAAAGAGAGAAAATACACGTTTCAAAAATTTTAATTCGTCTGCTCTCCTATAATGTTCTCAAGATAGAATCAGTGCAATTCATGTAATCATCTTTAGCTAAAGGACAAATGGACTTGAATGATCTGTTTAGAAAACTGATTTCATATAAACAAGAAAGTTTGAAAAAACACTTTTCAACCTTTAGGACAGTAACATTTGTTGGCAGAATTGAAGTCTATATTCTTGCAGCCTTTTTGCTTAACCTAAAAGGAAACAGTGAGCTGATACAAATTGGTTCATCATCCAAAAATGCTTAACATATTTGTTAAGAGAGAAAATTACATTATACCAGTCATTATCTATGCCCCAAATGTTTTTAGCTGTTACAGTCAGCTTTGGCATTACCAAGCCATGTTTCCCCTTCTACAAGCCTTGATGTCCTACATCTGTCCTACGTGTTCTTTTCAGAACTATTACCGCTAAATGATCTACCATCCGCTTTGCAAAGTAAGTGTGCATGTTGAAATGTCAAATTCTTCAAACCTAAATTACCAGTAAATCCATTACACTGGAGTTTTCTGTTGCTGTCATTTTTACACTAAGGAAGAGATAGTGGGGAACCTCACCTCATGCTCAGACATCAAGTTCATAGCTGCTGCTATTCCACAAATTGAAGTAATTTGAGTTGGTTACAATTCCCTGCACAAGCATATAATTAATAAAATGGGAATAAACCTTGCTGTACAATTTGTGCCAGCACTTGCTCTAATTTCCCAGACAGCCACAGCCTCATTATCTCCAGATTTGTGCATCTCATTATGATGTTGACACTCACACTTGTGTGATTAGTGTCAGAATTACAGATTCCTCTTGATTTAGTGTGGCCTTTATTGCTGTTAATTAGGCAAAGAAATGTGAAAACTGTTATAGCATTTTAATTATTTGAATTCAATGAGATTTGTACACTTAAAAAAGAGAGTCAGAGACAGAAGAGTAACATAATCTTTTCCTTGAATGTCAGTTGATGGTTCTGATGGGAACAGATGACTGATAGAAGTTTAACAGTTTGTTTTGTTTTTATTTAAGGTGATATATTTTTTCACCCCTTCGGGCTGCATTTGCCAAATATATTATTTTCTGCAAAAGATAGACTAAAAATAGCTTTATTTAATAAAGTTCTAAAAAAAAAAAAAAAAAAAAAAAAAGAGATGAAGAGTGAAAAGATGATGTGGAATGAACTCATACAGCCATTCTTCCCCAAACCAGCCTATCTGTCACACCTGTAAGCAGTCAAGGATTTCTGATAAAAGAGTAAGGAAGCCAAGTGTGAACTGTGAGTAGGTGAAATTTTAAATTTAAATTTTTAAAAAATTAGGATTTTTTTGTATTACTTATAAACTCCGAGGAAAACATTTTTATGGGACTGTATCATAAAGTTGCACCATTAAGCAGAAGCACCTATTGGAGTACTGGCTGCGTCATCCCTGTTATGAGAAGGGTAATGCATGTTAACAGTGGGAAAGCCACTTAAATCGCACACAAGCAATAAATCAAGAAATGGAAATGAAAAAAAAAAAAAGTAAATTGTATCCACCTCTTTTTCATGCTGAAGCCTGTTTCCCCTAAAAGCATTTTACAAGACGAAGTGACAGCATTTTTCAATACTAGAAGTGAAAATATTACACAATTTGCCAAAGGCTACACAAGTCAATACCACTATCACAGGTGGAGTCCAATTCCTTGCTGAGCTCATTAAACTACTAATCGGGGAAGTCCTTAAATTAAGTAAAGGCAAACAATATTTCCAAAAATGGCATGAAAATGATATTCATGAAATACACACACACAACATTCACTGTGAAACTTCTGCAACCCTGCAGCCTCTTGAAAAAGTAGATATCAAAACTTACTTGGAGTCTTCCGTCAATTTCTCCTCAAAGATCCCAACTAGCTGCTTGTTGCACTTTCTAAAGTGCTCGTTTAGCCCTTTAGGCACTAGTCCACAGATTTCTCTTCCAGGTCACAGAACGCAGACAAGTTTAGTATACATATTCTTAATTAGCATTCTTTCTCCCTTGCCCCTTATGTTTTACTACACTATTTTACTTGATGGGTAAACTTTCTGTTTCTGACCTTCCATTTGCACACAAACAACCACAAACCTCTAGACAAAACGTTACAGCTGCCACTGAACAGTAGAGAAGTTGGTAAGGGCTCCACTAGGGCAGCTGACTGTCCCTACTCAATGGGCATGTTCTCAGGGGAAGAGATACCTCTTCCTGTGAGTATAATGGTCTCGAACACACTAGAAATTCTGGAGTGCAGCCACTGTAAAATGGTAAGATAGATTCAATTTGCAAAGTCAAACCTGTCAAAAGGTCCATCCTAACCACTCTCTTTAAACCAGCTCAGAGAAGTGGATCTCTTCAAACTGAAAGACGTATTGTAAATAATGAATAAAATATATTTTATAGGCATAGTTTCATACATTTTTTTCTAATGACAATTAAAAAGAGCAGTATGAATGTATTCATGTCACCCCTCCCCCTCCTCCTTTCTGGGACGGTTCTGTAAGAGGATGAGACGTAACTGTTATTTCTTTGGCTGAAAAAATCTAAAACCTGATGTGTTACCCTAAAGACTAGAAGATGTTTCCCTCTAAAACTTTTACATTTTAATGGCTCAGGTTTTCATAATCCAGCAGCCTCCTATACAAGCTTCTTTTCCATACAATAGTATCTAAGTAGCACAGGATGGGTCATTTCATTACAAAGTTTTTAGCACTACAGGACTGGAGGCATTTAAACCAATTCTTAGAATTCATTAAAACAAAAGAAAAAAGTGCAAATCAACCACACACTGAAGCACTACAGGGCAGTGGAAAAAGAACTACTATACCAGTTGCCTGCCTATTAGTTGTCTCCACACTAATAGTTTTCAAGACTTGAAGTACAGATCACAGACACAGTCCTAATCTCATAAACAACTCAAGAATTTCTTTTGCAAATGAACTTGGTAATTTTATAAAACAATTTTCAGTTAAGGAAAAAGAAAAAACCACCCTGAAGTCTTGTTACCAGCAGCTAAGGCTGCAAAACTACTCCGCTGTAAAGTAATGGAATATTAGCCACTAAGGAACATCTGTTTAGAATCAATCAATCACTCAGTGTCTATAACAGCCAGAGTGGGTTAATAACATATGAGTGGACTATCACTGATTACATACTTTCTCCCAGAGCTTATATTTTTTATATTACCAGACAGGAATCCTCCTTTTCTATAGACTTTTTTTTTTTTTCATGAGTTGAGACTCACTGGATGTGACAGTCTCTTGTACAAAGAAAGATGAGCAAGAAACATTGCACTGGAAGCTTGTATGACCGAATAGCTTGAGTTTGCTGAAGAAGTGTCATCAAGAATCTGGAGTCTTCTATTCAATAAAATGGAACCTCCATCAAGCTTATACCAAGCCAAAGATCCTCACAGCAAGCTTATATTTTTTTCAGAGAGAGAAGTGTATAATAATCTATTCCAAATCCTAGGCACACATGTGCCTAGGATTGTCCTCAGCCCCAAGATGACTGCCACATCTTCAAATTTCCCAGAAAACAGACATTTAAAGACTGCAATTTAAAAGTAAAATGCTCAAAACCAGGAAGAGATGCAAATTGAAACACAGGAAGTTCCATCTCCGTATGAGGAAGAATTTCTTTACTGTGAGGGTGACAGAGCCCTGGCACAGGCTGCCCAGAGAGCTTGTGGAGTCTCCTTCTCTGGAGATCTTCAAAACCCACCTGGATGCGACCCTGTGGCACGTGGTATAGGTGTCCCTGCTTGAGCAGGTGGGTTGGACTAGATGATCTCTACAGATCCCTTCCAACCTTAACCATTCTGTGAATCTGTGATTAAGCCTTTGCATCTAACACTAGTTCCCTGGCACCACTCATGGACTACCTGCTCAACATCACTTAAGAAATTTTTGCCAATCTTTCCCTAAATAACCCTTGCAGAAGTGTGTCATCTTGAAAGAAAACACTAAGTGCCAAGTGTAGTCATTCTACTAACAGACACTGTTTAAGGAATTATACTTATCATCCAGTGTAATTAGCTGCAAGCTTCTGAATGCCAATTCATCATGCAAGACTAAATGACAGAAAGAGAACAGTTAGCTTGACCATTGAGGTCTTTATGAATTGCAAACGTTAGCAAATCTCACTGAGAAAATGCCCTGAAGTGTATATTTGCAATTTTATTGCTCTTAGAGAGTATTAGAAGTTATCCATATGCCACAACTAGAATAAGACAAAAATAGAAAGCTTACATAAGCATCTATTATGAAGAATGAGTACTGAATGCAAAAATAACTGAAAAGGAATTGTAGGTTTCCGCTGGAAGGCTAGACTTGCCAAATCTCTAAAAATATATAATAATGTATCTGCTGGTTAGTGGTGTAAAGAGCATGCAGGTGATCCATGTCCATTTAGATATACTGCATGTGACCTGGTTACTGAGATAGTTATCATATGTACACATCGATTTACTACAGTAACAAGATGTTAGGGAGCTGTCTAGAACCACTGCATTAGCAGCAGTGGCCAGGTTGTGAATCGGGCACCTAGGAAACATCACTGATGGAAATATTTAGAGGTTTTAAAGCTCCAACCAAAGATGGAAGACTGACTTTGCCAAAGTGGAGAAACAACCATCTAAAGAACATTAAACCAGGAAAGTCACTCTCAGCTTTCAGCTAAGCAAAAATCATTGCAAGGGCACGTGAAGTAATCACAGCTTGTGCACAAGTGAATCACCTAGCACTTCCTTTAAAAATTAATTTTCCTGCAGTTGAAGAAAGCAAGATTAAGTTCAGTGGGGCCATTCAGTTAGACCAGAAAAGGAGCCTGAAGAGCATCTAATACAAGCATCCTGACAGAGCTTCAGGTAGAATGTCAAGCATTCTGAAGAAACTTTTTCCCTCTCTGCCCCCACAGTATTGAAAATTTGCAAGGTTGAACATCAGATATGGATTCACTAGCATCAGTTGGTAATAGAATAGCTTAAAACAATCTGTGCAACTAACTAAAACGCTATGTTTGTTAACATCGGTATGTTCTGTACTTATCTAATACTTATAGGAGTATACATGCAACGAAAATATTGTTTAAACTGAAAGTTTTTCCAGGGGGAAACTCTTCTCTCTCAAACAATTCAAAATAATTCCAAGATTAGGAGCCATCCTGTCCACCTTACACATACAAAAAGCAGACACAGCTCCCATTCCATTACTGAAATTAATAATGGAAGATCCACTGTATGAAGCGCAATCTGTGCTTTCACCAAATTGCACTGCTCACTGCTTGACTTCAGTCATCAGTTAAAGAACCTTCCTAGCAGCAACAAAGCACTAAAAGAATGAGGCAGTTTGGAGGAGAGTATAAATGATTTTTGCCTTCTGATGTTCAGAGGTCATAGTGAAAGTTAGCAAGCATATTTTGCTAGCTAGCATATATAGCAAGCATAAATGCTATATTTGGGAATTTTAGCTGTCTGAAGGTGAACGGATGCAAATTAAACCTCAACTCTGATTGGGAACAACCTCATTTCATTTTCAACAGGCCTCTTAACATAATATATTGTGTGTAATGAAGTTCTTACCTCTCGATATGATGCAGAGAAACCGCCAGAGAACTGGCAAAACACTTGTTAAAGTACCAAGATATTTGCTGCAGATTTTTAAGTGTGTTTCTGGGATACAGAGCCCTTTGCAAGCACATTTTGCTAAGCTTCAAACATATTATTGCAATTTTAGAGCTAAATTATGTACCAATTGCTGGTATACTTGTTTGTTTCATATGAAAAAGAAAAATATAAAACAAGTTCAAAACACAACAGAAAAAACATTAGCCTCAACGGAGTCCTCCCTTCAACGTCAGAACTATAGAAGTACAGCACCTATAGGTATTTACAACTAAAGAGAAAGACTTTTGAGACTTTCAGTCCTTAAAATACATTAGTGATAATGTAATTCAATATCAAATGTCATGGAGCTTTGCAAAATGTCACCCTGAAATGCAGCACATCTCTGCAAATGAGCACATCCAGAACAATGCATATAATCATGTCAAAATTGAGTGAAGGAACTGCTGACATAATGCCATGGGATACTTTGTCTGAGTGGAAAGGATTTTTGCTTTTCAGGTCTCCTGGAAGCTTGTGGTTAAGCTGCATTTACTAGAAGCTTACAAAAATGAAGCCAAGTTTCCTAGGTGTACACAAAAGTAGGCAAGAGTTACAGCGCGGACATAGTTTTGTTTGTTTGTTTGTTTAATTAACATCTTTTTAAGCAATGTGCTTAAATTACATTACCTCTGGCATCCAGCACCAGGGAAGACAAAAATCTTTCAGATTAAATCTCTTATTTTCCTACCTTTGCACTAGGTGAGATGGGACCACCTCCTGCAGAGATCAACTCTGTGCTGCTTGACCAACCTATAAAAATAAATGGAATTCCTACTCTGCATTTCTATGAAGAAAGCTTCTCTAATATTTCACAATAAACCTAAACATAGCCCGAATAAACATTCTGATTTATCTCTTCAAAATAAAACCTAAACTTATAATGACAGTGTGTAACTGGAAAGTTAAATTGAAAACATTCTTTCCCAAGTCTTATTCTGGAATCACTCATGCCTCTTCTGGAGAAGGTTTTGAAGAAACTATGCCATGGATCACATTATTCATACATTGACCAGTGTGTTCCTGTTATCTCAATGACTGCTGGCAAAGGGTCCTTTGCCACATGTTTTGCAGATTTTAACTGGCATTTGCATCAAGCCTGAGCAGAAGCTTTGTTGTTTCTGCAGCTGATGCAAAATAAATTCCGTCTTACTTCAATTCAGCTACTGCTTATTCTCGGTAGACAAGGAAGCTCCTCAGATCAGAGTTAATGGAGGAGATATTTCATTCACCCTCATAGTCTAAACTCTACATATAGGGACTTAAACACAATGTTTAAACAATTTGATCCATTTGCACCTGCTTGAACAGGATTTAATATCCTTCTGTAAATACCTAATCCTGTCTGTATTAAAATATCACTGGTCTAGGATAACTCCTGCAAGTTTTATTGTATTTATACACTGTATTCCCTATATATACCACTGCATATACTTACATTTAAAAAATGTAATAAACATTACTTTTCATCCTGTAAGCACATATATTTCCAATATGATCGTTTTATCAAGTAGTTCTGGATTAATAAAATTTCTGCTACTTCTAAAGGAAAAAGCACCTAACAAGTTACCAATTACAAATTACCAATTAAAGGGAACTAAGTCACATAAGAAATCTACTAATAAGTTTTGAAAAAAATATATACCTTTTACATTGGCCCGCCTTTCAGGATTTCTAATAGGCTAAAACTACTGCATTGTGGAATTTTAAGACTGACATGTTTCTAACGAGAGGTTAATGAAACTAAAGTCTCATATTATGGAGACACACAAGTCTGGGATTCAGGGAACCAGTTCTCATAGCGTATGGCTGTGTTCCATCTGAGTTCTCTTATTTATGAAGTTTCCATCAGAAGTTTCATTTCTTACTGAAATGTGAAGTGCGCTGAGAGAAAATGGTCCCTGCAGTACAGAGGAGACTGTCATCAGTGCAAGGAAAAGGCCAAATTAAAATAAAAATTCATTAACCCTACCATCTGTCAGAGCTGTGGAAAGGGGAGGGAAAAAAAATGAGGTGAGGAAAAACATGGGAGACTAAGAGACAAACAGAATTACCACACTATTTGCTTCCCAGCAAGCTACCTACTAAATCAACAGTCCTAATTCTCAGAGAGATGCCTGCTCTGGATGAAAGAGAAATCACATGATCTAGCTAAGCGCTGTTCTTCACTGAAGACTCTGTGATCTAACTGACATTCGAATGTGGTGAAAATACATTTTTCACTTTTCTCTACTTTTTCCAAATACTTATGCTAAGGAACATAAAAATCTAATACCAGTTCACAGTCCTGTAATACAGAGACCTTGCAGGAAAAATCATGATATAAAAAATGAAAGATTATTTTGGGCTGACGAAGCATCTAAAAAAACTTTGACCTGAGCCAATTCAGATATGAATCACATTTACCAACCTTAAAGTACACTTTATTGCACATAAACTTTTTTTTTTTTTTTTTTTTTTTTTTTTTTTTTTTTTTTTTTTTTTGTAATTTCTCAACTTTATAGCAAATCTCTGGAAGGTCTACATTTATTTTCCCTGTCAAAAATCTACCACTTGATCAAATTATCCACAGAGAAAAGACAATGTGACTCTACTCATGAAGGTTACTCATAGCAATACACTAAGCTAAACAGCTAACAAGGATCTGATGGAGCAGCAAATGATGCAGTGAGGGCAATAGTAAGAGCCTTGAAGGGAAATTGGAGAAATCAGGAATTAAAAGAACAGGAGATAATGCTTAGGATTCATAGGATTCATCAAATAACTGAGGAAATGTATCTGATGGAATTTAGGAAACCAGAGCACAGGAAAAGCTATGACTGTGTCAGTAAAATAAAACTTTTATCTGCTTTCAGGGAAAGGTTCAAGAACCAAACCCCTAACTATCTAAAAACTACTATCATTGTCCAATGTTCTTGAATTTTCCATTACCTATAACCACCATTGTTCTGAAGAACTGTTCCAGTCTTCCTATATTAAATGGTATTGTTTTAATTCAGGGCACAGAATGGCCACATGATACTACAGAATACTGAAAACTTAATTCTTAGTTGTTCCACACCACCCTAAACATGTCACTATTTGCAAAAGTTTTAATTCAGATTTCTTACCAGTAATACTGCTGGAAGTAAAATGTACACATGTATTTCTATTCAGATGGGTCAAAAAAATATGAAGAGGTGAAACAAACTGCAGAGGTTTCACTGCAAAAAATCAGTATCACACAGAAAATGAAAAAAAAGAGAGCATTTTTAATTCTATTAAAAACTCTACTTATTCCTTTTCACACGCTTCAACACAAACTTGGATTTTATCTCAAGTTAGTCAAAAGAACAAGGATCTCTTTACAGACACCTGACACTCAAATAAGCTTTCCTAACATTGGCTTTCCAGACTGCACAGCCTCTTTTCTCTCAATTATACTGCGCTTTTGAGGGGATGGGAGGCTTTGCTCCCCTGGCAAAGCACAGTTACCAGGCATATGGACTGGAAATACCAGATTTAGCAAAGATATCAACAAAAGAAAATAAAACATTTACACAGTGCTGTTCTCCTCAAATATTATGTTGGCAGCAGTCAGTAAGATAAACTCAGGATAATAAAGGCATATTTAAACACAAGCAGAAACTGTTCAATTGAGGTTGCTAAAGACACAGTAGGATATCTAGTTAGAAGAGCAGCTTCAGGCTGTGGGATTTGACAGGGGTTTTGATTTTGGTCCAAGGTAACAAATACATCCCTTAGATTAGCAGACATCATTTTCAGGACAAAATGAGTATTTGAAGCAGTTACTGAAAATCTTAAAGTTTTGGAATCTGTTCTCCAACATGTCATTTTTATTAAAACAGTGGAACAATAATCCCAAGGAACAATAATCCCAAGTAAAGATTTCATTACTCAATGATTACTCTGTCATTATATTAAATTTGGAAACATCACCACAGAAGAACAGTCAGCATGCTAAAATCAGTCAAATGGCAAAAGAGCAAAGGCAAGCACACAGGAAGCTGTGGGGAGGTTAGACTACAGCATCACAATGTGGCCATCCCAGATATTACATTACATCTGCCATCTGACTACTATAACAACTTGTTTTTGACCATCCTTAAATAGATAATCCTGTTATATGACAAGATGCTCCAGCCTTTATCAGCTATGAAAGTTCCCATACAGGAAGTCATTGCTTCACATACTTACATGAAGAGTTTTATAAAGTAGTTAAATTCAGAATTTGAGCATTTCACAGTAAATTCACAAGTACAAAATTTCATCTATCATGACATGAGGTTGGTGGTAGTGCAGTCTAGACTTACAGAAAGAGGGTCACAGAACTGGCACTTCACTCATCACTAAATACCAACTTTTTCACATACCAGATGCAAAACACATATCTGCTCCAAGCCCGGCCATACAGCTACCTTGAACTTCATGCAGAATAAAATGTTAAAAATTTTAAGCAATTTCCTTTTCCTTCCCCAACACTAAGAACTGGTGAATACAAAAGGCAAAAGTTATCCACAAAAAGTTTTCAACTATTTGCTCCATGGAGATATCTTAAGATCTCTCCAAGGATAGTTTCCTTTTGAAATAGGATGACAAAAGTTCTACTTGATTTAACCTCAAAAACACCACACAAGCAATATCAAAGTAGAAATTATTTAGAATATGCATATAATTTGGAGGCATATTTTTAAACATTTCATTCAGCTTCCAAATAGCCCAGGTATAATAGCTTTTATAATACTGTATCTTTTTTAAAAAATAAAATTAAGTATCAAAGTCTGGTTGGTTTCTACTACAGGCATAAAACATAAGTGTCCTGTTTTTACAGAGTACAAAATCTGGAACTATTTTAGTCAAGAGTTGTTACCCTATATTTCTTAATTCATTTTCTTAAAGCAGGCACAAATTAACCTAGAGAAAAACAAAAACAAAACAAAACAAACAAAATCCCACAAACTACCCTGTACTTTCTTGCATTAACGATATACGGAAACATCTCATAAAAATGTAAAGAGAAAAAGTTATTGGACCTTACACTGCTCCTGAATGTTATCAGCAGAAGCCTCATTCAATCAGCTGCTGTGTAATTCCCAATACAAACAAGCTGTTCGCACAAATCAAAAGCTGTTAGTGTTGTGGAATGTACTTGCACTTCTACTACTTCAAAGATTCTGTAGCGATCCGCTCCATTACTGCCTTCTGTAAGGATTACTTCATGGCTTCCAGCCTCTTTCCAGTCCTACATACTTCACACCTTCGATCCTGACTTGCTTATCAAGTCCTTCCACAAGGAATTAGATCACTCTGAATACTTTGCTGCTGTCATTGCTACTTTTCTCAGGAAATGTAATAAACGAATACAGGGTCTTCCTGCCCTCTGAAACAGCAGTGCATTGAAATGCTGCTCTGAGAAATGTTTTTTTCCCCACAAATTCTTCTACTGCCTTAAGTAAAAAGTTACCAATATTTTTGTAGTCCCCCCCCCACTACAGTGGTACCGTTTGAGAACATTGTGTCAAAACAAAGACACTTAGATTGCATCAATCTGTCTACACCATCCACCTAGTTTACAAGCTTGCTCCTGATGGGAAGCGAAACTCCCAACATCTCCAACTACCATGCTTTGGTGTGCACCACAGAGCAGTCTTGAAATGCATGAAACGGATGTTGCTTTGAAAAAACTACAGCACAAGACACACCCTGACAGATCCCAGCCCACAGAACCAAACTACGCCTGAAGAAGCATGCCCAACATGCAGACAGCATCAGCCCCAGATCCTTGGGCCACACTTCAGTTGCACTGCTTGCCAATGTACACATAGACTAACAGCAATTTCAACTGATCAGGAGAGAAAAACAACCAAGCAACCCTCTCCCCTCCCCTACTCCACACGCACACACATAAGGAACTCTGCTGTATCAGGATATATAGAAAGTTTCAGAGCTTGCTAAATACAGCTTTAGAAGTGGTTCTCTTTAGCAAATAAAGGAATATATAATTGTCTTCCTAAAAATTCAGATATTAAAAATATGTTTGAATTACAAAGAAAGTTTCTTCCAACCTCTAAGTTCATACTGATGACATTCAAATTAGTTTCACAAGACCCATAAAAAGGAGTTTTATATCAGAACTACTCAATCCACCCAAAAAGGTGAATTCATATGCGGTATATGGAAAAACTCAGGATGTATGAGAAAAGCAGTTATAAAAGTCAATCAATCCCTTTATACAGCCTCTTAAAAATTTATCTGAGCTGAAGAGGAGATGCTGCTTAACAGAGTGCATTACCTGAACTATTACACTAACAATCATTTTACTGAGTAGCTTTTCCCTTTAGCAGTCCCTTTAAGATTTTTTTTCTTTTTTTTTTTTTTCTCCTGGAAACCCATTGATTTTCTTCTTTCACAAACTACTTAAAAAGGAAAGGAGGGGTGATGGCCAGCAGGTCTCACGCAAGTCCTTGGTTCTACTGTCCCTCCCATTTTTTTTTTTTTTTCTGGTAACAATGGTGCCAAGAGGAAAGCACTTGGTTACATCCCTCCTTTTCCCAGACAGCAGGGCCATCCTGCTCCCACCAATGAGATTTGCAGCATAGTTTAAAAAGCATGAAAAAGAATGACCTGAAAGTGGTTAAGTACAGAGTACAGCTGCTAACCCATTATAGGATGAGAAAGAGTGCATCATTTTATTTTTACACAAAATCTATAATTACTTCAGTTCAATAATGAAACAAGTATTATGATACTTGGAGACTGATCATAGTCTGGGTCATGTCTAGAAGTATATCACAGTGTAGATGGTCTTAAGTCTTTAGCCTAATTTTTTTAATGCTCTCATTTACTGCTATTTCAAATCAGATATTGATCTCTTCTACCAGCCTTTTTCAATACAAAGTTTTTGCTGAGACTTTGTATCAGTTGTTTAATTTTATAAATGAAACTAGATTAGCTATTCTGAATGCTAAAGATCATGTTAATTCTTGTTTTTAATTCTGACTGCTTTCCCAGCAATCATGGAAATTCAATTCATTGAACAGATTAATGTTAAAAGTAGGAAATGAGGATTACAAAATTAGTTTAAGATTAGAAAAACTCCAAGCTGCTTTCCTCTAAGTCTTAAAAGAAAAGCCTATCCATTCAAAAAATTGCTACACTACACATCAAACAGTGTTCCTCCTTAAACAAAATACGAATGATCTCATTACGGTCAATTTTGTAGTGAAAAGCATAGACAAAGTCTAGCTCTGCTCAACTTATATGACAGGAAAGCGAGCGCTGTCTTACGAGATCTCTAGTCAGACACATGTATTCCATTAGGTTTTCTTAAGCCAGTCTAATTTTTCAATCAGATACATTAATCAACAACAACAAAAAAAGGACAGATCTCATCAAAAACAATGGAGAAAATAAATTAGACATATAACATGTTCTGAAAGTAAAAACAAAAACTATACGGGGGAGGGGATAATTTCCAGGTTAGAGGGGGAAAAAAAAAAAAAAAAAGAAAGAGAGAGAGAATCAATTAGAGTCAAATTTAACTTGCAGTATAGGCTCCCAGGGATATTTGTTTAAACCGTAGAAGCATTTTTCACAATTCCATCAATTTAAACTAGCCTGCTATCTGCTACTGGCCCAAGCACAACACCAAGACAATAATTCCCAGAAGGAACTTAATAGAATGCAACTCTTGAATTATTCCTGAATTACTTAAGACATCTGTAATACAGAAATAACTGATTCCATTTTCTTTTCTGATTTCAAGATCAATCGTAAAATCAATTACAATGACCTCACACAAGTTCTTTGCTACCTCTTAAGACAAAATCACGAGTTACAGTTGGCTCAAACCTTCTTAAGCTGTTATTAGTAAGGACGTTGCCATGATAATTCAGGGAAAACACTAACCTCCAACTGCTTCTGAGCATCATTTTTTATTACTTGCTATTTATGGAGTGGTAGGCAGCCAACAAAACTCTCAGTAGAGCTCTACAGCCACACATAGAAAATCATCTTATTTTCTATCTTTGCATAGCACAATACATTGTTAAATTAGTCACTCCCAAACCTCAACTAGCAATTTATTATATCATTCTTCTTAAGTTTTTAAAAATTAACATAAAATCCCTATTCAGATTCCCTTAAATAAAAGGTAAGCATGTGCAGCAGCGTCTCACTACAATGGAGTTATTCACATATCTATTTTCAACACCTAAAGTTGGAACGAAAGAAGCTTGGATGCAGTATATACTCCAAAGTGATTTACCACCAGGCAGACCATCAGAGATTTTCTTCCCTTTTGCAGGACTACACCCACACAACCACCCACCCACAAAAATTTAGCAGGGATGTACTCAATAAAGAAGTCTGATTTATTAAACTGAGGTAGCTCAATTACGGCATTTGATTTACATTGTTTCTGACTCCCAGCTGGAAATGAGGCTTCGCAGCTCCCATTCTGTCCAGGTCATACAGACTCCAGATTGTAGACAGCATGGAACAGAAAACATCCCTAGACTGCAGTCTAACCCACCATGAGAAGGCAAGAGGAAAACTGTGGATAAGGCAGCAACTGAAACATAATGTCCCGGTGATGAAGAGGGAATCTGAAGAGAAGGGGGAGAAAAAAAGAGAAAAACCACAATGGAAGTAAGAAGCTTGTGAGACTGCGGGACTTGCAGATCTCTTACAGATCTCAGAAAGGACTCCAGGACAAAGATGCTGCAGAAACGCTAAATGACTCCTCAATCTTCAAAGTATATTGAGAAATTATTTACTGAAGACATACATACACTGCTGAGGTGAAGATGAAATACCGTCAGGTTGAAAAATCAGTAGAGGGCATGCTGGAACAAATGGATCATTAAAGCATCCAGTCAACAGCTCAATAACAGATGGTTATGTTCTGACAGAATTCTAACACAGTGATATGTTTTAAAGACTACACCCTCACAGTCCAGATGCCTGATTCTTGACAGCCAGAGGGCAGAAAACCTTGCCAGAAGCACGAGGGTGATTTGAGGAATCACAGACATAAAATTTTTAGTTGGGTTCTGCAATCCGTACGACTTATGTCAGAATTAAATAGGCACAGGATTGTAACTTCCCAGGAGCCAAATCACGCTGGAACTTGGTTGATTACAGCACCAGAATGTCCTATTATCTCTGAGATAGGTTCACTGTATTAACAAATCACATCACAAGGGAATGGTGTTGATGCAAATAAGCTGCAACTCCTACTGTCACAGCTCCCAAAAAAAGACTACAGTGTGCTGTAAGCAAAAAAAGTTTTCATTTCATTTCTGATATATACACATACACAAGCATATACACACATACCACTTTTTATGGCATGCTTGCAATGGCAACTGAGAACTTTCACCATTAAATTACATTCTGGGAAAAAAAAAAAAAAAGGCAAAAACCAAATAAACAAAAAAACTCCAAACACAGAGCCAGATAATATTTTATGCAAATTGAAATTTTACTCAAAATTATTTCATTAACTTCCTGTCCAAAGAAATATTCAGTGAAATCTGCACAAGTTTCCAAGTTTTCAGTTTCTTTCCATCACAAAATTCCTACCCTGAAGGAAACCGCAAACATGAGGCCAAAGATTTCTGGACTTTGCATATAATGATACATATATGGTATACTAATAAACAATTTTAAGTACATATTATATTTACATAAACTAACCTGAAGAAATATATAGCTTGCCTCTGAAGCTTACAACTCTCCAGCTCTTTTGTTAAAGTGATCCACCCCAGATCAATAAGCCTCAGCCCAGACGGTGTGAACTGTGAACCTTGCAGTTTGCCGTGGAGCATTGTTTCAAACCGGTACCCAACAAATCTCAAATGCAGAAGTCTAAAAACCCTATTTCAAAAATATTGGCATCAAACAAACTGCACTCAACTGAGCAGATTTATAACTAATTTTAATAATATTTTAGTATTTTAGTTTAAAATTACTATCACTATACATATGAAGAATGTCTTAAAAGGACCCATGATTCAAGCAATAAATGCTTTTCACAGATCATAAGCAAGACTAGACTATGGCCATCAAAAAAGTGGAAGCTCAAAATCACCAAGAAGCCAAGATAAAAAAAAGTAAAGAGTAAATAATAAAAGGAAAAAAATCAAACCGAATATTTCTACACTGGACATAGTATAGGGAGCAACCTTTGGATGCAGAATGAGACAGACAAAATAAGTAGAGGGTTAGTCTCAGAAATGTTTATTACTAGTGGAAAAACAAAACTTGATATACTCAGCATATTAAAATCCATTGTTGTATTAGCAAAAAGACAGGGGTAGTTAGAGGGAAGAGTGGCAAAGGAACACTAAATGAGCAGTGCTTGTTAGGATGGTTTTAAAAGATAGAGAAATGCTAGAAAATGTAAAAAATATACAGAGAGCAAGACACAAGCTAAAAATGCAGAAAAGTTCATTCATCCAAGTAATGTGAAAATTTTAATTCAGAAACTCAACCAAACTATTTCATATCTGCATTCCTATAAAGGTCATATTAGGCAAGGCTTAAATAGAAAGGTATATGCACAAAATATATTATTGGAAAAATAACACTAGACCTTTTGGGAGTGGTGCTAGAAAAGGCAGGACAAAGGAAACAGAGTGCCCTATCTGGACTACCTCTAGGGGCCTATTTGCTCTTTCACAAGCACTAGGCCTCCTGACCTCAACCTTAGGGCTAAGGTTAGGGTTAGGGCTAGGGTTAGGGTTAAGAGACACAGAAAGCCTAGCGCCTCATGGGGAATGTTGCTACAAAGGACAGGCCAAGGGAAAGGGAGCGCTCTATCCGGACCATCACAAGGAGCATATTTGCCATTTCACCATCACTACACCTCCTGACCTCATGCTTACGGCTAGGGTTAGGGTTAGCATTATGAGACACGGAAAGCCTAGTGCCCCATGGGAAGGGGTGCTAAAAAGGGCAGGCCAAAGGAAATGAAGTGCCTCTCCAGGCTGGCGCTACAGGCCTATTTAACCTTTCTCCAGAATAACACATCCTGACATCAGGTTTAGGGTTAGGGTTAAGAGACACAGAAAGCCTAGCACCCATGGAAAGTGGCGCTAGAAAGGGCGGGCCAAAGGAAATGGAGTGTCCTAACCAGACCGCCGCTAGGAGCATTTTTGCTGTGTCGCCACCAAAATGCCTCCTGACCTCAGCCTTAGGGCTAGCGTTACGGTTAAGAGACACAGAAAGCCTAGAGCCCCATCAGAACTGCTGCTGGAAAGGGCATGACAAAGAAAATTGAGCACCCTATCCGGACTCCCGCTGGGAGTATATTGGCAGTTTCGACATAAATACGCACCCTGACCTCAGGTTTAGGCTTAGGACAAGGGCTAGGTTTGGAGTTAAGAGACAATGAAAGTCTAGCACTCCATAGGGAGTGCTGATAAAAAGGGCAGGCCAAAGGAAATAAAGCACCCTCTCCTGACTGCTGCTACATCCATTTTTGCCCTATCAACAGAACTACGCCTCATGACCTCAGCCTTAGGGCTAGGGTTAGCTCTAGGGCTAGTGTTAGGGTTGAGACACACACAAAGCTGAGCACCTCATGGAGAGTGGTGCTAAAAAGGGCAGACAAAAGGAAATGGAGTGCCCTATCCTGACTGGCGCCAGGGCAAATTTGGCCTTTCAACAGAAATACGCCTCCCGACCTCAGGCTTAGCGCAAGAGTTAGGGCTAGGATCAGTGATAAGACACGCAGAAAGTCGAGAGTCCTACGGGGAGTGGCACTGGAAAGGACATGACAAAGGAAATGAAGTGCGCTATTTGGACTGCCACTAGGAGCATATTGACTGTTTTGATAACACTACACCAACTAACTTCAGGCTTAGGGCTAGGGTTAAGAGACACACAAAGCCTAGTGCCCCATGGCGAGTGGTGCTAAAAAGGGCAGGCCAAAAGAAATGGAGTGCCCTATCCAGATTGGCGTTAGGGGCCTATTTGCCCTTCTTCTACCACTACGCCTCCTGACCTCAGGCTTAGGGCTAGGGATAAGCGATGCAAAAAGCCTAGCATCTCATGAGGAGTGGCGCTAGAAAGGGCAGGCCAAAGGAAATGGAGCGCCTTGTCTAGACTACTGCTAGGGGCATATTGGCAGTTTTGACAGAAATACACATCCAGACCTCTGGCTTAGGGCTAGGGCAAGACCTAGGATAAGGGTTAAGAGACACCAAGAGCCTGGGGTCCCATGGGGAGTGACACTAGAAAGGGCAGGCCAAAGGAAATGGAGCACCCTATTCGGACTGCCTGTAGGGGCTATTTGCCCTGTGGCCACCACTACCCCTCCTGACCTCAGGCTTAGGCCTAGGGTTAGGGATAGTGCCAAGAGACACACAAAACATAACGCCCCATGAGGAGTGGTGCTAAAAAGGGCTGGCCAATGGAAATGGAGCACGCTATCCGGACTGCTGCTAGGAGCATATTGACCATTTGGAAAACACTACACCTCCTGACCACAGATTTGGGCTAGGATCAGGGTAGAGAGACAGAACTCCTAGACCCCCTGGGCAGTGGCGCAAGAAAAGAAAGGACAAAGGAAATGGAGTGCACTATGTGGACTGCTGCTAGAAGCAAATGGAATGTTTTGAAAACACTACACATCAAGAGCTCAGGCTTCAGAATAGAGTTAAGGTTAAAAGACACAGAAAGCCTACCACCCATGGGCAGAGGTGCTAGAAGGGGTTGGTGAAAGGGAATATAGCACTATATTCTGACTGCTCCTAGTAGCATATTTTGCATTTTGGTATCACTAGGCCTATTAAACTCAGGTTTGGGGTTAGGATTAGGGTTAAGAGAGAGAAAAAATCTATTGCACCATGGGGAGTTGTGCTAGAAAGGGCAGGAAAAGGAAAAATAGCACAATATGTGGACTAGCTCTAGGAACATATTTTGTGTCTAGGTAGCATTAGGCCTATTGACCTCAGGCTTGGAACTGAGTCTAGGTTTAGGGAAAGATTTAATAGAGTAAAAAAAGATACAAGCCCAAAGACAACTGCGCTAGAAGGGCTGGCGAAATGACACACAGTGCCCTATGTGGGAAGCCGCTGGGAATATATTTTGAGTATAGGTATCACTAGGACTATTGAGCTCAGGCTTGGGGCTGGGGTTAGGGCTAGGGTTAGGGTTAAGAGACAGAAAAAGTCCAGAAACCCATGGGAAATCACCAAAGAAAGGGCTGACCAAACGATATATATCGGCCTATGCAGAATGGCGCTTGGAGCATATCTGGCGTTTAGGTAGCATTAGGCCTATTGACCTCAGGTTTTGGGATGAGGCTAGGGCTTGGGTTAGGGTTAAGAAAGAGAGAAAGCGTGGAGCCACTTGGGGAATGGTGCAAGAAAGGGCTGGCAAGAGAAAATATATTTCCTTATATAGATGGGCACTAGGAACATAGCGTGCTTTTAGGTATCACTAGGTATACTGGCTTCAGGCTTGGGGCTAGGGTTATGGTTAGGATTAAGAGAAAGCCTAGAAGCCCATTGCGAGTGGTGCCTGAAAGGGATGGCAAAAGTAAATACTGCACCATATCCCGACTCCTTCTAGGAGCATATTTTGTGTTTAGGTAACACTTGGCCTGTTGACCTCAGACTTCGGGTTGCATTAGCAGTAGGGTTACTGTTATGACTAGGATGAGGGTGAAGAGAGAAAGAAAACCTAGAGCCCCATGAGGACTGGGGCTAAAAAGCACTGAAGAAAGGAAATATATTGTTCCATGTGGTCTGGCGCTAGGAACATATTTTAAGTTTTGGTATAACTTGGCATATTGATGTTACGCTTGGGGCTAGGGTTAGGGTTAGAGGAAGGATTACCTTTAAGGGAGAGAGAAAGCCTAGAGCCTCTTAGAGGGTGGCATTAGAAAAGGCTGTTGAAAGGAAATAGAGGACCCTATGTGGACTGGTGCCAGGAGCATATATTGTGTTTATGTAGCACTAGGCCTACTGACCTCACACTTGGGGCTAGGGTTAGTGTTAAGAGAGAGCGAAAGCCTAGAGACCCATGTAGAGTGGCGCTAGAAAAGGCTGGAGAAAGAAAGCTTGGGGTAAGGATTGCGCTAACATTAGGATTACGGTTAGGGTTACGTTTAAGGGAGAGATAAAACGCAGAGATCTTTGGAGACGGGATCTAGAAAGGGCTCGCAAAAGGAAATATAGCGCCCTAGGTGGTCTGGTGACAGGAGCATATTTGGCATTTAGGTATCACTAGGCCTACTGACCTCATGCTTGGGGCTA
>VZSV01000418.1:191260-205490 GCA_013398735.1 Nothocercus julius | reverse complement strand
TTCTTAAACCTAATTCTCAAAAAAAAAAAAAAAAATCCCCACCAAAATTCTTCCCCCAAATAACTTTCCTCCCTCCTCCCCCCAAATTAATTCTCTCTCAACAGGCCCCTGAGAAAATTTCTCCCAAAACATTTTCCTGTTCCTAGTTCAAAAATTCCCTCAGAAAAATTCATTCCAAAAAAATATTCCCCCCAAATGTTTCCTTCTGATTTTTTCCCTCCAAATCTTTTTAGCCTCTGAAAAAATTAACCCACCTCTCCCAACTTCTTTCCTCTGCCAAAATCATTTCCCTTCCAAAAAAATTTTCCTTCCAAAAGTCTTACAACACCAAAGTGGTTACTGCTTTTCCCAGTCAGCACTGGGCAAACAGTCCTTTTGACTACGGAGCTGTTGCTCGTATCTGTGTAAGCCCCATTCTATTCTAGCAAACTTTTGTATGCACTGCTGTAAACTCCTTACCACTAGTGGCACCCCAAGCACTGCTGCATCCTCCAGCACAGGTGTAGCATTGCTGACGTGCAGCCACCCAGGCTCGGGCATCACACAGCCAGTCACGTCCTCTCACAGCGACCTCTACCATCACCCACAACACCTCGGTTCCGGTCTGCCTTGGCATTAGGTCACTGCTCAGCACCCTTTCTCAAACTCTTGAAGACAGGCACTTAATTAAACGACCCTTTTGTCTGTCTTTAAGTCCAGACAAGAATCACAGCACTCAATTGGCCCCTCTCTGTGTCAGGCTTACGACCTGTTCCAGGCAGCTCCTGGAGCCCTCCTGCACTTGGATGTGGCCTGACAGGTGAGGAACAAGAGCAGCGCCTGGATCAGCAGGCCATATTGCTTCATTTCAAGATGATCTCCCTTACAGCATCACCCTGCAAAACAAGCCAGAAAGACTGTTGAGGCTGGGAGGGCAGCAAGTTTTTGGACCAATTCTCCATGGTTATCAGGTTGTCTGACACAACCACTTCACCGCTTCTCACACATTACTCAAAGCTACCTTCATCTAGTACTTCACACGTAATGGTGTCTGTTTTAAGAGGGCACTGCTGATTGTCTAAACCTTACGTAAAGTTCAGAACCTGCCAGGCATCCTCTCTAGTCCCTTCTGTTTTCACAACAACATTTTTGGGAATTAAAGGAGGTCATTAATTGGTCCCACTGTCCTGGGGCTGCAGCAAGACATTGCTCCTACTCTGAGGAGGTACCTAGAAGCCCTACTGCTTCCTGGAGCCTCCCTAGGGATTCCCAGGGCCCCTTGAGGCTCCCTGAGGTTTATCGAAGCCTCCTCTTTTCCTCAGTTATTCCTTAGCCTGCATTTTAGCTAGTGGCTCTCCCTAAGCACCGTGCACAGCACGCTTAGCCCTTGTCAGCCACATCCCACAGGCACAGAGTGTCACGAGACCCAACTCAGAAGAAAGGAGAGAAAAATCTGTGTTGCATCTGCATGCACACCCATCGCCACTTCACCAGCAAGTACCAGGGATTCCCTTTCTCTAAAGCGGCACTGAGCAGAGGGGGAGATGCAGAGCACACACAAAGGCACTAGGATGCCTTGAACAAATCCATGCGCTGTCCTTAATAAAACCAGGGTGCTCTTGGGGGCAGCTGTGCAGGTGGCAGCAGGGTCAGTGAGGTTCTGCGGGTGGGGGGCGGGGTTCAAGCAGCCAGTGCCCAGCAGGCACCCAGGGGCCACGCTGAGGCTTCTGCATGCCCGGCAGCATCTGCCACATCCCCGTCTCCTCGCCAGCCTCGCCACAAGCTGAGTGAAATGCCCCGGGCCGGCACTAAGGCCTCTGCCTCCCATCGGCTGCGGCCCCTTCGGCAGGGCATTCAGCCCTTGCCCTTTGCACTCAGCAGCTCTCCCGGCCCTGCTGCCGCCACAGGAGTGGCCTCCCACAGGCCCTGCCCTGCAGCCCTGCCCGGGGCCGCCTGCCTGCCCCTCCTCCAGCTGGGGCTGCAGGGCCAAGCGCATGGCCAGGCCCGTGCTGCTGAGGAGCCCTTGAGCTGCCGCAGAAAGGGCAGCTCGGCCTGGCTCTGCCAGAGCCGGCTCCACGCACATCCTGCCCTGTGTTGCCCTTGTGCCACCGGCGCTCACCCTGCACCACCGTCTCCGCGCAGCGACGGCGCCAGCGGGTGGGATGCAGCCCGACGCCCGTCTGGGGCCACCCCAAGGGACGCACTTGCCTCGCCATGGCCCCACAGCCTCCCTGCGCCCGCCACCACCGCTGCTACCGCCGCGCAAAACACCCCGCCCAAGCGCCGCCTGGCTGCTCCCCTCACTGCGCAGGCGCCGACCGCGAGTGGGCGCAGGCGCAGCAGGGCGCGGCGCTTGAGCCCCGTGCGGGCGCGGCTGCTGGGGGCGGCCGTGACTGCAGCGTCACCGTGTCCACAGCGGAGGGCAGCAGTGAGTGCAGGAGAGCAGTGCTCATACACCCACCTGGCGGGGCGGGGCTGCGCTTGGGCCACGCATGCGCCCCGTGATGGGGCGGAGGCTGCACGTTGGGCACCCAGAGCAGCAGGGCGGGCAGCAGGGCGGAAGAGAAAGAGCTGGGGAAAAGAGACCGTCAAGAGCTGCAGGGCATCAGAGATGAACCAAACAGGTAGGAGATAACCTCTAAGATCTCCTCCCGCCCTGTGTCAAGACAGGAGAAGATTTAGCAGTTGCTAAATAAGCCAATAGTCTAAAGGATTACGTCAAGATTATCTAGTCAGCTTTTTGATCATGCGCCAGCCATGCAGTTGCAGTTTTCTTCTTTTTCTTGCTTTGTTCCTTATCTGTTGTTAAGATGTTCTGCACTGCTGTCCTTGAGGTTAATTAACAAGACACCTGTACCGCCATGCTTGAGGTTGATTATCTGCTAACAAGGCACCCTGTACTGCTGTTCTTGAGGTGGGCCTCCACATCTCCCCCTTCTTTATTAACTGCTGTATTGCCATAACTGTGTTTATTTGAGCAGTCATAACTTGGTTCACTGATCAATCAATCACTCTTTGAACACATGATAAGAAACAAGGCAGACACACTAACAATAAACAAAATACAGTTAGTACAATAATCAGAAACTTTACAACTTGTGTTGCCCATGGACCAAACTGTCTTAACCAGGTAAATATTATTAATGGGTCCCAGTTCTGATTGAGCTGGAGCTGGCTGTTTAATTCTTTTAACTCTTGGATACTCCTATGGATAGATACTGAATGATCAGATAGATTCATGCAACACATACCATCTAAATCTTCGCAACATGACCAATGGTCTAGCAATAGAAAATCAATTGCCGCTCTATTTTGGAGGGTGGCATGACGTATGGAGTCTACATCTGCTAGCAGTCTGGTTAGCGCCGCACTCGTGGCATTACTCTCCTTGGCTAACCAACAGCCTATTTTATTGAGAAAATTTAGAGCCTGAGCAGTTCCAATCCCTGGCATTGTAGAACCGAACACTCGCTCAGCTGCATTCCAAAATACTATCTTAGAATCACATTTTTTGGTGAATGGCAATGCGAGTGTGACTGACCTTCCAGTTTATACTAACTGTATTGCTGGGATAGAACATTGTAAGCCGGCCAATGGTACATGGTCCTCCTACAGCCTTTTGGGGGATTCCATTCCACTCTTGATCCCTGCATGTTACGAACAAATCATACGAGAATAATCCAATGGCTTTGTCCCTAGGGGGAAATTGCTTGGTTATAGTTTTATTACACCATAATGATTGATTCCGATAAATTGGGCTGCTGCTTGTTACATCATCACCAATTGCATACATCTTATAACACGAAAAGTAATTAAAATATAGGCAAAGGGGAGCACTTAAGCTACCTAAGATATCCACTTCCTGTAGGAGAAGATTTTTTGTGGGAAGTCATACATTTTCCAGATCATTGTATTCCACCATCCTGCTGGTTGTGAGGCTGTGTTCCTCCAGGTTTCCTCACACTATGATTTAGGTTGATCTATACCTGGATGACTACAATGTTGACCCACTGTTTGATTATACAGGTTATCCCATTCTTTCTCAGATATAGGTACTCCTATTAAACATGTTTGAAAAGGGTTGTCTGGCATTGACATGGCTAAGCAAACAGTTGTTTGATCTGTCGCGTTTGCTAGTGTTACCCATATGTTTCTTGGCTGTTGGACCCCGCTTGGGATAAAGGCTCCACAGCTGCTGAGGACGGCCATAGCTGTACACAGCGCAAAGGGACCCGTCTTGGTCTTCCATCTGTCAAAACACAAACATAACTCCTTCCCCAGGTTATTAAGTCCTTACAGCCTTCCCATTTACCTGTGATGAGGTCTTTTATTGTAACTCAGGGGCCTCGGTTGAAAGTTATCTAACTGTTGACCAAAATGCAGAGAAATTTGGCTTTCACCTGCTAAATTACAATTTAAAAAATTAAGTACGTGCAAAGCTTTGTTTAATCTCTCTTGAGGACTATCTCCCTGTGTTTTCCCTTTCTGCTTAATTAGCATACTTTTCAAAGTCTGATGAGCACATTCAATAATCGCCTGCCCTGTAGGGGAATGCGGAATGCCAAAAACATGTTGAATGCCCCATTGCTTAATAAACTCCTGTCTGGGTTCGTATAGCCGCGTGCATGGGCCCATTATCTGTTTTTATCGTTTTTGGGACTCCCATAACCGCAAAACACTTTAACCAATGCTTGCAAACATCTCGACTTTTCTCCCCAGTATGCGCAGTTGCCATGAAATATCCCAAATGCCTATCTACGGTAACGTGGATGTATTTCAGTCCTCCAAATTCTCCTATGTGAGTTACATCTGATTGCCACAGTTCACAAGCCGCAAGGCATCGAGGGTTAACACCTTCTTGGCATGGCATTGCACTTAGGCATTGACAGTTAGGACATGATTGAATAATCTGACATGCCTGATTCTTAGTTAATGGAAATTGCTTCATTAAAGCTCGCGCATTCTGGTGAAAGAAATCATGTGACAGTCTGGCTTGTTGAAATAAGTCAGGCACAACTTCTGCTACCATAGTACCTTGATCTACTATTCTGTTTCCTTCAGCTAATGGTCCTGGCATAGTGGTGTGTGATCATATGTGAGTGATAAAATAAGGATTACTTCGTCAATTTAATAATGTCCATAGGTGTCGCAGCTGAACCATCAGCAGGGGGTTGGCAACTTCTCAGAGTGTAGCCCCCTCCAGGTGTTTTACTAGGCCTGCAACATACAGAGAGTCAGTCACAATGTTAAGGTTTACCGTTGAAAATTTTTGAAATGTCATGATGATGGCTACCAACTCCACCACCTGTGTCGATCCCAGTACCTCCATTTGCACCTATGTCTGCCATTCCTTATCCTCCAAGGTTTTCCAGGCAATGGCTGCCTTGTTAGTTCACCCAGATCCATCTGTAAAGACAGTAGTACCCGAGACGGAAGTCTGTTGCCAAAGAGATCTTGACAGTAAGGGAATGTTTGGAAGCTTGGACCACATCCTATGTGGAAGATAGTGGATGTTTATCTGTCCTGCAAAATCTGCTAAAGCTACTTGCATAGGCAAATGTTCAGCTAATAGCCACTGCAGGTTCTCCTTTGTCACAGGGAGGTAAATGGCTCTTGGGTTGCTACCATTCAATGTTCGAAGGCAGGCTCGCCCTCTTCGGATTAAATGTGCATACTGCTCTGCTATGGTGATAATTGTTTTTTGATTGCCCATGAGGCAAAAAGATCCATTCCAGTACTCAAAGTGGATCTGCCATCGATACATCCCATTGCATTAAGGCAGCAAATGGCTGGTAAGTGTTAGGTATAATAATAAAGTTAATTTCTAGTTCCTCCCTAATTCTATAACTTTGTCTTTTCTCAATTGCATGTGCTACCTCTGCTAAGGCCTGCTGACTTTCCTCCGTCAGTTGCCGTGGGGAGTTTAAATCCGGATTTCCTTGAAGCTGCAAGAAGAGGGGTCATAATTCCTCATTTGTGAGGCCAGTTACCGGCCGAATCCAGTTTATGGCTCCTAACAGCCTTTGTAAATCATTGAGCGTTCTTATTGGCCCAGTTCCAATTTTTAATTGCTGTGATCGAATTTCACCATCTGTTATTCTCCATCCTAAATAATTTCAGGGGCTTACTTGCTGTACTTTTTCTTTTGCAATTTGCAATCCAGCTACAATTACTGCAGACTGTATTTGTTCAGAAACTTGCTCGACTGCTTTCAGCGACGGTCCGCTAATTAAAATGTCATTCGTATAATGATAGACTAAAATGTTTGAATTTCTCTGCATAATCGGCTGCAAGATTCTTGCCACTGTCATCTGACAAATTGTGGGACTGTTAACCATCCCTTGCGGCAATACAGTCCAGTGATACCTGCACATGGGCTCACAATGGTTAAGAGAGGGCACAGAAAATGGGAATCAAGGGGCATCCTGGGGATGTAATGGTATAGTAAAGAAACAGTCCTTCAAGTCTATGACAATCAAAGGCCATCCTGCTGGCAACATAGCCCATGAGGGTAATCCAGGTTGTAGGGCACCCGTAGGCTCTATAACTGCATTAATCGCCCGTAAGTCATGTAGCATTCTCCATTTATCATTTTTTCTTAGGAATAACAAAAACAGGAGTGTTCCAGGGGCTATTAGTGGGTTGTAATTGTTCCGCTGCAAACTGGTCTTCCACCAGCAACTGTAGCTGCTGCAGCCGCTCTTTACGCAGGGGCCGCTAGCCAACCCATACCGGTGTGTCTGCGTGCCAGGTGAGCTGGATAAGCTGCTCCTGGGTTAGTGGCCTGCCAATGGCCCCTATTGAAAAACTGTCGAGCCCTCTTTGGGTGGACCGACACATAAGGTCGCACCAAGCTGACATAGCAAATCACAGCCCCAGAGAGTACACGGTACAGACAATATAAACGGCGCTATGCGACCTATAGTGCCATCCAGACCCAGTCCTGTTAGCAAATCCGTGCTTTGCCATGGACGTTGCATACCTCCGACTCCCATAATGGTAGCTGTTGGCTCTTTAGTTGGCCAGTGGGGTGGCCAGTCACTTGTTCACACAGTGGAAACATCTGCTCCTATATCTACAAGCCCTGTAAATTTAATCCCTTTAATGGTGCATGTCAACAGTGGCTTTTGTTGCACAATTTGCTGAGTCCAGAAAATCTGTGTTTTTTCCTGTACTCCTCAAACCCTGCGATCCCCTTTTTTGCTCTGGCCCTTGCATTGGAGGGCTCAGAAAGGGAATTAACTGAGCAATGGGTTGTCCCTCAGGGATATAACATGGGGGCATGGGAGTCCAAGGCACAATTTGGATTTCCCCCGTGTAATCAGCATCAGTAACTCCAGGTAGCACAAACAGTCCCATCCTTGTTGTAGAAGAGCATCCTAATAAGAGCGCCTGTCGTTTTTTTCCCCAGGGATCCAAACACCCCGGTGGGAATTAACATTACCTGAGTATCATTCAAAGTTACATCTCGGGAGGTGGCCAAATCCAGTCCTGCACTCCCTCCTGTGGCTGGCTGGAGTGTACTGGCCAAGCGCTCACTTGCTGCCGGCCGACATTTCTTTGAGTCATTGGGGCGCGCGGCTTTGCCCCCCTCTCCCCGTTTCCCGACCATGGCCTCAGGGGCCGACCATTGGCGTGAAACTTAGATGGGCATTCATTAGCCCAGTGAGGTCCCTTCTGACAGCGCAGGCATAATTGCATTGGGGCTGGCTTACCTCCTGACCCTCTGGGACAACCTTTCTTAAGGTGGCCATCCTCTCCACATTTAAAGCACTTCCCGACTCCCCCTTTTGGATTTGAGACCTGGCTTTGCATTGTTAGATGCATGGCAAGGGCCACAGCCAGTGCATTGGCACGGTGCTCTGCAGTACCAATGTTCTGGCAGGCTCTAATCATGTCAGCAATGGAAGGATTTCGAGGCTTCATAGGGTGCAGTACCCTTTTACAATCTGAGTTTGCATTATCGTAGACAAGTTGTTTCAGCAGCATTTCTCGAGCATCTGGATGCTCAACTTGCCATTCTAAGGCTCTTTGCAAACGGTCCAGAAATGCCGAGTAACCCTCTGTAGGGCCCTGAGTGATTGTTGCGAATGGTTGGGCAGTCTCAGGCCCAGCATCTGGTATATGTTGCAACGCATGCAAAGCCATCTCCCTAATCTGCTCATATACTGTCCTCTGATAACCCGCCTGCGCTTGTGGGGCAGCATGAGGACCTTCCCCAGCTAACATTTGATACAAGGTTGGCACACTCTGTGAGATATTGTCTATAGCTGTAACGTAGACATTTCCTTAAACTCCTCTAACCGTACACGATAGCTCATAGGAGGTAGAACCATGCGCAATATTGACTTCCAGTCATGCAAGGTTAACATATAACTGTCTGCTATAGATTCTAGCAAAGTCATAGTTACATTTGCTAATATTCCACTCTGCTTGGCCACTTTCCGCAACTCTTTTACAACCTCATATGGCAGCGGCTCCCACTGCAGCGGCACGTTTGGTCAGTACACAACCGGCATGGCCATTAACACCTCTAAATCTCCCTGCCGGACTGCTTCTCTCTTAAGAATTTTGCAACGATCTGACCCCTGATTCTCTTACGTCTCTGTGATCTGGATCTGGCAGATACAGATCAGGTTCCTTCTCCGGGTCCACAGGGCAGAGATCAAACGGATCATCACTCGAGGGGGTCAGCCATCCCCTCATACGGTTGTGCCAATGGTGATGTTTCTTTCTGGTCAGTTTTATCATTCAGAGAGACCCTGCTATGTGGGTGCAAGGCCGCCTTCAGGGTAAGCATAATCTGCCACCAGGTGGTTACATGTTTTACTGCGGCTGCATCACCATCTGCCATTGCCTCCTTAAGGCGCTTTCCGAGATCCTCCCAAACCTCTCGCTGGAATGTGCCTTCTTTCAGAAAGGGAGGCACCTTCTCCCGGATCCATTCCAACAGAGTTACTAAGTCTTTCCCAGAGACTTCCTGGTTCTGCTTGCGCATCATGCGCTGCAGCACGTCCAGACCGCGCTCCTGCTCTTGAGACATTCCACCTCCCATGGTTCCCAAGCCACTCACCTGTAATTAGGCAATGAGCACACACCGGAGTTTTTCCTGCTCCGTTCCTGGTTCGGCCGTGCTGTGCTGCTGGATTCGGACTTTGTGAGCCTCCTCAATGTTGTCCCTGTTTGGGCGTCATTTGCAGCATATGATGCGCATGGACTCCAGTGTAATGAACCAAAGACATTTTACTGAGCATCAGACAAAACTTACATACTTTACGAACCCGGATTTTTTTATTTGCAAAAAGCACACAAAGTGCAGTTGCTAAATAAGCCAATAGTCTAAAGGATTACGTCAAGATTATTTAGTCAGCTTTTTGATCACGCGCCAGCTGTGCAGTTGCAGTTTACTTCTTCTTCTTGCTTTGTTGATAAGATGTTCTGTACTGTCATAGTTGAGGTTAATTAACAAGACACCTGTACCACCATCCTTGAGGTTGATTATCTGCTAACAAGGCATCCTGTACTGCTGTTCTTGAGGCGGGCCTCCACATTCCCTTTCTGTTCCTCACTCTTTCTTGCTTTCCTCTCTTCATTCTCTCCTATCTGCCTCTCCTTCTCCAGGTTGAACAGCCTCAGCGCTCAGCTTTTCCTCATGTTCCCACGTGTTCATCCCTTCTTCATCTTAGTAGCACTTTGCTAGACCTGTTGCTGTACTACACAGGTAAAGCCTCAAGGGAATAACCCCAGGATCCCCAAGCCCATGATACCTTGCTGCAAGGTGCTCCTGTTCTCTCTCTCCTTGTCCCCCTATGTTCTGGAGCCAGGGTGGACCCTTGCGCTACGCTCCCCACCATGTGATGGTGAAAAGGGTTCCCCCTTCACCTCTGGTCCAGAGCACCCAGTTGTACTGCAGTGCTCAGGGTGCTCCTGCTTGCTGGGACCTCTGGCTCATCGTGTCTCCCAAGTCTGCAGCAGGGTTCTGCAGCCCCACTTGGCTGCTATGCGGTGCAGGGCATAGTGCTCAGCAGCAGCTGCAGTGTTGCAGACCAGCCCCAGCAAAAGCTTCTCTCAAATGCAGCCAGAGCCCAAGCCCATGCCCTGGCACAGCCTTCAGCCCTCTGGATCCACGTGGAACTAATCTCAGCCCCAGTGCCCAGGTGCAGCCCATCAGAAATCCAGATAGGGAACTGCCCTCAGCAACAGCCAGGGCTGTCAGGGCATTGTAATGATAGATCAAACAGATCTACCAGCAAAAGGCAAGGGGAGGGCCTGGGGGTACACCATGAACCACTCAGAAAACTCTGGGACAGAGGAGAAAGCTAAGCAGAGAATCTTGTAGCAAACCACAAAGCAAAGAGAGGGCCCAAGGGCACACTGAAAGGCACACAGAGGAGTTGAGGGCAACTCAAAATGTGAATTAAGGGGTCCTAAGAGTATCAGAGGCTGGATGGGTTGTAAACATAAGAAAAAAAGAACAGATTAGAAGCAACCCGGGATTTGTCAGTACACAAAATATTTTTAATTAGAGGCAAAATATCAAACGGATGAAATATTTTAATTAGCTTACTTTCAATCACTTAGAGAAGTGGACAGGCTTAATTTATTCTATAAAGATCTCATTTTATCTGCAAAAACATAACACATTGGGGAGAATATATATATATATATATATATAAAGAGAGATTCTCTTTGGGTCATTATCAGAAAAAGAAATGCATGCCTCTCAGGAGTGTATTTCAGGAGAGAGACATCTGGATGCATGAGGTGAAAAAGACGGCACATTTGAAGATGTGTCTTAAATCCTCTAGATGATAGTTTTGTCAGAGCTCAAAATCTAAGACCTCAATAAGCACATCTAAAGAACGTGGACCAAAAGAAAGCGCTAGCTGATTCTTCTAACTTTAGGAAGTCACAGTGGCAACTGGCCAAATGTGCAGTCAGTTGGATATGAGATCTTCAACTCATGACCGATAGTCAGGTGAAGGAAGAAAGATATAAATAGACCAGAGGAAGTTATTCACTCACGTAAGACTTCATGTATGGTTGCATAAGATTAATTACACCCTTCCTTTACTGTTCACTCCACTACAAGGGATTCCAAACCCTCTGTTTCTGAGGGCCTCATTCATCCTGGTTGCTTCTTCTCTGGTACTTCATCCGTGTCTCTTCCATAAAATTTCTGAAGGCTGGTTCTTCATGGCTCTGCTCAGTAACTATGGGGGTGGTGAGGAAGAAGGAAGGGGGAGAAAAAAAAGCCATAATTCAGTACTATTTCAGCATTTGTCCAGCTTGTATTCCAGAAGAAAGCCTGAACTGGGCTATGTGCTGAATCAGAGCAACACGAAAGGTGTATTTGATCTTCATTTCATTGTTAAGAGAAAAGAAATAAATGGTCCTAAAATGAGTGGAACTCATAGAACTAACAGAACACAGTAAGAGTGCTCCAAGTCCAAGAGCTGCAGGAAAAGAGGACCAGGGCACAAACTGTAAGAGCAAAAAGATGATGAAATGTGTATTGATCAGCTTGATTTACCACTGCATGATTCAAGCACTATAAGCTGTCTGATTTATGCATGTTATATATCTGCTATAATTACTTGAATACAAAATTTTCAGTTGAACTTTTGCAATGATTAGTGGGTAAACTCAAAGGACTAAGCATTGAGGCTGGTTTTCTGCTCCACATTCAGACACCTCTATTTAGATGTCTGAGTATTTGCTTGTTTTCTAGGCTGTCATAGTCCATACAGTTAATGAAATACAGAGGGCATTCCCAGACCAGATGCTTTTAGACCAAATCAGATCCCGCAGAGCCTTACCATCATGGTCAATGTCATCAGTATCACTCTCCCTATCTTCATCTTCCTCATCAAGGGTTCCTCGTGTTAGGATCAGGTCAGAGGGACCCATTGCAGAAGCATCATCAGAATCTTGAAAGGAACAGAGATGGCTATATCCAAAACCTCATGCTAACAAGTAAGGTTAGCTTATGTCCTTGCAGTTACTATTTGTGCACAACGACCTCAGCAATAATATCTATTCTAAAGGGACAGAAAACCGCTTCCAGACTTCAAAGATACAGGACAAACTGTAATAATATCATACTGAATCTTATATAAGGCAGCAGCTCAGTGAGTTGCACAGCCTTCTCATGTTCCAACTGAACTATTTCACCTTTTCTGAAATATTCTATTACTTTTAGTATACTCACTGCTTTATCTACACACCAGGGTTTCTTCCTCTCCTCCTATCATATCTCTGCTAGTCCTATGAGAGCCAAGTCCACCAAGTCCACCCTATCCCATAGGGTTAATCTCCCATTCTTTATTGCTAACATAAAGTTGTTTTCATGCTTTTGTTGTGTAGAGAGAAAAGCTTTATATGATTTCAAGGCAAATTCTTCAGCAAACTCTGCAATACCACAGCATCACAAAATGGTAGAGGGTGGAACAGACCCCTGGAAATCACCTAGTCCCACTTCCCTGCTCAAACAGGGTCACTAAGAGCACATTGCCCGGGACCCTGTTCAGACAGCTTTTGAGCATCTCCAAGAGTAGAGGCTTCACATCACCCCTGGGCAATCTGTTCTGGTGGTGTCTTCCTCACAGTAAAGAAGTTTTTCCTTAAGTTCAGAGAGTCACAGAATGGTTGGTTGGAAGGGACCTCTGGAGATCTAGTCCACTCCCCCTGCTCAAGCAGGGGCACCTAGATCACTTTGGACAGGATCACATGCAGGCAGATTTTGAACATCTCCAGAGAGAGAGATTCTACCACTTCTCTGGGTAACCTGTTCTGGTGCTATGTCACCCCCACAGTAAAGAAGGTTTTTTCTTATATTGAGCCAGTACTTCCTATGTTTCAGTTTGTGGCCATTGCCTCTTGTCCTGTCACCGGGCACCACTGAATAGAATATAGTCTGGCCCCTTTCTCTTGACATTCTCCCTTAAGATATTTGTATACACTGATAAGATCCCCTCTTAGTCTTCCCTTCTGCAGGCTGAACAGGCCCAGCTCTCTCAGCCTTTCCTCAAAGAAGAGATGCTTCAGCCCCTCCATCATCTTAGCCCCATGTTAGACTCACTCCAGCAGCTCCATGTCTCTCTTGCCCTGGGGACTCCAGAACTGAACACAGGACTCCAGATGCAGCCTCACCAGGCCTGAGTAGAGAGGGAGGATCACCTTCCTTGACCTCCTGGAAATGCTCTTCTTAATATAGCCCAGAATACCATTGCCCTTGGCCACAGGGGCACACTGCTAGCTCATGGTCATGGTGTCCACCAGGACTTCCATGTGAAATTAATCTTCTCAGTAAGGTACCTGCAAGTGTGTTGCTCTGCACACACACTGTTCCCATGTCCTTCCACAAATGTTCCATCTGCTCTCTCTTTTGTTTACTTTGAGCTTTCTCCTGTGGGTATAAAGTAACATATGGATTCTGATCATATTTTAAAAAAATGGTGAAAAATAGCTTGCACCTAACAGCCTATCCTTTTGGCAAAAAAGGAGGAATCAAACAGGTTTTATACTACACTTTGTTAGACAACTCTTGCATAACCATGGAAAGCAACCTCCAGGATGATGGACTTTAAAGAACACTTCAGGAGTATCAGGAAACCAAACTCAGTGAAGCTGTACCTGCAGAGAACCATCTCATGGACGGCCAGAAGCCAAGGTGAGCAGAACAACTAGTTTCTTTAAATAGCACGTGCTGCCTTCAATTTAGTCATTTGTTTCAGCATCTGAAAGTGCCTTGATGTGAAAAGGGAACCTATTCAATTTTAAGAAATGCCTCCATGGAATCATATGCTTGCTAAAGTATGACAGATATACTACACAAACATACCAAAAATAGGTGATCAAGATTTACAAATCATTCTTCTAGGAAATTTGTGTCAAAGACATTTTGTAATGGACTCAAAAAATGTAAGCTTAAGTAATTTTCAAAACTGTAATAGGAAAAGGCTTGAAGTCTCTGGTGTTTCAGTTATGTTTGGCTCTAACTTTGTTCATTCATCTAATGCTAGAAAACATGAACTGTACTAGTAAAGAAGGACAAAAGAACAGCTTAGGACAGCAGAGAGAACACAAAAAGAATAAAAAGTTATGAAACATTACAAACTGAAATTACTAAAAGACTAATAAAAGCTACCGATCTTCATACTCAATTTGGTCTTCTTTAATAACTAAATCAAAACAGTACACTTAAACGGTGTAGAAAGAGTGTTACTCTCAGCAAATCACTTCGGACTTT
>VZSV01000418.1:158410-177584 GCA_013398735.1 Nothocercus julius | reverse complement strand
GAAGCGCCGGGCCTTTCCGCCGCGCGCGCTGACGTGGCGGTGGCGGCAGCACCATGCGGGGCGGCAGCGGCCCGGTGAGCACTCGCGGCCCAGTGAGTACTCGCGGCCGCCCTTCCGCCGAGCGGGTGCGCGTGGCGCCGGGAGCCACCCGGTGGTCGTCGTAGCGCGACTTGCCCCTCGCCATGAGGGGCCTCGCGGGCCTGGGGCGGTGCGGGGAGCTGAGCGTCCGTTACCGCCGCCTGGGCCGCGTGCCCCAGGGGGGGCCCTTTGTGAGCGCAGGAGGCGCTGCGCGCGGGCCCAGGTTTACCTGGCGGCCGCGGGCAGAGCTGTGGGCAGCGCTCGGGGTCCGCCCGGCACCTCTGTCCGCTCCCGTTCGCCCTCGGCTCTCACCTCGGTGCCGTCCCGCCCTCAGACGCCTCCTTAGCGGACTGGGGCTCGTGCGAGGCGCGGGGAGGCCGCCCTCCCGTCGCGCCCGGGGCAGCTCTTCGTCTTCCCGCGTGGGTTTTGCCCCAGCGGGTTTATCAACCTATGTGATTTCTCAGCGGGAAACACACTATATAAATCAAGCCCATCCTATGCTTTAAACATCGACTGCTCCAGGTGTTCCCTTCTTCCCAGCTGCAATCAGCTTCTCCAAAACAAGGCGAAACAGATTACTCAGCTCTCCTCCCTTTTGTTGCATATTCTTATCCATCCCTTAAATTCTTCATCCTAGTTCTCAAGTTTTACACAAAATGCTCCTAGCAGTCCTAGCAAAATCTTATAACACGTGCCATGTGTGTCAATAGCCCAGATTTTTCCAGTGAGGAATTAGGCCAGCCGATAATGACAGGCTGTGTGTGTCCTTTTTTGTTTGTTTTCTCACAACATCACCAACCTCCTAATCTTTTCCAACTTCTCACCACCCTGTGCTTCCTCTAGGCTTACTAGACGCTGATGTTAGCACTGCTCTCAGTGTGTAAGTCAGGCCAAAGAAATGCAAATTGTCTTTTCTCCCAACAAAGCCGGGAAATGGATGTTTAAGCATTGGTGAAGCAGTTGTTAACTCCTCTTTCGCTGCTTCCCTGAGGACTCTCCAGAGCAGAGGCGCCAGCGTGGAGGCCCCAGCAGTCCCTGGCTGCAGTTCCAGAAGTCCCGTAGTTGCAGTGCTGCTTTCTGAATCTCTCCTGGTGCGTACCAGGGCTGTTGTGCTGGGGAGAGTGACCTACTAGCTTACAGCAAGATTGTACTTGTGCATGTGTACCTCTATGGCTACTCACATAGTAGAACTAACTTTACTGACTTTTGTGTGTGTGTGTGTGTTTTTTTTGTTTTTTTTTTTTTTTATGTTTTTTGTTTTTTTTGGCCACAATATAAGCAGGGATTTATTAGAACTGCTCATAGTGATAGCCATATCTTTTTAGGTTGTTTATGTTCCTGTAGATAAGTTAGAAGGCAGAAGCAGCATATAAAACAGATTAAGGTTAATCTTTCTAGTATGCATTTCCATGTATTTTTAGAAGTGAATTTCACCTGTCTCAAAGCCACCTAGTCTCTGATCTTATTACAACATCTATTTTTTTTCAGCATCTCCTTTTGACAAGTTACTGCATTTTATGACTTCCTTATATTCTGCCACATCCTTGTTCACTGTTTTCCTCAGATACTTTATAGTATTTCTAATAATTAAAACACTTTTATCACATGAATCCAATTGACACGTTACATTTCTGTATAAAGAAGATAGGTCACTTATGCATATTCCTTATTTTCAGTCCCTTAGGTAGTTCTTATGTGTGACAATTTTATCTCCCTTTCTAGCTCACAGTTTCTGTATGTCATACTTTTACTGTGTGTTGATTTTGTTTCCTAATTTTTATAACCAAAATCTGTGTTCCAAGTTTCACAGTTAAGCATGAGATTGAATCACTTAATATTTGGAATGTGGTGGTAAATGATTCTCCATCTGCCAGGAAGATTGTACAACAAATAGATCCTTTATATTGATTTGGGATTGTCAGTGGTATCTTTTACATTGTGTCTTAATAAGAACATAAGAAGTAGCAAGAAATAAATGACAAAAATCCTTTATTGAATAAGAAGAGAAAGATTTTAAGACATGGAAAAAGTAAGCATCCAGGCAACTGATGGAGTATGGCAAGGTAATTGAGATAAAACATGAAAAAGAAAATTTAGAAGAGGCTAGAGGCAACATTCTTGACATGGATAAAGCAAGACAGATTTCATGAAGGAAAAACAAGTACTTTGGAAAAGCTAGTAGCTTAGAATCCCTCATATTTTCACTATGTGGTAAAGTCTAGGCAGAAAGCAGGTACTGCTGAGTAAGTTGGAGACATCATGCTTCAGTGCAAGGGGAGAGATTGAATTTCATACTAGGAGAGGATTGGGGAGGACCTTCTCTCTCTTTTGATTCCTTTTCTAATTCAAATAAAGTTAAGAAGAGATAAACATTTCCTTTTGTCAGAAGACAGTGGTTTCCCTTTCAAAGCAATAGTGCACAGATCTTCAAAGTACAGTTTATTGTGTTGAACTGAAAAATGAAACATGCAAGAAGGAAAAAAAAAAAAAACCAGTATGCTGCTAATGTGGATTGTTCTGCTTTGTTAGGATACCAGGCCTGAGCATCACAGACGACGCAAGGTCAAGAGATCTCTGGGAAACAAAAAGTATGTGAATGTTTCTTGTCAAGTTTGACCGAGGGCAAGGAAAAACTGAGAGATTCCTATAGGAAAGCTATGTTTGGCCTTTTAAGTTAGGGCTGAGTGGCCCAGCCAGAAGGGCCAAGGTAGTATCTTTTTTCTTTTTTTTTCCTTTTGCTTCTGAGGAGCTTTCTAATGACAATCATTAAAAGATGTTTTGAAAAATAATGTTTAGGATGTTTTACCTTGCTGGCATATCTCAGTTCACAAACCTCATTCAGTGAGTTCACAGACCTCATTTAGGAAATTCAGTGAACTGTGAAATTAATTTTTAGGAGTGCTTGGAAAGATGAGAGGGATGTCTGTGAAGTCCTTGTAGTTTTGTTTGTGTGCATATATGCATACACATATATATGATGTCAAGTTGATGTTTTCCAGATCCAAGCAATTGGAAGAGCTGGAAACTACTGTCCTAGGACTGAACAGTAACTATGATGAGACAGTCAGCCACATTTCTTCTGCCTCATCCAAGAGTCGAGTGAACGGAAGTGCAGAGTCAAGAAGCAAGCAGATAATTTGCAGGCCTTCTTATTGTTTGGAAATGAGAGGAATAAAAAAGAGCATTAATAAAACTCCAGGAAAAAAAGGTACTCATCACTCTTGGCTCTGTGTAAAACTGTTTTATTTCTAGGTGATTCTTTTATGAAAGATTGGGTGACTTTCAAAAGACTTGCTAAAGTTCAACTGCAAATTCCAAACTTGGTAACAGTTTGCGTATTAGGAGAGAGAAACTTCTTCCACTGCAGAAACTTAGGTAGAATTCTCTGCCTGGTGAGAACAGGTCTGCATAACCTGCATAGTGCTGTGAGTGACTTGGCTATTAAAATTAATGATTTGGTGACTGAACTCAGTCACTATAGGAAAACTCTGTCTAAGGGTTTTACCCGATGTTTCAGGAAAATGCTTTGACAGCTTTAGGAATAAGCAAATAAGCAAGGCAACACTAAAAATGTAAAAAGTGGACCTCTGGCAGTATTCTGGATTACACTTATCAGATCAATTGTTGTTGGTTTTTCTTGTCACCACTTTCTGATTTAGAGTGGTTTGAATGCAGTAGATTGACTCTTACATTGCTACAGTAAAGCAGGGACGTTCAAATTTTCCAAACTAGGAACTTTTTTCCAAACTTTTCCTGTGGCTGAGAGGTAAAACATCCATCTTTCCTGTTGCTTTGTCTTCATCTTCTGGTTCCATGTTCCCTTCTTGCTCTCTTCCTGAGTCTTACTGTTTTCCTAAGCCATGCTCTGTAGATGCTGTTACTTCTATGTCAGGAAATTGCAGGCTATGGACTTTTTTCTCTGAGGAATATGGAATGGCTCAGAGTTACTGACTCAGAAGCTTGTCTCTATCTCACTGGTGTCTAGATGATACACAGAAAGCAACTTAAACTACTTTTTTGCTTTGGAATTATTGAATACAATGTGAAACTGAGCCAGCAGACAGGCACAAAGCTGTTGTCCAGGCTAAGTATTTCCATTCTTACTTGTTCACAGGAGAAGTAGTGTTGAAAGGCAAGAGGAAATCTGAGGAAGGGGAAGATGAAGATCTTAAAGACTCCCCCAAGAAGAAACAAAAGATTTCTGGTAATACAGATAACATGTAATTTCTAGTTACAAGCCTCCGGGTACTTTTCAGTCCCTTTCTGTACAAATACTGTCCCCTGCTGTTCCCCAACCTCTGTTTCTGATTCTGTGATTCTTGCTGTATGGAACTGTTGTCTATCTTCTGTTTTGCAGTGACAGGTGATTGTTCTAATTTTAGTCTCTTTTAAAGTACAATCCTATTTTTCAACAGAGGGGAAAAAAAAAAAAAAAGGAGTGTAGTAGAAATATAGGCTAGACAGCTTTGTTTCTGTTTCCCTAAAAATATTGGAAAAAATAATCAGGCAAATTACTTGTAAGCCTCTGGAGTCTAATGAGGAGATGATAACAGTAATGGGAGCTGGTTAAGAACAAATCACACCCAACCAGTCTTCACATTACATAAACAGTCTAAAGGACAGGTTGAAATACAGAATGGAAAATGAAAGATGCTTTAGCTAAGAAATATTTGAAAGAAGGAACAGCTTTCTAGGTATCAGTTCTTCTGAAAAGGATTAGGGTCTTATGATGACAAGCAGAATAGAGGCAAACATTATCATGTTTTTTGAAAAAGACCTTTTAATTGAGACATGGAAAAGGAATGTAGACTACAAGATGTGTGAAGTAATTCTGCTGTACTGTAGGGCCTTGCTTGGAGGAGTTTTCAGCACTGGAAACAGTGCTGAACAGTTTTCAGCTGTTCAGGAAATATGTAAGCCAACTAAAGAGAATGCAGAGGAGAGCAAGAAGCATAACTCCTGAGAAAAGACTGAAAGAGTTGGAGTTGTTTAGTCTTAAAAAAAAAAAAAAAAAAAAAAGAGTAGAGGAATGGGACTGTCCATTTTATTTTCAATTGGCCGTTAGACTGGCTCATCTGTACAGTGAACGGTGTGTTTGTTTCAATGCGAAGAGTTCCCATCCTCAGAGTGTTGTTTACCATGCTGATTACGAACATCTGGATGGGACTAATGCCTATTGTTGACTGTGTAGATTTTTCTCTAAAAATAAGTCGTTGTGAGATGCTGTAGCAGGGGCTTATTTAGGAAACTGTTATTGTGAATTACTGGGAAAGGTAGGGCAAGAACTAACAGCATCCTAACTCCTAGACTATAATAAAGCCAATCTTCAGTGGCATCAAGGCAAAATGTGTTTGCCAAGTGTCACTTGTGGTATTCTGATGCCATGCCTTGTGCAACTTCATTAAAGGAAGTGGAATAATATCTTCAAATAAGGAGTTAACATTCTCATAGAATCAAACCGAAGAATTTAGCATTTTAATGTGGTCTTTTGTAATTATTAGAACTTAATTTTATGTTCTTTTAATATTTTTTCCGTGTCTTACACTTTGGGCAAATCTGGGTGGATTTTTATGGGGAGAAAAAAGTATTTCTCTTGCATCCTAAAATTGCTTTCCATCCAGTGTGTTGGGTCTCTCAGATTGGAAATAATCTGCAGATTAGAGTTTACTGGAAACTGCAAGTTTATGGATGAAACATATATTTTAATAATACCCAGCAGGTGGCAAATTAATTCTGACTATAACCTTTTCTTCATTAAATATAGCTATCGGTTTTGAAAGAGATGAGGGAATGTTTTTTTTTAAATTACTAAAAAGAAACATTAAACAATTCTAAGGAAGTGGCTCCTTGCTGATAGTCCCTTTGAGATGGACTGAATGGGAGTCTCCTAGGCAAGCTCTTCACTTTTGTAAAAGGCTCACAGAATTAACTCTCATGGTCTCTATTGTTTGTGTTACAGCAGGAAAAAAACAGCAAGCAGGAGCACAACAAAAGTCCAAAACAAAAGTTCACTCTATTCAGAAAGAACCACAAACTTATAGCACAGGTAAGATGAAGCAGTTGTTCAGAATTGTTTATAAAGTAGATAAGAGATAAAAGCAGTTCTTAGAGTTGAGTCTGATTGATGACTGTGTCTCCATGTTTCCATTTTTGTTGCTCACTTTACTGTTAATAGGGAAGAAACTGGTACTGTCCTTTGGGCACTCTGTCAGTATTATGGAACAATATTGGTGCCTAATGGGATAGTTCCACATGGTTTTACCTTAAAATCACTGCAGTAATGGGGATGGGAGGATCACATTTGAATGAAGCCGAAGCCTATTAAAACAGTTTCGGTCTAAAGCTCTTAAAATATATTTATACTTCTTTACTCAGCCGAACATGGAATATGTTTCCAAAAAGAACTATGTAGGCACTGCTTTCTGATAAGCTGGTAGCCAGAGGCTCAAACAGTCACTCCTGGAAAATATAATATCAGCCTTGAATCTGCAAGTGGCATGACTTGATATGCGTAATTCACAGCAGTCACTACTACCCAAGAATTCTCCCAAGTGCTGTTCTATTTGTTGACTTTTCCTCAGCTGTATAAGGAGGGACAACCCTTGCCTGTTTATACCTGGCAAGGAGAAAAGCTTTTAGATATTTTTATGATGAGAATTCAAGCAGCTGGCTGTAAACCACTTCTTCCTGAAAACCCATTTCAAGAATTTATAATCCTTGTGGTCAAAACAAAAAGGGACCAGGAAATGGAAACCATGCCTGACAAGTTACTTCTCCCTATCTCTTGAGTAACTTGGCCCGATGGTACAGTTCTGCTCACCTGCAGTGCCAAAACCTCTGTTTAACACTAGTGAAATTTTAAAGATTTGGTTAGGAGAATTGTATTGTGGGCTTTGTCTTGAAACTGATCACATCTGTGACTTTCACAAAAGGCCTCTGCCAAAAGAAAAGTTTATCATGTGTGCTAGAGTTGCGTAATGAAAATGAAGGAAGGAAGAATCTCTACTGAATGTATGGTAGAGCTCTCCTCACAAGGGGATGGTACTAACAAGAGGTTTTAATCGAATAGTTTCCGCAAAAGAATGATTTGAGGTTTGTCATATGAAGTATAAGCCACAAACAAAGTTGTTGAAATGTTACTGGACAGGAGGTTAGTAGCACATGACCGATTTTCTTTTAGCATTCATTGGGCATGTTGAAGTAGGAAAATAAGATTTTGTGTTTGCAGTTCTGTTCCAAACCTTCTTTTTTGACAGGTAGCATGGAAGAACAGTGGTCTTTGGAAATTCGTGACAAAGGGCGAGCTACCTGTCCAACATGCAGGGCTGTGGTGAGAAAGACTGTAGAAGGACTGAAGAAACATATGGCAAATTGCAGGCAGGTAAGATAAAGAAAGATGGCCACTGTTTTCTTCAGTCTTTTCTTTAGCAATAGAAGGGCCTTCATATTGTTTCACAGTGCAGTTAAAAACAGTTTTATCCTCATCCAACTCTCTAAACAACAGCCTTTTACACCTATTTAAGAGGCTGCAGTTGGAGTTTCTTGCTTTAGGCTTTGGATAATGAACAAAGATGTAGATATTTCCTTCTTCCTCTAAAGTTCTAGCTCCACAGACTCTGTTCTGTTATTAACAGGCAGTTATCAGGCCCACATAAGATGTTCTGCTCTCCTATTATGTTCACCCAAAGAATCTCTTGGTGCTTTGGTTGGTTTGCAGTCATGCACCCCATGTCCTTGTTTATTTGTAGGAAATGTTCACTTGTCATCACTGTGGGAAGCAGCTAAAGTCTTTGGGAGGGATGAAATACCATGTCATGGCAGACCACAACAATCAGGTAAGACAACTTCTGTGCATCCAGAAGTCTTAGAGGCAAGACAGTCTTTTATTCTTTTCCTGAACCACACAGGCACTGAGTGTGGTGTGCTTCTTCAAATATTGTGGCTGTTTGAGTCTTGGCTATTATTTTCCGTGCAAGAGTGGACACTTGGAAAAGTGGTAACCATTACTGAAGATGGTAGACATGCTACATTTAAGAGGGCATGATTTTTTTTTTAGGCTGGTAATATATTGCATGAAAGGGTATAAAAAGTCAGAGAAAAAAATATATTAGAGTGCACTTTTGAATTCCTTGCCAAAAAGCAGAATTTTGCTACAGCCAGAGCAGACCAGTTTTTAGTTTTTTTACACTTCGCTATTTCTTCAGAGAAGACTGTGCTCACATTCTAGTTATGAAGAACTAGACCTTTTGGAAAAGTCATTCAGAGGTTAGGGTAACCTAACTTAACAACTACTGTTATTTTGGTTATTTTACGTAGTACCTAGTACTGTGGTTCCTCTGATCCTGAAGAGTAGGTCTTTAATGCAATTTCAAATTTTCTTAGTCAGTTTAGGTATAATATTCAGTATAAGATAATATAGGAAATAATATTCTATATCTATTAGAGATAGAGAAAGTCTTGTACTGTAGTTTGGCATCTGTGAATAATTCTCACTGGCAGCGATGCAGCTTAGCTTCTTAGCTTTAGTTAGGCTAAGTGGAAATGCTAGGACCAGTAAATGTTAAAAGCTATGTGACAAAAATGAGCCAGCATTTCCCAAAAGCACTGGTGGGAAAAAGTTGTTATACAAACGTGCACCCAGGAGCTATAGTTTGAGACTATTTCTTTCAAGGCTTTGTTTGTAGAGTTATATGAATGTTAAAGTTGCCATTTGTAGAGTGGTTTTGAGTACTCCCTTTAAAAGCTATTCAGTTATTCTGGTACATAGCCAGAGATCATTGTATTACATACATTTCTGTAGTCCTAACTTCAGAGATTTAATTAGTTTTAAATCTTTCTCTTTTTTTTTGTGGTGTGCTGAATAGTGAACTCACTATGAGAAAAACTGCTAAGCCTCCTTTGTTTCTGTTTCTTCTCTTTGCCTTGCTTTAGCCACTTGTGAAGGAGGGAGGAGAAGTAGATGAGCAGCGTGAGCGAGACCGCCTTCGAAAGGTTTTGAAGCTTATGGGAAAACTAAAGTGTGCGAGGGAGGTAAGCACCTCGTGAGTATAAAGTGCTGTAAGACTTCCTGTGGCTATACTTTTGGATTCAACAAAAGCTGGATTTGTTTCAAAGCCGTAACTATGCTTTCAAAACAAAGTAGGCCCTTGTGAATTCAGAGGGATGCTGTGTCATCAGGAAAGCAGCAAGAAGCCGGGAGAATTTCCTCCAAGCAAGTGTGAAGCACTGAGCATAGAAAAATAATTATTGAGGTGACTAATAACCTCTTCACTAAGCAAAGTGGGAGTCTGGTGAACACCAGCTTGACTGGAAGTTTTAGGACTTCACACACGACTCAGAGTGACATTCTCCTGCCTATATTAGAAAGAACATTGGCCTTTGAGTCTGTCACATCCTCCTTCTGACCCTGAAAGGGAGGGTTATAGGGTGATTAAAACAGAGTTTTACTTTTTGATTACAATTTTTAAAGGCTTATTTAGACCAATTATGTAAAGGCATATCCTTGGTTCCTTACACAGTGGTTGGTTAATCACTTGGAGGGAATTTGCTGCATGTTTTTTTCTTCTGCATTGATAGGGTTGCACAGGCAGCTTCACCAGCATAATGGGATACCTATATCATGTTAAAAAGTGTGGGAAGGCTGCTTCTGAGCTGGAGAAAATGGCTATGAAATGCCATCACTGTGGAAAAGCATACAAATCAAAGGCAGGACTTGTCTACCATCTCCGATCTAAGCATGGGCCGGTAAGTGCAAATTGCCATAGTTACCAGGATGGTGTGAGAGCTGATTACTCCCTCATATACTTGAGATCATTCTGACTTGAGACTCACATACACTTCTGTCCTCTACTTGAATGGGAATTAAGAGGTAGCAAATCTCTGCATTTTCTCTCTGGAGTACTGCTAGAGTGCTTGCCCCTTTCCTTTTGACAGGAACAGAACAGCTGTGCCTGTTCTGTGATAAGATTGATGTTTGTAACAGTTAATCACTGTCATAGCAATAAACCTTTTGCTAGCCTGACTTCTGCTGTGTGGAAAAATGTTACCATTTTTAATTTGAGATCTTCCTATCACACTTTCCTTTGCTCTTAAAAAACTCAACTCTGCAGCAGAACAGGAAATACCATGTTTGATTTCTCTGTGGATTTTACAGAGATAGATGTGGTATCCTTTCAAGGCCAATAGCCGCATGAAGCTCTCTGCTAAAACCTTACTACTTTGTCTCTGAACAGATTTTGGTAGGATACACTTCTGTCTCATGTCTGTGACAGTAAACCACAGCTGGGGCAGTATTTCTGACAGGCATCTGAATGAGTATTCATGGTAGCTCAGGTAGGAACTAGTGAGAGAGGCTCACCTTTTTTTGGCTTTTCCTTGCAGGTTGCTTTCTTCCGTGAAGAGAGAAGAACAGAGAGCTCAAAGGAAAATAAACGGGAGCTAAATAACACAGGCAGAGTTCAGAGGAGATCTGCAAAGGTGGCAATCTACTATCTGCATGAGTTAGCTGGAGAAGAGCTGGCCAAAGAATGGCCCAAGAGGAAAGTGCTGCAGGACTTGATTCCAGATGATCGAAAGGTGTAATGCTATAGAGTGCTATGTAAAGTTTGAGTCTTCTACAAAGCAGAAGAGTCTTTCTCTGGCACCTACCCAGTTTTACCAGGATGTAATGACCCACAGAAAGCAATATGGAGGAATGTCTTGTGAAGGGCAGCAGATTTTTCTTTATCTGTCATCTTAGCCTAAAATTGTTAATTGCCATGGTTATCAATGTTAGCAAGATAGTGTGCAAAGACTTTAAAGTACTGCTGTAGTACTTTATTTTTCAGTGGGCATAAGCAGTGATGGTAGTTAGAGGCCATATATTGCTCAAAAGTCATAGACTGAAATCACTGCCCCAAAGCAGTAGTATTTCCTAGTTTTTCAAATTTCAGAGCATCCAGGAGCATTACATAGGCAGTAGAGGAAACCCAGAGGGAAAGGATGATTTATGACTTTGAGATGAATACATTTGAAGGAATTGTAGTCTAAGTTGTGGGAGGTTTTGGATTCCAGGATTGTAAGGAATTTCCAGAATCAGTCATGTTTGTAGACAGTCAGTAAGACAGGAAAAGGTTATTTATTGAGAGTTTGGCTGTTAGAAGGAGAAATAGCACTTCTGTTTCACAGCTTGAGGGAGAAGGAGATATGTACTTGACACTCTGAATAGCTGTTATATCTTCTACCTTTTGATTCCATCTCTTTGTCTTAGCTGAAATACACTCGTCCTGGGCTGCCTACCTTTAGTCAAGATGTGCTGTGCAAGTGGAAAACAGAGATAAAGATGTACAGAAGAGTTCACTGCCCAAACCAGGTAACCGTTAAGTCTTTCCAAAGCTGCCAAAGGAACAGATTTCAGGGCTGTGTGAGCCAACAGCTTTCCACAACCTTCAAACTGCGGTTTATCTCTCTGTCTGCAGGAGATAAATTGTGCTCCATCTCAGCATAGTCAGTTAGTATAACCAAGACTCTGTTTGGACTTCTGCCTCCCTCTGGGGAGGTGTCTGTCCACTTCAGAGCTAGCAATTTGGTGTCAGATTGATAGAGTTTCACATCCAGCCAGGAGCTGATGTGAGTGAAAATTTGGCTTAACAGTGGAAAAAAAAAAAAAGACAGACTCCTGCTGCGGTAGAGCTAGCTGGTGAAACAAGCCTAATTATAGAAGAAGGGAGGAAGAGAGGAGAATCTGAGGGCTGAAGGACTGTTTTATTTGGCACAGCACTCAAGTCTTATTTTGAAGGCTGAAAATGGGCACCAAAACAGATTCATGCATGGCACTGTGTCGTCCTGATCTAGGGATGCTCGTATGTAGTTTCTTACAACCCTACGATGTTGGAACAAGTCAGATTCATTGAGAAGAACTGGCCTCTTTGGTGGAAACAATGGTACCTCTCTGCTGTCATGCAGGCATCCACTTCCTTTGCTCTTTGGCCGTTAGATTGGCTTAGGCTGCTGGAAACCTAAGAGTCAGTAGAGGCTTTTGTCTGGACTTGCAGACATAAGAGATAAGAGTGGGGTTTTTTTTGTTTGTTTATTTGTTTGTTCTCTTCCCTTTGGCACCCTGTCACCAGCTTTCAGGGTTGTGTTATTTCTAGGCGTGTAATCTAGTATCCTGAGACTCATGTTTAAAGCTCTGCATGGGGTAGGTCCTTAGAGCTGCCCTTTTTTTCAGAATGTAAAGGGGACTGTTGATTTCAAATGCTGTATTTCACTCAGTGCTACTAGAGGCACAAGCAGGGCAAGAGAGGTTATAGTGTCTTGTATTTCCGGCTATGCTTTGTTCTGAATTATTGTTTGCTGCCCTTTAGGCAAAATGCAAACTATCATATTACTCAGACTTTTAATAGAGAGTGAATGTGTCTGTGTGGCAGGGATCTCTTTATTATGCCTACACATGTGCCCAGAAACTGAAAATACATAATTTATTAAAATCTTAACTGCCTTGTAAAGGTCTTCTTTACTACAAGCTGTTTGGTTCTGTGGGACTTGGTATCTCATTTCCTCTACCCCTCTTATGCCTTTGGAAAGAGCATCCCAGAGAACAAGACATTCTTGTACAGGAAGAATTTCCATACCAGAGTTTTGCTGACACACACATTTCTCTCCTGTTTCAGGGTTGTGAGTCTGTATACGGGAGCGTCTCAGGACTCAAATCTCACCTCGGCACGTGTACCTTGGTTGGTAGCATCTTTGTACTTGCTCCCTTTTATAGCTATAGACTGGCTGCCCTATCCTTAGGTATCTCCTTTTTAAGCTGTTGTCCTGCCAGCCCCTAGGCTGATTTTTTTTTTTCCCAATTTGCATGCTTCCCTGTGTACTAATGAGTCTACTGGTGCAAGCACAGTTTGAGGCAAGGAGGGAACATCTTCATGTCATAAGTTTCATTGTAGTTGCAGGCCTACCTGTAGATTCAAAAAGTAGCTACAGGCCTACCTGTAGCTACAAAAGTGCTTTTTCCGGGTACAGCCTTAGACCTTGCAACCTCTTGCAGGGTAATCCTATCCTTTGTGGGCATAATTTGTTGGTAATGTCAGTGCTTTTGTCCTACAATGTTCAGTCTGGAATAAATAAGACGTGCTTTCAATGATGGGTTATTGCTGTTAAAGATTCAAGTATAATGTATATAGGTGCATCAGCCTTCTAGGCAGTAATTGGTGATTTTTTTTTTTTCTTGTTTTGTTTTGTTCTTGTGCCAGGGAGACTTTGTGGCTGGTAAATACAAGTGTCTCCTTTGTGAAAAGGAATTTATTTCAGAGAGTGGGGTCAAGTATCACATCAACTCTGTGCATGCTGAGGTAAGGCAGGCATAGTAGAAGTCCCCAGATCCCGGACTGTGGAGATGGGAGGGTGTTTGGGGAAGAAAATGCTGGATGCTTGCCTTGTTGGATTTTTCCTTGCTCATTGTTGGAAAGAGGGTCCTTGGCTAGACTGGCCTTTGATCTGCTTAAATACACCTAGCTGTTCTGGTGTGTTTGTTTGGGGAACAAGTGCTGTATCCTGTAACATGTCTGGTCCCAAGCTGCTGCTCTTCAGCGTTTCCCATGCCATTAGTCATTTACCAAACCAAATCTGATTCCTCTGGGGCAGAGTGACACCTCATGTGTGACTCCCAAGAAAAAAGCTTTCTTAGCTGCTTTTTGAGATCTAGTATTTCAATAAACTCTTGTCCCATGGGCAGCTCTAATATGAGCCTGTATAGACTTGGTATTGTATTTCCAGCGTCAGTACCAACCTGTTGCCTTCTAAACCCTTCAGGACTGGTTTGATGTGAATACAACTACCACCAAAAGCTTTGAGAAGCTAATGAAAATCCGCCAAAGAGAAGAAGAGCAGAGGAAACAACGGAAGAAACGTCCTTTGACTCGGGGCAGAAAGAAGAAAACAGGATCCTTGTCTGGCAGGAAACTCCCCAGCGTTGGAGTTGAAAGAATGAGGAGGAGTAAGAGGGGTCGCCCAAAGCAGGTGGTGGACGAGAGTGAGAGTAGCGAAGAGGGAGAGCCCCAAGTTACACAGAGAGCAGAGTTTCCCAAAACCTGCCGCAGACGAGGCCGGAAGTAAGTCCCTGGAGGAAAAGGAGGAGTAATCCCAAAAATTTTCAGTTACAAGCCCCACTTCTGTTAGTCTTACAACCCACAACGCTAACATAAGCAACTCAATGTCTTTGGGACTGCAATTCCACTCCTAACTTCTGTGACCTTCATTTTGGAACTGTCGCATCTGGTCGGTTATGAGAGACTATGAACCAAAGCTGTGGTACAGAGACTGCCTCTTCTGGTGTAGTTCCCTTGGACAGTGGCACTAGCAGTGTACGTAGGCAGTGTAGCTCATGCCCTAGTTGCAGTCTCAGTTTGGGTCACATTAGTTGCTTGTTTAGTGATTTCCTGTGTAGCAGCTGTCTCTGTTTTGTCACCTTCCTCTGATGGGTGAGAGCAGGATTCTCTGTCGTGACAATTCGGTCTTAAGACGTTGACTAGCACTGCACTGTGTTTAGACCTCTTTGAGGAAGGAATCCTCTTGCACAGTATGCTCACAAACTGAGCAGCACTGTGCAGAATGCAAAGGCCTTAGCTCTCCCTGTAACTCAGTCCTGTGTGTTGGCAAGGCTGCCACAGAGGAGTATTTACCTTCTTGGCACGTGCTCTAGTGTGTTGCACAGGCACAGCTTGCGCTTCATGTTCAGATGCCCAGGCTCAGCAGCAGCGATTAGGACATGATCTCTGGTCTGCTTCCAAGTGATGAGATACCATTATCACCCTGGTCAGAGACCTGATGTTCCTCTGGTATATGTCTTCAGAAGCACTGGACATTGAATATATGTAGAGGGTCTTCCAGTCCCATGGGGAATAAAGACTATCCAGCCTTTGTTAGAGATTCACTGGCCTTTCAGAGATCCGCTAGGAACTAATGTAATACAATGACCTGTATTGGTCTTCTGAAGACGACTTGCTGTTTCAGACTCATCTGGGAAACCCTGTCTAGGAAAGCTGCTAGTGTTGAGATTCACAGGAAAGTCTGTGTGATGCCTGGTGAACAGATGGATTTGTATGTATGTGTTTTTACCAGCATAATCACATTGGCCTTGGCAGTTGAAGTGCTGCACAGCCAAAGCATTCTCCAGAGCTGCTGCTTCTGTACAAGAAAAGGCAAAGCAGACTGCAGCTGACCACTGTCAGGTTTAACACCTGTGTAACAGACAGCCTGTGGTGCTTTGTTGTCATTGAATGCAGTAGTTTTGCTGCCTGTTGATTCTGTTTGTCAACATGGTTGCAGTGCTATGCCAGCAGTACATGTATCTGGATTCCATGTAGGGCCTATAAGGCTTGGCGCAAGAGGGGCAAGATCAGAATAAGACAAAATAAAGCATCAGGAGTGTGAGAAGGTGGCTCCTTATTCATTTGGTATGTGGTGTTCCTGGCTCCAGCTGTACTTGCGCAGCACACGGCAGCATGCGCATGCTTGCTGGTGCTCCTCACCCAGTTCTCTCGCCCTGTTTCTCCTCACACAGCTGTACTTTGACCATGCATGTTTACTACCTTCTTGTCCCACAGATGGGGGAGTATTAAAGAAGGTTTTTCTTTGTGGATTTCAGTCAAGAGTCCTGTTTACTGTTGCTTATGAGTAACAAATCAGCATTGTTTTCTAGGCCTTCTAGTTCATCATTACTGTCTGGATTTTGTCAAAATAACAATGTAGTCTCGCACATAATGTGACACAGAACAAAAATCAGTATCTAACCGTCCTTCTGTCATCGCTCTGTACTCACCTCCATCAGTGTTATGGTGGGTCATTTGCTGGAGTGACTTCAGCTGGTGAGTTGGTGGCACTGCTGCACACAGAGGAGATGGTGGCAGTGCGAGGCTGTAGGCAGCGACATGAGAAGTCCTGCAGCAGCGCAGTCTGCTGCTTCTCAGCACTGTGGCCGGCTTGGGAGCACCTGCTCATACCTGCTCTTGATGGGCTTGATGGACTGCTACTGCAGTGCTGCCCCAAAATACTGCTCTGAGGGCATGGGAAAAGCTAGTCTCAAGGAAGGTGTGTGTGCTGAGGTATAGAGAGCATTATGTGTACTCCATGCTGTAAATACATCTGTAACAAGAGACAACTGAACCACAACCTAACATGCTCAGTTATACTTACCCTTCAAGCACCCAGGAGTCTAATGTTTTGCTGCTTTTGGTAGCTGTACAGTGAGTAGGTGTAGCCTGGCTTTTTGCAAATCGAGGTCAAAAATCCTACCCCAGCAAATCTGGCATTCTTCTGTTCGAGCAAATACACGTTTAAAAAAGATTCAGTTCTGATGTAGGAAAAAAGTAAGAGGAAACAGCTAGGCACTAGATAGTTGTTCCGGTGATTAATTATATTAAAAAATATGTGCCTTCTCATTGGAATTATTTTTAATTTCAGCCTCTGCATCTCATACTGCTCAATTGTGGTAACTCAAATCGCATTATTGTATCAGAATTTTTTTCCAGCTTATTTGTAGACATAGTTAGTCCAATAGTGGGTTTTGTTTTTTCAAGTCAAGAGGCGGCTAGATTGGACCGGTCTGATTTATGTAGAAGACAGTGATAACATCTCTGTGCTCTTAGCTACTATTTCTTTTCCTATTCAGATGCTGCATTACAGTGTTTATACCTAGTTAGAAATCTATTATCTTAAGCATTTTAATTTAAATTCATATCAAATTGGGTTTGAGGGTCTACTTTCTTTATATAAATACAATTTTACGGAGTTTAAGTCCAGACAGCAACATGATGAACTAGTCTGTCCTTTGTGTTTAAAAGTATATGTATATATTTTACTGAATTATTGCATCATAGAAGTCACTAACTTTTTTTTTTTTTTTTTTGGTTGAGCAATTGTTTCATAAAACTTTGCTATATAGTTAATGGCTTTGTTGCTTTCATTTGTCATCAGCTTTCTTAATCTGCAGATTTTCTTGGCAGTTGCTTTTTACTTTCATCAACATTATCGATAGATAATAGATACCTGCACTCTGGGATAGATAGATAGATAGATACCTGCACTCTGGGATTCTGCTTTGTCCTAACAAACCCTACTTAAAATTATTTCTTTTTAAGCAATTAGTAACCAGCATCTAATATGTGCTCCATTGGCCTTTGTCTAGCACTGCATAGTGTGTGGAGCCCTAGAACACCTTACAGAAATGCTAAGGTTGTTTTGTTCTGTGTTTTTTGTTTTTTGTTTTCTTTTCCCCAAAGGAAGGGAGATTATTTTTGTTTTTTTTTTCCTTAAGCCTCAAGCATTTCCTCATTCTTCTAAGAATGATTAAAATCCATTAATAACAATTCACAGAGCTTCTCAGGTGATTACTGAGCAGTCTGCTCTGAAAGTTGTCCAGTGCAGGAGCTTTAGAGTTCTTCAGCTATTTTAATGGTGACAGACTGTTCCAAAATTGAGCTGTTCTGCCTAGTTGCACAGGGAGCTGTAAATCAAGGGATGCAGCCTACACAGAGTCCACAGTATCAGTTGGCTATTCCATGCAGAGTGAAGCAGCCTGACTGCTGTGTACAGCTAATGGGAATGGCACTACAGCAAACATCATCCATACATACTCATAAAACGTACAGGTATGTCCCATTCTTGAGGCAGTGCTTCTGACCCTTTACTTGTTTATTTATTGTAATCTCCAGTGGTGAAGACAGCACACCTTTGCCAGGCAAGTTCTTCCACTGCTTAGTTTTCTTTGCAGGACTGGTGGGTGTCACGTGGACATTTTGCTGTGCAGCTGCTACAGGTTTGGGAGCCAGGGCTGGTGTTTGCTAGGTGACCTGTGTGAAAAGCGTCCAGCTCGAGGGTTGATGTTACCCTTCGATACTGTGACACTATAGGAATGAGACTAGGCACAGAGTTACTTCTTTTAGTGTGACGATTGGCTCTGAAAGCCAGCTCTCTTCAGGGTTAAGTATATCAATTCCATAATTAAAATGCAGCAGTTAATAGTGAGAGTGGAGAGGAGGGTTAAATGGGGTGGCTCTGCTGAGACTTCAGCTAGTGCACTGTCCCCTTTTATGACCTTCTGGTGCACATCGTATCAGACAAGTCTGTCCCCTGGTCTAAAACGCTATCTGCTTTATGCTGAAAGTTTTCCTACATCAGAAAGATCTATTTTTCAAATGTGCACTCGCACTTCAGAAACAAGCTGCTTTGCCTTCCTGCAGAAGCCCACAGAAAAAGTCATTCATTGATTCAGGTAAAGGCTTTACTTGCATGTAACCTAACGGTAAGCAGAAAAGCAATTCTGGTTATTGGTGGCCAAGAAAGAGCAAGCAAAAGGTTAGAAAAGTGATGGTCAATGTTGCCAGCTGCTGTGGTCAGGGAGGGCTGTGGGCCTGAGCATGCTGGGGGGTGCAGGCCCTGGGGCAGCCCCGCTCCTCCTTTGGCACCACACACACTGTGGCCAGTGCTCCTGGCCACGCCCAAGCTGGGGCACACGCTGAACGTGGAGCTCGTCCTGCAGCAATGGCTTTGCTCCTGGAAATTGGAGACAGGTCAATAGAGCAATTAGGATTGTAATCAATGGCAGAACTAATGTACAAGTGAAGTGTATGAGGGTTGTCTTAAGTATTCTGAAAAAAAAAGGGGGGATACAGTAACCCTCAAAAAAAGACTTTTTCTATTTATCACAGAATCATGGAAGGCTTGATTTTTGGAAGGTACCTGTGGAGATCTCTCTGGCACCTCTCTAGTCCAACCTCTCTACTCAGAGTCACCTAGCATACTTTTCAATGACTTCTGTCCAGTTGACTATTGAGTATCTTCAAGGAAGGAGACTCCACAGCTTCTCTAGGCAATCTGTTTTGGTGCTCTGCTACCCTTGCAGTCAAGAAGTCTCTTCCACCTGTTCAGATGGAACATCCTGAGCTTTGGTTTGTGCCTGTTGCCTCTTGTCCTGTCGCTGGGCTCCACTGGCAGGAATCTGGCTCCGTCCTCGTGTCACCCTCCCTTAAGGTGTTTGGATGCACCGATGAGACCCCACCCGCCCAGCCTTCTCTTGTCCAGGCTGAAGAGGGCCAACTCTCTCAGCTCTCCTCACAGC
>VZSV01000418.1:144189-158274 GCA_013398735.1 Nothocercus julius | reverse complement strand
AGCCTGGCACAGGACACAGGACTCCAGACATGGCCTCCCTAGGGCTGAGCAGAGGGGCAGGATCCCCTGGTCTGAGGTGAAAATTACTGAGTCTAAGTCTTTCAGAGGCACAAGAGTGGGGATTACAGAGAGTAGCAAAAGTCAGAAGGTAACCACAAAGAAATGCTGATATATCTCATAGTACTAAGTGGTTGAGAGCTTCAGCAGCCTTATAAAGTGAAGGTCATGAGGTGACCTCCACACGGGGCAATGGCTGGAAGAGCTTGGCATTAGAGCATGACAGTGGAGTATGTCAGCTGCTGAGGAGGACGAGGCAAGTGTGGACTGTGGGAAACCCCCTGCAGTGCACCCAGGCACAGCTCCCCTCCCCAGCCTGCTCCAGAGCCATGCCCATGCTCCTGCTCCCGTTCCTTGGGCAGCTGGAATAACCGTCCTTCACGGGGCAAGAGCAGAGGGACCGCTCTGCTGTGCCTGCCTGTATGGGGGTGCCAGGGGAGGGCAGTGCTGCAGCAGGCTGGGCAGTCTGCAGGTGCTGCCTTTCGCTGTGTGCACATAAACAGAGGGGACTTGGCAAGCATGAGACTTTATTATTATTATTTTTAAAAAAAAAAAAAAAAAAGCAGAAGGAGAGAAGTGGCAATAGCATCATCCCCCCCTGCCCCTTCCTGCCCAAGCATTCTCCACCCAGCAGTGCTGGACACCCAGCCACAGATGCTGTCCACTTCCCAATCCTGAAGCAGCCCAGTTGCCCATGAGGCCAGCTGGGCTGTGCCAACCCCCAGAGCCCAGGATGGTTGCTGCTTGCTAGCAGGAAGCCGCATTTCCTCAGAGATCCCCAATGCAGGCACACTCTGCCGTCACTAATCCCCAGCACAGCTCCACCAGGTGTGCCCATCTTGCTCCCCATCCTGCCAGTACTGACTGCAACTTAGGCTAAGGAAAATGATGGACAAAAGGTGCTCTGCACCATGGGTCACAATTAGCCGAACTTGGGCTGTGGAAGCAGCACAAAAAAAAAAAAAAAAAAAAAAAAAAAAAAAAACTTTCTTTTCTTTAGGAGGTTTTAGAATCTAAAGTTAAATAACAGCAGACTTACGTGCCTGGATCAGCCAGCTGTTACTCTAGAAAAAAAAGAGAAAAGAAGGTTAGCTGTTAGTATGTCTTTCAGTAAAAACAGCTGCCACAGTGCCTAAAGGGAAGCTCAAAACAAAGTAAAGACAGGCTCAAAACTGTAAGTGCGGAGCAAGCCACGAAGGGATGCCAGCAGTGCAGCTCTCTAGGCCAGGTGCAGCCAGCAAGTTCCTTAATCATCTCTTTTTGAGTCCAGTCTTGTCTGCTGTGTCAATTAGTGACTTTGAGGAGAAGACAGGGAGGGAGTGCTCTCAAATAAGAGGTAAGCGTGGCACACAGAACACACGGCTTGGTGTAAAGCAGAGCAGGTGAAGCCCCACTGTGCAAGCAGCTTGATGTGCACAGCTGACTGTAAGAGCTTTCAGTTCTAGGCTGAGGCTGAGCAGTTGGGCCCTGCTCAGGAGGAGTTCAGGTCATCCCCCATCAGACAGCACCAGGGCAGGTATAAGATGCTTGACTAGGCCACACCTAGCTCCCTCTACAGCCAAGGGGCATCTGGCTCCCTTGGATACCCTTCATCTGACCCTATTTGAACACACAGCTTAGAGGACTTGTGTCCTTGATGCCACCAATCATCACCGTAAGGGTAGTGCTGGCCATAGGAGGAAACTGGATGAAGTGTGTGGTAGTAACATTAACTTTGACAGTACCCAGTGGCAACGTGCTCCTCCATCTGCTCTGTGCACGGCCCTGAGAGCATGAGGAGTAAATCAGACTGGGCTACACCCTGCGTGGTGCTTCCAGGAGATGGTGAGGGCTATTAACATTGTGGTGCAAGGACCTGGTGCAGTTCTACCTACAGGATGAGGAGTACTGCTGCAGTGCATTCACAAGAAATGCAGTCGAAGTGTGCATCTGGAGAGGGCAGGTGCTGGCAGCGACCCTAAGGGGAATTCTGCCTGCATTACAAGAGAGGGCGAGCAGCGCACAACCTGTCTGACCCAGCAGGACTACGTAAGAGGAAATGATTTCATTGAAGAGACCAGGACTGGAGTCACCATTTGCTGGCCATGAAAGATCTGAGGCTAAAACAAGTAGGAGAGATACAAATGTCAAAGGAGCAAGGTTTGGAAGTCTATCAATGGCAAAAAAAAGGAATGAGTAATCAAATGGATTATATGAAATCCAGTTCATTTAAGAGAGTGTATGGCATTTTGGTCCTGAAAGCAGAGGCTTAATTCGATGACTCAGATAGTCCATTCCATTCCTGTGCTTTTTTTTTCCTCTGACCTATCCAAGGGGAACAAGTACTCACCTTGAAGACTACAGCTCTGACTATTCCCCATGTGAACAGACATGATCCCCTGCTCCTGCCTTCCTTACAGCCCACATCTCAGATTGTCCCAGAGCCACATGAGCTACCAGTGAAGTTTTAACCCCCACAGCAGGCCCCTATGCAGAATATTGCTTCACTTAACCTGAGGAGACCCCAGCAACCCAGGGTGAAGCAGAAGACTCCAGAGCACCAAACCCTGCCCAAGAGCTGGGAAGGTGTATTCACCCCACCCAGCTCCCGCTCTTGCTCGAGGCCCTTAGAGAGGCTCTGTGGCGGGAAGACGGGGCTGCCCAGCCAGAGCACACGCTTGGACCAACGCAAACTCCAAAATCCTTATCTACATGCCTCCTTGGAGTTAGGATGATGCTTCCTATGCAGTTCTGCTCACAGTATCAGATTTTTCTGCTCCTTGCTTGTGCCCTGGAGCATTCAGTGACGCCTCAATGGCAGCACGGATGGAGTGGGAAGTGTCCAGGTGCATTCGGGCTTCCTGCACTGAACAGTTTCCCAACAAGCACAGGAGAGCTGTGGGGACAACCTGCAAGGAGAGGAGAGAGGGCATCAGAATAGCTGCTGTACCACTCTGACTACTCAGAGGGACAGTAGTACTTATGCATCATGGTGTGCTATGTGGATCCCCCTCCACCCCAATACAAACAGTTTGAGGGTCAAGGGCTCCCTGCACACTGCCGCACAGCCCCAGCCTGCCAAGGGAATGCTTTACTGGTGCTTGTCCAGTGCTGCTCCTCTGCTCAGGCTGCCTTTCAAAGGCCAATCCCCACCCTCTGCATGCAGTAGTGTGTTTAACTCCTGCCTGGCGTGAAAGCACCCAGTGCCAGGGCTGAGTTTCCTGATGTCTTGTGCTGTGAAGAGAATCCAAATTACCTTGTTTTTTTCAGTTGCTACCGCAATGTGTGTGGAGATCTCTTTGCCATGGAGGTCATCTAACAGCACCTCAGAGTCATAGATGACCTGCAGGAGGCTATCTAGGCACCTGGCCTGCGTGTACCCTGTGAACCACTGCAAGGAGAGTGCACATGTTAAAAGCAGCACAGAGATGTCCTGCAGCAAATAGACAGAAGCAATGCAAAGTGAAGATGAAGCACAGCCACAGACAGTAATGCCTATGTCTGTGCAAATGTCCATATGTGTCCATGCAGATCTACAAGCAAGACAGGTCAGAGAAGGTGCATGCTAGTACAGCCAAAAACCAGTCTGACAGGTCTCTGGGCTCTTTTAATGATTCTCATTGCCTGAATAGCGCAGCATCAGACAGTGGCATCTCGTTTACTTCATTTGAGTCATAGAATAATGCAGACAGGAAGGGATTTCTGGAGGTCCTAGTTTGACCCCCCCAGATCAAAACGTGTCTAGCTAGAGCAGGTTGCTCAGGAACATGTGCTGATGAGTTTGAATATCTCCAAGCATGCAGGCTCTGTGTTCAGCCTGCTTCAGGAGCCCCCAGATCCTCAGAAACTTTCCTCAGGAGCCTTGTGCAAACCTGCCTCAGTTGCCCTCAGAGCTCTGGGAAGGTGAGCAGTGAACTCTAACAGAGGTTTCTAGCTATGCCCAAAGTTCTCCCATTTCCCTCTTGAAGCGTCCTCAACTTCCAGCTTGGTAGGGTTCCAGACATTGAGCTGTCCAGAGGTCCACAGACCTCTCCTGAGATTAGTCTGGATCCTCATCATGGCACTAGAAATGGAAACTGCCAGAAAACAAGGGTTGGCTGTTTTATGTGTAGTGCCAGTCTGTCCAGAAGCAACACCAGTAACCAGCAAAACGCTTTGTCAGGAGCACTGAACTTCCCGAGAGCATCCTGGCCTTCTCTTTTTCTCACAGTGAACTGGTCTCTTCTCTCCTCAGTTCAGAAGTTCAGAAGATCCTGGCTTCAGGGCCCTGACATGGAGACTTCCCCCCCACCCTTTCCCTGGGCTGTTGTACAGGTGTAATACCTGTAGGATGGGCACTGCCCTCCAGAAGAGCTTGGAGTTGCTGATCTGCAAGTCTACCATACAGTTGTGGAGGATCTTGCCCTTCAGAACATGGGCCCAGTGCTGACTGTGCTGAGGATCCACTTGGTGCTGAGTTCCCACTGGAACTTCTGTGCAAAATACAGAGACATGATCTGAAGAAGCAGGGCCACCAACAAGGTCTTCTACCATCTCTGCGCCCAGTAATCTCCTTGGATACAGCCCAGGTCATTGGGCAGCACAGGGCTTAGGAGATTCACCAGATCACAGAGAAGATAGGCTGGCTGATGTGCCATCCCTGCTGAGAAAGGCTCTACAGCAGCACTGTTGGCATCTGCAATGGCTTGGACACCTCAACTTGATCTAGGCCATGAACAGCTGCAGAGCTGTGGCCAGTCAGCATCCAGCACGTGGGAGCAGTGCAGGCTCTGCTCATCTGTCCGTCACAAGATGATCTGCCATGCAGCTGCCCCTACAGTGCTCTTAACAGATCATGCTGCTGCTTCCAGGCATGGGCTGGCCTTGCCTAGGCTGGAGGGTCGTGTTAGCCCTTAGACACAGGAGGGAGCCTCCTGCAGCCTTTGCCCAGGGGCAATGACCCGAGCTGGGCACACGAACGCAGCCTCCTTCGGAGAGAAGCAGGTGGAGGGTGGTACCTGGATAAAATTCCCCTGGTACTCCAGGAACAGTATGGGACACACAATGCTGATGATGGCTGGGAACAACTTTTTGAGGGAGGCCTGGTGAAGAGAAGGAAAAAATTCTGCTCCTATAGCAGGGACCACCCAGCTGCTCATCTGAACATCCCGGGGTCAGGAGCACATGGGCAAGGGAAGCAATGGGACCTTGGAGATGTCTAAGGTTGCTGACAGCAGTAAGAAGTGGGATGGATGCTCATGTACCGGGGCTCCCAACACATTCTAAATGACAACAACAAACAAACACCAAAGGGGTTGAGAACACATCAGCACATGGTCACTTTTGTCCCCAGAATAACGTAAGTAAGTGAGATCAGAGCAGGGCCAGGGCACCTGGGGAAAGAACCTCTCTTTGCCTTGCTAATATAAAGGAATCTCACGCAGCCCTGGCTACAGCAGCTTTGTTAAGAGATGATCTGATAACACCCTGTGCCACTGTCCTTATAGGCTGCAGTGAGGCAAGGTCTTCCTTTCTCTTACTGGAAGGTTTTGGCCAACTGTGGCATGAGACAGTGCCTAGATGTTTGATGCCTTCACCTGGACCACAAGCTCCTCCACCTCAGGAAGGTCATCTTGGGACAAGGAGAGATGGGGACAGAGCCCAACATTAGCTACCAGGAAAAAAACACCAGAAAAAGAGGGAAAAGCCCCTTTCCAGGAGATCCAGCCAAAGCAGCCTGCATGTCTGTGTATGTGAACACAGCCTCCACACGTGTGCACACACCCTTACGCACATACACATGGGGTCCACACGCCTAAGCCCCTCACACACACACCAAATGTCACCGTCGCACCTGCACCCACATCCCCGCTCATGTTCATGGTCTAGAAACGCAGGCTCACATGTGCCCCTTCATACGCACACAGGTCCCTGTGCACAGCACTCCCACATGTCCCCCAGCACACGAGCTCCTCATTCATGCACTGGTGTCCTTTCCCCACCCCCCGCAGTGTTCACACACACAAATGTGCCCATACATATACATGAACGCAGGTCATACACACGCAGAAAAAAGCTTGCACACACACGCCCACATATAGCCTGGGCATACACACAGCCCGCCCCCACGCACACACACACACACATGCTCCTCACCCCCACAAGCCCTTGTACTGTGATTCCCCAGGCATGCATATTTGTGTGCACACCCCGCTAGGTGCATGCGTCTGGCACAGGTGCACACATTTGTGTACTGCTACACACAAACACCCTTGCATGAACACTCACATTCACACGCATGCACCCCAGTGGACATGACCTTCCTCATACATATATGCACTTGGATACATGTCCCTCACACATGCACACATGCTCACATGTGCATGCGTGCACCCTGGTGTGCACGATCCTCCCCTCCAGACATGTGCCGCTTGCCTACAAACCTGTCTCCTCATCCACACCGTCCCTGCCCCCCTCGGCACATGCCGGCCTGAGGCACCACCACCTGCCCCCCAGCTGCTCCCCAGCTCTCTGCCTGCTCAGCGCCACTCTCTGCAACCCCCTGCATCCCCAGCAGCCTCAACAGCTGCCCCCTCGTTCACAGTGTCCCCAGCACTGCCAGCTGCCCCCAGTCTCGCCTCACCGTCCAGGGTGAAGAGGAAGAGGACTGTGTCGAGCTCAGTCAGGGAGGGCAGAACGGTCTTCACAAAGTCCTCCCGAGAGAAAGCAAACCGTGGGCTCTGCAGGGAAAAGAAGGTGCTGCTTACAATGGCATCAGCTCTGTTGCAGGCTCCTCTGCTACAGGCCCAGCTGGACCACTGCTCCTTGAACACCAGCGCTTCCATGGCCTCTCTGCTGAGAGGATCCTTTATACCAGCCTGCACTAGGCTCCATGCAGGGGATGGGGAGAGCATCAGGAGGCAGCACAAGCCAGGCACCACATATCACCTCAGTTTTCCTTGTATCTAACAGGATTTTCCTGTTTTCTAACTTGTGCCATTTCCTCTCATCCTGTTCCTGTGCCCCCCAAGAAGAATCTGTCTTTGCCTTCCCCACTCTACCATAAGCAAGTTGAGGGTGGCTCTCTCCAAGTGTGTCTTGTGCTCCAGCCCCAGCCAGGTCATTCCCTGGGCTTGTCTCCGGGTACCCATGTCTGCCAGGCACCAGGGAATCCAGGCAGGAGGCAGCCAGCTGGCATCTCACAGTGTGCAGAAACAGTGCTCTGTTTCTCATCCCTGAGAACCCACTGATTGGATTGATCTCAGTGCAGCAATCAAGCACAGTCACCTGATGCTGTTGGGAGATGTACAGGTGCCCCCAGACAGACACTGTCCCAATAACTCCACAGACTGGGCCTCTCTGCTGCTCTTCTGTAGACAGATCTTACCTGTGCTAGTAGCTCTGTCTCTTGGTTAAAGCACTCACTGTGGTCCCCAATTAGGAAGCCTTGCACATCCTTGGAGTCTGTGGAGAAAATTACAGGGAAATAGGCAAATAAGTTGAAGGCAGTAGTGCAAGGCCTGGGGCACAAATGCAGAAGAGAGGGCGGGAGTGAGGCTCAATTCCATGACAGTCGCTCACTGGACCAGGTGCAATCCCAGGACCCTCCTTAAGTGATTCACAGTTACCAGGGAGCCTCTGCCCTGGTCTTGCAAAGGACACAGCATATCCCACACATGGAGACATCGCCTATCTCTGCAGCACAGCATCATCCCTTACCTGCCCCAGCGGTTGGAATGCATTCCACACCATCCATGATCGCAATAAGACCAAGTGTGTGCCAGCCCACCAAGTACACACAGGCCTTCTTCTGCAGACTGGAGAAGGTACAGCAAGAGGTGATCACTGAGTGGCAGTGCTGAGAGCTTTGGAGAGCCCAGCACAGTGCGGGACATGCATGCGCACTCGTGCAGCCAGAAGAGCTGTCAGCAGCACTGGTGCAGGAACAGCCCAGCACAGGGCAATCAGCTCTGTGGGGTGCAGGAATAGCCCAGGGTAAGATGCCAAAAGAGCTGGATGTGGGAGCAGCTCAGCGCAGGGTCATCGGTGAGGAGAGTGCTGGATAGGGAAAGCCTAGAATGGGGAGGCTGCAAGATGCAGGCAGAAGAGCACAACCCGTGGCACGTGGGAGCTGCCACTATCCACATCCTCAGGGGATGGAGCTGGTAAACACAGGAGGGAAGCTGCAATCAATCTGTGGTAACATTTGAGGCACATAGGCTATGGTGAAACTTGGCTCCTGCTTTTCCCAAAGCTGCATTTTCTTATTTGTGCAGGTGCAGAAGCGGGTACTTAACTGGCTTTTGCCTGAAGCTGTGGCCACTGGGACCTACCCCTTCCTCCATATCCAAAGCCAGCCTTGCTACTCCAGGTAGGAGAGGCTGACAGTACACTTCACCTGGTACCTGCTTGCTTCAATAGGGCAGCTATCTTTCTGCTCTGAGCATAAGTGACTTTCTGCACCCGTTCGTATGTTCTCAGGATCTCCACAAGGCACCTAGGCAGAGGTTGGATGTAGCTGAGGCTCATAGAAGCCTGTGCACCCCATCAAACAGGGCCAGGTGCTGCATCCTCTCAAGACAGAGGCCAGTCCAGGTGCCATTCATACCAAGCAGCAGCTTTCTCTTTTCAGAGACCAGCACCAGCTGTGACAACAGCAGATGTCATGGGGAGGCTGCTTGCTTGCTTGCCAGAATTTGGCAACCCAACACTCACGTGTCTGAGATCTCAGTTGCCTTGGAGATGGTCTTATGTGCTGCCAGCAGCAGGGTCTCCAGCAGGATCTTGGTGGCACTCCCACCTTTCATCCGTGAAGAGCCACAGATGCCTTCAGACTGTGGGAGAGAAAAAGATGTACAGGGGTATCAGCCATCAAACATTCTTTGTAATTGGCTCAAGCCTTGACACGACAACCCAGAGAAGGGTCTGCTAGCCACCTTACACCCCAAGTCCCCCTTGTCTTGCATGATCCCTGGGCCTTTCCTCATTGTAACACCCTGTGGATAATGAGAAACTGTCTTGGCTATTGGGGAGACCACAGCAAAGAGGCAAAGTGTCATTCCCGAGGAGAGCAGGAGTGTTGTGGAGCACTACCCACCCACACTGCAGGGCTGAGGATGAAGGCTTTGTGCAATTCTTGCAGCTTCTGCATCCATTCCGCCAGCAACCTGGCAAAAGGTGGAATACCAGCCTTCGATCCTGTCACTCCTGCAGAAGATATGCAGTGTAACAGAAGACACTTCCCCAAGCCTCAGGTCACTATGAGGCTGTGCCCTGGAGGCAGAGAAGTTGGCATCTCTGCCCAAGGCTCCCCATCCCCTGGCAGAGCTTCCTGTGCTCCATGTCATAACTATGTCTGTGGAGACCCTGGGACCGTACTGGCTCTCAACCTCTTTCTATGACCCATAAGTTCACCTCCCCCTAGAGACATGGGATCCTGCCTGACCTAAAACCTCACCCTGCTCCCATTCAGCTTCACTGACGTAGGATTAAACAGCTGTGGCCCCTGCCTGCCTGCAGAGGCTCTCGATACTCCTCAGCCCCACATGGCTTTCAGGAGCCATATATACAGGACAATCTGGTTTCCCAGCAGAGTCCTCTCCTCTGCCCTGTCAGTCCTGAACTTTCTTTCCCATCTCTGCCAGCCAAGCTCTGCTCTACCAGGCTGCCCACAAAGTGACATCCCCCTTGGCACATCCCAATCTCAGTGGAAACAGGCTTGGGAGGTCCAAGCTGGATGGGAGCGTTGCTTTCCAGTAGTGACCTATTCCAGGCTCATGTGGGATGGCTGAACTCTCCTCTGACACCCCTTGAACTGGTGCAGGTATTACCTGACCATGCTGACAGGATTGAATCCCACCAGGACTGGTAGGAATACATCCAGATTATTCATGCAGAAATCCAGCTGCCCTGCCAAAAATGGAGCCTGGAACAAAGCAAAACCATAACCCACTCTGTCATGCAGTGCTTGAAGCATACCAGAGGTGCTCCCAAATGCTTACTGCCACCAAATGTCCTATACACACGCAAATAAAAATGAATCCTAATATCTGACTAAGATCCTGCAAACCAGGGACTACCCAGGTACAGGAGAGCACAACTTGCTCTCAGAGATACGTGTGTACAACTACTTTCTCAATATGTTTCTAAAGACCAAACTTTGGTTATTGTTAAAAGCCAAGTCTGTGGTTCTTAATATTTAGCAGAACGTATTAGCGATGTAATCCCCGATGACCTGTTGCTGGTGGCATTTATAAACTTCTGAAAGATTTCAGGATGTTTGTGATATCTCAAAGTGCCTTAGCTTAGCAACAACATTATGAATTACAGTGAAACTGGTGTGCAAAGGATGTGCTGTCTGCTGTGAGGCAGAATATGGATGGAAAACCAGCCCAGGTACCCAGATGTCCACAGACCCACCCAAGAGAGCTTCCAGCTGCTTCCACCATGACTGATTGCCATGGATCTCATCCATCCTGAGTGTGACTGCACCTCCACAAGTCAGCAATTAAGAATCAGTCTGGCTCCCAGTCAACCTGCCATCACCAGCAAAGCACTTACAGATAAGCCACAGGAGATGCCAACAAAAAACACTCTCTTTTTCCCATCGCAGACCTGAGTTTGGAGAAAAGGAAAAAAAAACAAGGAATGACTGTAGTCTAGTTGGAAAAATAAATTCCTCCCTATATTGGCAAGGGGCCCTGAATCAACCTGCTGCATAAGTGCATCCAGGTTTGGAGAAAAAAGACTCCTCACTGTGCTGGCTGGAAGAGAGATACTATTCTCACTGGGAGAGATGGATGAAGGGCCTTTGCACCACACACTGCCCAGGCACTGGGACAGGAAGGAGCTCACTTGAGGCCCACAGGAACTGGGCTGTGCAGTTTCTTGCTGTCCTGCGTGTTGTCCCACCTGACCCCACCACACCAGTTCCTTCATGACTTCATCATCCACTCAGGTCCATACACACTCCAAGAAGCAGACAGACTTCTTTTCATCTTCCCCATCCTTCCTCACCTTCCTTAGCTCCTCAATCCCCAGCAGAGCACTGTCTTCCAGCCCCTCCTGAGACATCACCAATGATCTAGATGAAAAACACACCAAGCTGCAGTTACATTTCGGCAGATTACGAACTTACTCTTTCTGTCTCTACCTTGAAGACATTTCCTAATTCTCCAATCATTTTCTTTGTCTTCTTGTCTTCTCTGTATTCCCCAAGTGTTAACATTCTTTTCAGGGGAAGAGTCTGTTACCCTCAGCCACAGGCAAAAGAATGATCTTGCTCACCGCTCCTCTTTTTATAGCCAGAAAGGACATTTGTCCATGCTGCTCCCAAATCCTTATCAGCCTCTGATCCTCTGCAGGATGCAGGCCCATCTGCAGGTCCAGACTGTGCTCCTTCCTGCTGGATAGCTGGATTTGGCTGTATTAAACACATTGGCTATGTCTGCAATAGTAAATTAAAGAAGGCCAGGAACCATTCCTGGGCACTGAAGCAAGATGATCCATGCTGTTTTTGTTATTATTAGAACAGCCTAGGACAATTAATGCTTCCCAAACTATCTCCAGAAAGTCTTTGGATGTAGCATAGCCCGTGGACCATACCTGATAAGCAAGCTTAATGTATACATCTTGTTTTGCAGAGCTGAGCAGTAGTGATAGGGACAACCCTGTGCCACCTGGCCTCAGGGCCTGAAAATATTACTGAGCGCATTTAATTAACTAGTATGTCAGAGCCATTTCACCCAAATGGGTACAATCCTCTGAGAGCTTTGCAGGACTGTCCAGGCGTGAGGATTACTTACCCTGTGCCAGGCACCCACAGCTGCTCTGAATGCAGCTGCTGGATTTACTGCTGGGTCACTGAACACATCTGGGGCTAGTAGTGCTCCCTGATAAATCTCACATGAAGCTTCTCTCTGCAGGAGTATACAGTGTCCAGTGGGAATGGAGTCCTGCTCCCTAATTGCTGCAGCTTAGGATGCTCAGACTGAAGTGTACTAGGTCTGCTTGTACCTGACAACCCATCAAGAAAGGTAATCTGCTGCTCCCAGATTTGAATACCACACACTGATCACCTGCTTGCCCAAACCACAGCACAGACTTGCAGAACTGAGAGCAAACTCAGTGCCTCCCTTACCGATCTCCTCCAGCAATGATGTATGTGTAACAGGGCAGCTGACCCAGGTCTTTTAGCAGATTATTAAAGGAAATCTGTTGATAGAAAGTGAAGCATTACATTAAAAAAAAAAAAAAAAAAAGAAGAAAAAAGAAAAAGAAAAAGAAAAAGAAAAAGAAAAAGAAAAAGAAAAAGAAAAAGAAAAAGAAAAAGAAAAAGAAAAAGAAAAAGAAAAAGAAAAAGAAAAAGAAAAAGAAAAAGAAAAAGAAAAAGAAAAAGAAAAAGAAAAAAAAGAAAAAAAAAGAAAAAGAAAAAGAAAAAGAAAAAGAAAAAGAAAAAGAAAAAGAAAAAGAAAAAGAAAAAGAAAAAGAAAAAGAAAAAGAAAAAGAAAAAGAAAAAGAAAAAGAAAAAGAAAAAAAGAAAAAACAAGGACACAAGTAACAAAGCTATGGACTAACCCCTTTGGGAGCACCCTGGCCAGTGCAATGCGGAAGGTCAGATCTCCGGTGAAGGCCAGGTGAAGCAGACACCAAAGTGACAGACCCAGGAGATCTCCAGAGACAGACAGCTCTGTCTGCATCACAGATTCCAGTTCTGGTAAAAACTACTGAGGAGTCTTCTGATATGGGAGCTCTTCCTGCTTTCCATATGGGTCACATGATTTTTCCCATAATAAACAGAAATAGGAACTGGAAGCCAACAGCCAATGGTGTCTTACCTTCCAGCCCACCCTCCCAGCTACCTGTGGTCATTCTGCTGCCACCTGAGGACAGCTCCAGTTCACCTGCAGAACCCTGAACCCTCAGGATAGCCTGTGCCCCCTCCCCCCCATCCCTGGGGCAAAACTTGACTCCTTTGACCACTGCTGTAGCTCAATGGCCACTTCAGGATAGGAGCTCAGGTAGTGGGAGCAGGGTGTGCTGGCAGTCTGGGAGAGTGGACATGTCTCTGTGTCTCTGTGGATGGGGTGGTCTGTATGAGCACGGGAATGGGGGATTGGAGTGCACTCAGAGACAAGAGTGTCTTGACTGCTGGAGACCTCTCTGGAAGATGGTGGCTCTGCCTAGAGCCTCTCTGGAGATGAGAGGTTCCCAGCTTGCTTTGGCAGGAGAAGAATTTTGCAAGGGCTCTGCTGGGGCTGAGTGCCTGGTAGGACTAGCAGTCATAAAGGCTGGGAGGGGATGTACAGCTCCACAGATGGTAGGAGAATCTGGCTTGTGGTTCCTAGAGCACCTAAGGAAACTTGATACCCACAAATCCATGGGCCCTGATGAGATGCACCCCAGAGCGCTGTGGGAGCTGGACCGCATAGCTAAGCCACTCTCCATCATCTTTGAAAGGTCCTGGAGAACAGGGGAGGTGCCGGAGGACTGGAAGAAAGCCAACGTCATGCCAGTCCTCAAAAAAGGCAAGAGGGAGGACCCAGGCAACTACAGGCCAGCGAGCCTCATCTCCATCCCCTGAAAAGTGATGTAACAGCTCATCCTGGCAGCTGTCTCCAGGCATTTGGAGGACAAGAAGGTGCTCAAGAGTAGTCAGCATGGATTCACCAAGGGGAAATCATGCTTGACTAACCTGATTGCCTTCTATGATGGAATGACTAGCTGGATGGATGAGGGGAGAGCGGTGGATGGCATCTACCTTGACTTCAGCAAGGCTTTTGACACCTTCCCTCACAGCATCCTTCTGGGCAAGCTCTGGAAGTGTGGGATAGATGAGTGGACAGTAAAGTGGACTAGGAATTGGCTGGATGGCAGGGCTCAGAGGGTGGTGATCAGTGGCGCTGAGTCTAGTTGGAGGCCTGTGGTTAGCGGTGTCCCCCAGGGGTCAGTCCTCAGCCCAGTCCTGTTCAATTTATTCATCAATGACCTGGATGAAGGCACAGAGTGCTCCCTCAGCAAGTTTGCTGATGATACCAAACTGGGAGGAGGAGCTGACAGCCCAGAGGGCTG
>VZSV01000418.1:131697-143264 GCA_013398735.1 Nothocercus julius | reverse complement strand
CCTGAGCCACATGCTCTAGGTGACCCTATGTGTGCAGGGGGGTTGGACTAGATGATCTCTACAGGTCCCTTCCAACCTTAAGCATTCTATGATTCCTGAGTGCCTGGAGCTGAGCACTGTCAGGAAAGGAGACTGCAGGTTGGTCCTGCTCTGGACTCCAGTGCAAGCCCTGCAGAGATGCACGGAGGAGAGGAGCTACTCGCAGCAATGAGGAAGGCCAGTCTGCCAGATGCATCGCCACCACTCAGAACAATGAGACCGTTATCTGGGTCCTGCAGAACAGAAGGAGCAGGATGAGTGCCTGGTGCAGCACGACCCGCACCCCAACTGTGGGGCAAAATGCACGCCCTGGTGCTGGCCATGGGCTCTCAGAAAGGCTCCCTATCCGCCAGTTGCTCCTCTGCTGAGCCCAGCCCTCCGCTACATTGGCAGTCCCCACACCATGACCCGTGCCATGTCAGTGGCCCTGTGCCACGCAGGCAGCCCTGCGTCATGTCCCACGCCATGTCGGTGGCCCTGCACCATGATGGCAGCCCCACACGGTGCTGCAACCCCTCACCTTCAGCACCTCCTGCACCTTGCTGATGATATCTGTCATGGTCTTCAGCACCATTAGATAAGATAAGATAAGATAAGGGGTGCTGGGGCCACCTGAGGCTGCTTTTCTCCAGGTGTCACCCCAGGAGTAAAGCCAAGATGGTCCCACACAGGGAACAGAGGGCTCAGCAAGGCATAGGCAGCCCTGGGCTAGCCTCTCCTCATGGTGGCCATGCCAGAGTTAGGGACAGAGCAAGGGCAGGGCCACCTTCATGGGACAGTGCTTGCCATGCACCATGGAAGTTGCTGCCATGGTGCAGCAACATGCAGAACTGGGGCTCCCTGTCCCGGCAAGGGCCCCATCCACAGAGCAAGGAAAGAGAGCTTCAAGGAAGCAGGATATGCTGGGCTGCAGCCCTCAGGTACCTTGCAGTTGAGCAAGGCTTCTTCTTCCTCCTGGAAGCTCTCCATGTCACACTCCTTCAGCAGCTGGACAATCTGTAGCAGGTCAGCCCGATCTAGCTCTCATGTGATGGGGTTGGACGTCTCACTGATGGGCAGCGTGGCCTCGTAGACCGTCAGCTGCAAGGTGGCCAGCAAGGGTGAGCCCGGGGCCAGAGAGCCGCAGGGACAACAGTGCCCCGGCCCCAGCCGGGCTCCTGGGGCCCTGACAGCACTGCTTTGGACAGGTTAAACATCACCAGCAAGTCACGGGATGTGCATTGGCACTGTTGCTGTAGACATGACTGTTTGGTACGGTGGGAAGCCATCCCCATAGCCCTGCTCACCTGCAGAGCGGCCCTTCCCCATCACGGTTTGCTGCCAAGCAGCTTTTCCCAGAGGTGCTTTTCTCGCTACACCCATGGGCCCAGACCTCCCATGTTTGCACCCCCTCCTGACATCTGCACCCTGGAGATGTCCTTACACTCCCAGTGCTGCAACCTTCACAGCTACGCAGTTCTTGTGCAGTATTCCGGCCCTCCTTGCCTTCAGCGAATCTCCTAAATCCAGGCCACTGTCAGCTCCATCAGTTCACTGCTTGATGTGAAAACTCATCATGGAAATGCTCACCCGAGCTAACATGCCCGGTGCAGCCTGCCCAGGCCACACAGCCACTTCCAGCAGTGCTGGCTGCCAGCTGTCCTTGAACCAGGCTTTATCCTACTGACCATCTCTGTCCCCAGTCCTGCCATCCCCATTGCACTGTCAGAAAAACACAGCTGAAGTTCAGGTAGGTGAGATTGAATGGACATACATCACTTTGGAAGCAAACAAACTTTTATCTTATCAAAGAAAGCTACCATATTAATCTGCCATAATCAGTGTGAAAAAAACATGTTGGCAGTTTTTAAATTTGTGTTTACATTTCCTTCAAAATTATTCTGAAGTCTCTCATACTAAGCAAAAGTCTTATGATGTATGCTTTCCAGATGGTTTTTCCTTTTCTGATGACAAGCACCCCATTCTAGTCTCCAGACACAGAATTGCAAAGACAGACACCAAAGATGTGCTCACACGGTTATAAGCTCCGCACCTCTGCTCACTCTTGCCAGAGGAAAGTGGGAAATATTGCTCTGAGGAAACTTCTGTCTTTGAACCTAGTTAGCAGCAACAACAAAAAAGCCTTCTGACTTCTTTAGCTGAATAGAAAAATTCACCTCAGTTTCTGGAGTCTCCAAACTTATCTTGTGTTGAAGATCTCATGATTTAGCCTGCAACACTAATTTAAGTAGCTGCTTTGAGCTAGGAGAAAGCAGAATGCTTACTGGCTCTCAGGTTTATTTAGGCTGCTTTGAAACAAAAAAAGCAAGAATTAAGAAAATCTAAAATGTTTGTTCTAGCAATGCAGAAGGGTCCAATTTTGGAGACAGGATCTCACTGAGATGCACTGGAGAACAACGGATTCCTGACAATGATGGGGCTGGCTCCCCTGTGCATCAGTACATCTGCCAGGGGCTCCTCTGCAAGGCTCTGCTTGCAGCTCTGACCATCCTTGCTAAAAGTAATGGAGTTCAAACATGGGATGTGGGACTGCAATTTACCCTTGAATCCACTGTGGGAGCATAGAGGTGCCTTGTCTGACACTATTTTTGGCAAATTTAGACAGACCCTTTCACTGAAGTAGGAAAACTGTTGTTATACTCTTATAAACTCAAAGCAGTGGTCCCACAGCCACTGGGCACACTGATCTCTTTGAGGCTTTGCTGGGTAGGCTGCTTTGGCACAGAGCTGCAGCGAGCAGCAAAGAGCTGCTTTGCTGGACGCTCCACGCACCCAGGCCCAGGGCAGCACGCTCCCACTGTGCGGCTGTCCATCTCTCCCCAGCAAATTACACCAACGCACAGCACAGCAGGCTCCTCACCTCCTCTCTGCCGGGATCTGGGGTCTCAACGATGTGCCGGTATTTCTTTGTCCCTCGCATCTTCATGGCCCTAAGCGGGCAGAATAGCTCAGGCAGCGTCCCCAGGGCAGGTGCTGCTGCCCGGATGGGTCTGGGTCCAGCAAGAGCTGGGAGTCACCACAGCTTGCTTCATCCTACTGTCACCGACGCTTCACTGTAATCATTAATCCAGACAGTTAAAGATCAAGCTGTTGCTCTCTACGTGTGTCCTGCTGCCGCATCGAGCTACCTCAGCTTATTCTCACATATCTCAAGCTATGGACATGGCCTCCCAGCTCCAGCAGAATGAGGGCACTGCCTACGTCACTGCTGCCACACAATGACAAGCAGTCAAGGCAACCAGCAAGCCACATATCACAGCAGGAACATACTGGCCTCCAATCAGGGACAAGTACCTGAGGGATGAATGTAGGGAGGATGGGGCCAAACTCTTCTCAATGGTGGCCAGTGACAGGACAAGGGGTAATGGGTACAAGTTGAAACCCAGGAAGTTCCATCTCCATATGAGGAAGAACTTCTTTTCCATGAGGGTGCCAGAGCCCTGGAACAGGCTGCCCAGAGAGGCTGTAGAGTCTCCTTCTCTGGAGATCTTCCAAACCCACTTGGATGCCACCTTGTGTCACATGCTCTAGGTGTCCCTGATGGAGCAGGGGGTTGGACTACATGATCATCTTTAGGATCCCTTCCAACCTCAACCATTCTGTAATTCTGTGATGTGGGGACCAGCTGACTGCAGCAAGGCTGAAAGAGTCCATGCACAGCTATGGCAACCATAGAAGAAAACTGTAAAGCCAGCTTGAGCTCTTAGAGCTGCCTCAAGCTCTCTGCAGGGGCTGGTCACTCACATCAAGGAAGGCCCAACTGCCAGGGGTCCTCTTCCCTGCTCCAAGTGCCCTTCAGTCCTGCTCATGGGAAGATGTGAGAGTACCCCTGCATGTAAATTAATGTATTCTCAAGTCCACTCCAGAGGCTGAAATCCCCTTCTTTTTTATATTCAGTAATTCCGGAAAACTTCCTGCATCAGCAACTCTGAGCAATTCCCAGCATTTGTGAGAGTGCAAGTGTAGTTTTACTGAGGTTTGTCTGGAGCTGGAAGCCTTGAGAAAGTCTTTTGCTATGCTGTCATTCCTGTGAGTCAGTCCTGCACAAGCACTCATCAGGCTGTAGCCTCCCTGATGGACCCACTTCCAGACACATGGCCTTGCATTAGGCCCTGACTTAAAGACTTGCAGCTTGCAATGTGCTTGTTGCATTAATACTGGCTGCACTGCTGTGCATCAGGCTCACACTTCTGTTCATAATACATCATAGAATCATTATGGTTGGAAAAGACCTTTGGGATCAAGTCCAGCTGTAAACCCTTCAACATTATCCTGCTAAACCATGTCTCTAAGTGCCTCATATACACTTTTCTTCAACGCTGCCAGGGACAGTGACTCCACCACTTCCCTGGGCAGCCCGTTTCAGTGCTTGACTGCTCTTTCCATGTAGAAATCCTTCCTAATGTCTAACCTGAACCTCCCTTGGGGCCATTTCCTCTTGTGCTACCTGCAGTTATTCTGGAGGACAGGTCGATCCCTCACTACAGCCTCCTTTCAGGTAGTTGCAGAGAGCAAAAAGGGCTCCCCGGAGCCTCCTCCTCTCCACACTAAACAGCCTCAGCTCCCTCGGCCGCTCCTTGTAAGGTCTCTGCTCCAGCCCCTGCCCCAGCTTCGCTGCCCTTCTCTGGACATGCTCCAGCACCTCCATGTCCTTCTTGCAGTGAGGGGCCCAAAACTGAACACAGTGTTCGAGGGGCGGTCTCAGCAGCACCGGGTACAGGGGGACGATCCCTTCCCTGTTCCTGCTGGCTACACTGGTACCAGCCAGGAGGCCCTTGGCCTTCCCGGCCCCCCGGGCTCCGTGCTGGCTCCTGCTCAGCCGTCTCTCGACCAGCACCCCACGTCCTTTTCTGCTGCGCAGCTCTGCAGCCGCTCGGCCCCAGCCTGTAGCGCTGCGGGGGCTGTTGTGACCCAAGTGCAGGACCCGGCCCTTGGCCCTGCTGAGCCTCATGTGGTGGTCTCAGCCCATGGATCCAGCCTGTCCAGATCCCTCTGCAGAGCCTTCCTGCCCTCACGCAGATCTACTCTTCCTCCCAGCTTGGTGTTGTCTGCAAATTTGCTGAGAGTGCCCTCAGTCCCCTCATCCAGACCATCGATAAAGACATTAAAGAGGACGGGCCCCAACACTGACCCCTGGGGAACACCGCTCGGGACCGGGCGCCGGGTGGATTTAACTCCGTTCACCACCACTGTCTGGGCCTGGCCATCCAACCAGTTCTTCACTCAGCAAAGAGTCCACCTGCCTAAGCCAGGAGCTGCCGGCTTCTCCAGGAGAAGGCAGCGGGAGACAGTGTGAAAGGCCCTTCCGCAGTCTAAGGAGACAACGTCCACAGCCTTTCCCCCAGCCGCTAGGCGGGTGCCCTGGTCACAGAAGGAGATCAGGTTGGTCGGGCTGGACCTGCCTCTCCTGAGTCCATGCTGGCTGCGCGTGGTCCCCTGGTTGTCACACCCATGCTGTGCCTCAAGCCCCTCCTATTTGTTGCCATGCTGCATGCGCTGGTGTAGATGCACTTCAGCTGGACTACTGCGCTCTCCTCCATCCTGGTATGCCACCCCTAGGCTCATCCCCAGTGATTCCAGTTTCATCCACCTTCCCCTTCATAGCTACTTTAAAGCCCGTTCAATGAACCCCTGGGCAAGAATATTTTTCCCCCCTAAAAGACAGGTGAACCTCATCTGTCACCAAGAGGCCTGGTGCTCTATAGTCTCCCCCATGGTCAAAACCCCCAAATTCAACTACTGACACCAGCCTCTTAGCCATCTGTTAAGCCGGTGACTTTTCCTGTTCCTCTCAGTCCTTCCCCAACACTGAGGGGATAGAGGAGACCACCACCTGCATGCCTGCTCCCTCAGCCGATCTCCCCAACACTGTGAAGTCCCTTTTGATGGAGTTCTGGCTTCTCTTGGCAACTTCATCACCACCAACTTGGAAGAGCAATAGTGGATAGTAGCCAGAGGGCTGTACCTGGGAACCTTGCATAGGGTTTTCTGATTTCTTCCTCTTCTTTCACGGTTTTGTTTCCTGGTGGGAACAGAAGGTTTTGTTTTGGCTGCAATTGGCAGGTGGAGCAAATTCTCATTTTTACAAGACAAATGGGGACAGTCGTGGCCACCACTTGGCTGCACTCAGTGGCCTGAGTGGAAATGCAAGAGGCAACCCAAGTGTCCCGGGAAAAGGCCTGGAAAGGGTGGCTGCTGGCCACCGAGCTGGAACTACTGCCACAAGGTGTCACTGCGCTGCCCTTGCAGGAAGAGGGATGTGAGAGGAGACCCACCACCATAACATAGGCAATTATCAACTTTAAAGCATTTATGATGATACGTATTAACAGCTTTTACACACTAAGATGTTATTCCACTTGAGCATTGATTCATAGACACTGCACACATATGGTTATAAAATTTTAATCTGAAATGTATCTGTTACATGATCAATAATTAACTGATTTCTGCAGCTGACCAAAGAAAAAAAAATATTCTTTCTGCAGCTGCATTTGAGGCAAGATTGGACAAAATACATTAAATAATAATCAGAAATTGAAAAAATTTGGATTTTAAGATACAATGGGATCTAATGTTTTAATAAAGATCTCCCTGACCATGCATTGACACTGCGGTGATTAATTTGGTACATAAATATTCTTCATCCAGATAATTTGTGTCCTGGTAGCCTTTAATTAGCTTCATTCTTCCAATGATATTTATAAACTCTTGAAAAGTGAGCATTTTTCTGCAGATCAATTGCTTAAATTTGGATGTGCTAGTTTTGTTTTCTGAAATAAGAGATTTGGGAAATGACGTATGTCCATGAATGAAGTCTCTTTCAATCTTTGTTTTCTGTTTTGCCATTGTGCTTTTTAGATAGGAAAATATTTCACTGAAAGGGCTTGTCGTTGATTCTCTGTTTTCACTTAGCTTTCAAAGAACATATATTTACATCATATATTTCAGTACGTGATTGATTTGTTCTCATGTTAAGACAATTCTAAAAAAGTAGCATATTATAAACTTGATAGCCATAAAAAATGTTTGGGCATTTCCATCTTTTTAATCTTCAAGCACTTAAAATTGTAATGGAACAATTCTCTCATTTTATAAAACCACTTTTTAACATCAGGGAACAGATTTTTAAAGGTATTTTTCAGATATAAATTGCATGTAAACACATTTGTGTTTTCATTAGATTTCTTCTATAATTCTGAAACTCTCTTAGTAGATAATTGGCATGATTTACCTCCTGTGGATTTTGCAATATAAAAGCTGGGAAATTAGGGAAAGTTGATGCTAACTTTCATTTTCCATTAGTCTGCAAGCAGCCTGGTGTCTGGTGCTGCAGAGAAGGCTCCAAGCTCCCCTCAGCTATGTGCTGGCCCAGCAGATGGCAAGGACTCGCTCCCTCATGCCTGGTTATATTCTAATCCGATCACCGCAGATGAACCCTTGCCAGGTCTCTTGCTTGCCTTGGAGAAGCTGCCACATGGGGACTCTGTGGCTCCCTCTCCCAAACTGCTCCTCTGCAGGTGCACGCATCCATCGCCTTATGTGCGTGGAGCTGCACGATGCTGGGGTGCAACCTTCCCACCTCTTATCACACTGCTGTGCTCAATGCTAGACCCCTGAGAAAGAAACTTTTTCAAAAGTGGAAAAGTTCTGCCGGAGCTGGCACAGCCTCATTCCCTGTGCACTGCCAGCGGCCAGTGCAAGCCAGTCTCCTCACGTGGGTTTCTGCAGCTCTGCTTACAAATAGCAAGAACAGCTGCAGAGCCAGCACAAGCAAAGCAGGCAGCAGACCCCAGTGTCAGTGATGAAGGTGGCAAGCTGTGGTGGCCCTGCCAGAAGCTGTACTGGACAAGACATACCAGGGCAAAGGCATCAGTGCAGCCTTTTCAGGTGAGGGTCTGTGAACCACTCAGACACCCCCCAGCTCACACTGAAAGGCCCAGCTCACCCCAGTCCCATGCAGGCCAGGTCATCAGAGGCTCAGGTCCTACCCCACGCACAGCAGATGTTCCTGCTGCTGCAGCAGCTATCAGCACATGGAGGGAAGCTGTCATCGCTCCCTCCCCCCCAAGTTTCACCTTTCCCAGGCTAAACAGGCCAGGCTTCCCCAAGATTGTGGGAACAGTTCTCACCTTCCTGCCAACCCCCTTGTTGTTGCCAACACTGGAAGATGCAACAGCACTACCAGGTAGAGGAGAGAGGTGTCCTACACACTATGGACACACCCGTGCACAAGACCACCTTGTGCGTGGCAGCTGGTCCATGCAGAGCGGCGTGCAGCTTGCATGCAGCTGGCATGCAGCATGTGCCCAGCACTCCTCCCCTCGTGCTTCCCGTGGAGGTTTCCTGCCCAGCTGCAGAGATTTGCAATAGAGCTCTGCTGATCTGCACCTCGATTCATAGATCCTATCTCCAATTCATCAGTGCAGGAGAACCAGTAACAACAAATAACTTCTGCTCCGGAGGTGCCATCACAGTTAGAGTCTGATTTTACTGAGTAAAGAGGCTCAGCTACTCTCATCATTTATGGGCTTGATGGCCAGTATAACCCTGAAGACTACTGATATCCATAGACCTGTCAGTTCCTCTTTTTAGATTTATGGGCTCTCTCTGCTCAGCTAGGAAAGATGATAAGGGTCTGCAGTGCATAAGAATTGCAAACAATTATTAACTATTTCTCACAATAGAAATTAAGAAATAGCACAAGAAATAATTGGGGAGCTTGGTCTAAAACCAAATGAACAAATTACTTAGCACATTGCACATAATTACACAGCAGAACTCTTGACTTCACAAAGCTCCAGGGTAATGAAAAGCATAAATGTCTATTCTTGGGTGCCAATGAATTCCTCAAAACCCATTATGCAGCACAAGAGTGAAAAAAAGAAATCACCAGATGAAGAAGATAATTTTAAGTAATTGTTAGTAATTTACCTAGAGGCAAAGGTTTGTCTCAAAGGTTGTGCCCACAACTGGCCATGGAGCTGAGCTCTTCATTTGGATTAAGACAGTAGCTTTGTAGAAAATACCTGTGATTTGCTGCACATGTCTGCTCTCCATTACTATTACCACAAGGTACAAATGAATTAATTCCATCTTTGCAGATGGAAAATAAGTATTGCAGCTAGCACGTAGACATGCCGAACCCTCGGGATAGCTCTCGGACATTGCTCTCCACTGAGCCGGAGGCAGGAGCGCAGCCAACACAGCAGGTCGGTGTGAGCAGGAGGAAGGTGTTCCGGGGGCTCAGCGTCTCGCAGCAGCAGGGAGGCAAGGCCTGACGGGCAGCGCGGGCACTGCACACGCAGCCCCACTCCGGCGCACACTGCAGCCAGCTGAAGGACTCTGCTCACCTGCACAAGGCCACCCGGGTCACTGCAGCAGTTGCCCAACATGCAACTTTGTTCAATGTGAACTTCGCGCAGGTCATGGCTGCCCATGGAGGCTCTGCGGTGGAGAGCGGACACGTCAGGGCTCACTGTGCTCCTGGGCACAGGATTCCAACCAAGGAGCCTTTCAATCAGGGCAGCGCCACGCAGCTGCTCCCTGGCAGGACAGGGCCCACATGCAGGCAGGACACGGCCTGCACAGAGCTGCCATGGCAGAGAGAGGACAGAGAGCACGGAGACTTGCACAGATGTTCACAAATTTGGCATTTCTTGGGGAAAACAGGCACAGGTGCAATGTCCCAGAAAGGGGGCAGTCAGAGAGGTTCAGTGCCCACAGGTCAGCACCCAGGTACTGCAGGCTATGCCATGTAATTCCTTTCATAAAGGTGCAAACTCCCACCTCATGCTAGTTAAAAGCTAACTAATGCAGGATTTAGGGATCCTTGCAGTTGTGCTGAGGAAGATGCAGGCAAGCTGCATGTGCAGGAACCAGGCACTAGGGCCAGGGCATTCCCTTGCTGCTGGCATCTCTCCCAGAGCCTCACATTTGTCTCAGCATCTCCTGCCAAAACTGAAAACTGATATGGAGATATTTAGAGGCTCCCAGAGCCAAGGAGTCTCTGGGAAGTCTCTTTTCTCTGGAAGAGCCTCCTACACCCTGGGCGCACACAAGGCAAAGTGCATGGGGCATGGGAGGGAGCGAGGACAGCGGCAACGGCGGTCTGCCCTGCCACGCTGAGCACTGCAATCACACGGTGGCACACAGCAACCAAACAGCCAGCACGGCACGTGTGTGGTTTGTTCGCGCACAGTTCCTGCTCCAGGGAGCAATGGTGACCCACGCACGCAGCGCAGCTGAGGGGGAGGGATGGCGGGGGCCAGTTGCCTGCAGGCCCACAGCCTAATAGCTTCGCTTGTCAGTGGGGCAGGCAAGGTGCTGGGGCAGGGGCTGCTGCAGTGAGGATGGCATCACAAGCCTGCCACCGCATTTCCCTGTTGAATTCCAAGTGTGTGGCACTGCAAGGCATATAACACAATTTCCATGCCTTGGCTGCCGATTTGTGCAAATTAAATTTGCACAATTTTGCAAATTAAATTTTGCCTGGCAAAAACCCCAAACAATGAAATGCTAATACGATATGTATAAAGAGCTTGCACTCCACAGGTGCTGCCCCAGCATGCTCTGCCTGCCCCATGCACGGGCACAGGGTTGCTCCGACACTGCGTGCAGTGTGGCACTACGGGCAGATGGTTGCTAAGCTCCCAGAGTGGCCCTGAGAGGCACAGCATGTCCTTTTCCTTTGTCCAGAACAACCGATCCCATGGGGCTGCACAGCCCATGAACGCCAGCCAGCCAGCAGCAGTGGCTGAGCGTGGTAACATACCAGCTGTGACCATATGAGAGCACGATTCTCCCAGCTGAGCCATGCAGGTGCAGCCTGCACTTGCCTTTTCTGAACCTCATGGGGTTCCTCTCTGTCCATCTCTCAGCTTGTCCAGGTGCCTCTGAGTGGCTGCAGAGCTCCGTGGGGCACCAGCCTTTCCTCCCATCTTCGTGTAGCTGGTGAGCTTGCTCAGGCACTAATGCGAATTTTCAACAGTCCTTGTCCCAGCACTGACCCCAGGAGACACCACTAGAGAAGAGTCTCCAGCTGGGCTCTGCACTGCTGATCACAGCCCTCCCTGCCCTGCTGTCACCTGTGAGGATGTTATGGGAGATAATATTGCAAATCAGGGTAGACAACTCTCCCCTCATCTTCCTAGCCGTTCCTTCCACCGCAGAGGCTATCAGTTTGCTTCAGCATCATTTCCCCATGGTGAACCCATGGTGACCACTTCTGATCACCTTCTTGTCCTTCATGTCCCTGGAAATACTTCCCAGACTGGTTGCTTCACCACCCTCCCAAAGATCAAGGTGAGGCTCTGCCCTTCCCTCTCATCTTCCAGCAGCCACTGGAAGCCATTTGATTTTTGCCCTCTGTCACATGGCTCCACTGCCTGCCCTGCCCTGATGAGCCCTACTGATGCCCTGTTGCACTGTCCCCTGTCATGTCCTGCCATGTCATGCCATGCTGTGCCATACCATGTCCTGCTTGCCATGTCGTACCATACAATGCCATGCCCTGCCTGCCCTGCCAT
>VZSV01000418.1:111753-130767 GCA_013398735.1 Nothocercus julius | reverse complement strand
GCGATACCGGGCCGGGCCGGGGGGCCTCAGCCGAGCAGCCCGCGCCTCTCCGCGCGGGGCGCCGGGCCCGGCCCAGGCTCTCTGGCGGCAGCTCTGCGGGATGGGGTCGCTCGGCCCTGACCACTCCGGGACTGCGGGCGCCTCTGGCTCCGCATCTCTGTGCGCGGCAGAGCTGCCACCGCCACCACCGCCGCCGTCCCGGGGGGCCGGTCCTGCGGGGGCGGCCCACTCGCTGCCGCCATCCCGGTGCCCGCGGCGAGCGCTCCCGGAGCCCATGGAGCTGCGATCCTGGTGCCCTCTGTGCTGTGTTCCCGGCACACCACTGAGCTGTGATCCCAGTGTCTGGCAGTGCCACGATCCCCATGCCCATGGCTGGTGTTCCCTGTGCCTGTGCTGAGTGCTCCCGCGCGTGTCCCCACTCCTGGGCTTCCTTTCGCTGGACTGACGCTTGCTGGTGCCAAGGCGGCCCGGGGCGGCCCCCTCCCCAACTCCTCTGCCCCCTTCCGCAGCTCTCGGGCTGTGGCGCCCTGGTGCACGGCACCGGCGCCAGGTTTGCCCTGCTACCCCAGCTGTGCTGCAGCGGCTCCGTGGAGGGAGCTGGGCCCCACGTCCCTGGTGCCTCCCTGGCACGGCATTGTGCTCCAGAGTGGGCAGCCGGCATGTAAAAAGGGGCCACTTATTTTTAGAGCTTTGTCGAAGGTTCCCTCCCCGCCGCGGGAACAAGTGGGACAGAAACCTGTGTGCCCTTGATCTGGTGTCCCAAGGGCATGGGCCTTAGGACTGTTGGGGTCCACGTCCCTGTGACCACCGCACGGCAAGGGACGCCCGTGGGGCTCAGCCTCGGCTCACACTGCTCCTCAGCAGCAGCTGCTGGGCCCCTTCACCGCTGGCCTGGTCAGCTGTGGGACAGATGCAGACCAGTGCTTGCTGTCCCCAGGCCAGCCCTCCCTGTCACCTGCCTCAGCCTGTGGTACTGCCGTACCCCCTGCCCAGAATCAGCTATTCCCCTTTCCTTGGCAGGCCTGGCAGAAATGTGCTGCACTGCTGCTAGAAAAGGATGCATAAGTGGTTGCTCTTCCTATGGCAATGCCCACTGATTATCATGGCTTTAATCAAGAGTGTAAGCAGAGTAACTTATAAATGACGCAGAATCATTGGTGATTAATGCACTGGGCAGGGCTTAACTATGGCATGCTTGTCTTCACTTTTCTTAGAGCCTAGTTGGGTACTGGAGGATCTTGGCTTTACAGGAATGCTTTTAATAGTTGGGTTTGCCCTATAAATTTTTTGGAGCCATTGCAGTCACAGGTCTTCACAGCAGCAGTTCTGGTAAAAGCCTGCTTTGACCTCAGCTACAGAGCAGGCTGGAGAACATTAGACTTGGCTGAGGAATAATACACCAAGCTTTGTATGGTTTGAGCTGTGCTCTGCAGGTCTTGTCCTGATGGCTTCCAATACGGCCTCATCTCGCACGTCCTTGGGGGTAAACATTGCACCTTGTTTCGATGGTGAACTCTAGTTCCAGTTCCTGCCATTAGATCTTTTCTGGTCTCTTCCTGCTAGCACATAGGATTTATGTGCTCAGAAATGTCTTCACTGTGTCTCTTGAAAAAAGACCAAGTAACACTGATTTTCCCTGTAAATTGCTGCAGCCAGGGTCCCTTCAGCTGTCACCATTGCCCGGTCCAGGTGTGTCTGCCCGAAGCCTGCAAGAGGAGTGTTTGCAGCGCGTGAGGCCTGAGCAGCTCTGCCTCCCATGCTCTTGCCCTCATCCCTGTTGAGCTGGGGCCTTTAGGGACTGTCTGTAGGTGTGAGAGCAAAGGCTGCTGGCTCAAGTTGTCCCCTCTTTGCAGCTTCCTATCAGGGTGGTTTCTCCCTGGGCACGCTGGTGCTGCCAGTAAGTAGAGGTCTGAGTAAAGGTCCTTACATACAAGGGGCCCATGGGAGCTATGGCTAAGCACAGTCCAAGCGATACTGCCAGCCCGGGGGGGCGGCAGCAGTGGCTCAGGGATCGTCTCTTTCTCGCTAATCAGGGAGTGACTCAACCCCCGAGCAGCCGCATCTCAGCATCCCCACGCTGGAAAGGTGGGTTGAACCAGGCTAAGCTCCCTGCGGAAAGCCAGAAAATTCCTGTGCAGACCAGGAGTCTGCTGCTGGCTTCATCCACTGACTTTCACACTGCGGAGATATCAGTCCCTAGTTTTAATCTTCCTAAGTTCACTTAAAGGTGTGGGAAGCCAAACCACCCACTTTGGACACGCTCAGACCCTTTTCCATTCTGTTGGATGTAAAAAACTACTTAATTTATTAGTGTAGATGCATCCTGTGAAGCACCAAATCTTGTTCTTGGCTTGGGGCCAGCTGGCAAATTGAAGCTACATGCACAGCACTAAACTCTGGACTGCCAGAGGGGAGTGGGTCGGTGCTGCCCATGGATGGCCTGCGCTGGCCCTGCAGCCGAACCCAGGGCTGGCTGAGTGCCTGCTGGCTGCTCCCAGCCAAAGCTGTCCAGGGACATTTTAATCCAGTGGGGACCAGTGGTGGAGATCGCTGGGTTCCTGGCCCCATTACATTTACTAGAATAGCAATAGCCTTAGGCAACCCTCTCTTTGCTCCTACAGGCAGGGATAAATGTTGCAGGTAATGCATCTTTTCTTCCAATTCTTCTGTCCAGGGCAGTGCAGGAGTGCGGGTGTCTGCCCGGGCACTGCCTGCAGCTCAGCGCGGGGGCACAGGGCTCCACCGCGGCCATGTCGGGGCCAGGCACTTGGAGCCCTTCCCCATGGTGCTCAGCGCCAGTGCGCAGGAATATAGGAGCGCCCATCAAGTGTCCTTGCTGGTGCCGTCTCCAAGGTCAGAGTCTCCACGGGGTCTAGCTGGGGACGCACACGGCCCCGCTGTCCCTGGGACCTTCCTCTTGGACTCTCTGAGCAACCCTGCTGTCCCTCTTGGTGATCCTTGCAGACCACAGTCCTACATCTTGCAGAGCAGGACTTGCAGCCTTTTCCCAGATACATCTGTTATGGAGCTGGATATACTCAAATACAAAGGAACACATTTTAACAACTGACCTGGAGAAGTGTCCTTTCCCTGTCACTTTTATCATTTCTTTTTAGTTTGGTTTCTGTCTTCTTTTTTGCTATTCTCCATTGCCCTCCAGGGCTCTGTTTCCCCAGTAGAGATCACAGCACGGAGCCTGTGCCCTGCTTACAGCCTGTCAAAGGACGTTGCCTTGTTTACGGAGAGAGAGGACACCAGGATGGCAGCCGCCGTGTCCTTCAGTGAGCTCCTGTGTCTAATTTTTGGTCAGAAGGCTTTAAGTGCAGGTCCAGGCTCCTGGGTAGGACCTGCCATGCTCATTAGCACTGTGTGAATCTCACGGTGACGCTGGCACAAACTGTGGGGCAACCAGGCCAGCTGCTCACAGGACAAGTGCCTGCGGGGCTGCCTCGTCGCAGCCGCCCTGCCCCTGCTCTCTGTGTGGGGCTTCCCTCCCTGCTCCAGAGCAGAGTGATGCCAGCCGGATGAGATGGCCAGATTGAGTTGCAGAGTGTGTTTATTCCAAGCTGCCCCATTTTTCTGTCACAGTTGATATATAAATACTGTGTCTGTGCTGCTGCCTACGCAGTTCTGGGTGGTGTGCCAGGCATCTGTGATGTGCGCATCCACAGGGCAGACCAGAGCTTGGAGGAACCTGATTTTACATCACAGCCTTGATTATAGAATTGCTTAAATATAGGGTTTGGGCTTTTTTGTTTGTTTGTTTTCTTCTCTATGGACCCTGCAAAGATGTGGGACTTGCCTGCCAAGAAGGGCTCCTGGTACCTGCCTGGGCTGAGCAGGCGTGGGTCATGTCAGGCAGCTCAGCTGCTGCTATTGCTGCAGCTGCATGCAGCAAACCTTGCAGCAGACTAACGTCTGAGCAGAGTGTCCTGCTTGACCGTGAGGGTTCCTCAGGCCTGTGAGCAGCTGCCCTCATGGAGAGCTTGTGTGGATGTCGTCCCGCGTTCTGGTGGCAGAGCCTCTACAGTGCTCCGGGACTGGCTGTGAAGGCGTTTCTCTCTCTGTTATGTGAACCACAGGGACTGGTTAAAGCACCCTGATGGTCCCTTAAACTCTTTACTGCTTTATTGCTCGGCAAAGGGTGCTGTGCATTTTCCATTACAGTCTGCAAGGTGGCGGGTGCCTGCCAGGCTCCCCGTGCCCAGAGCGGGCTCTGGCGGCCTGTGCTGCTGTGCGTGGTCAGCACTGCTGCGCAGAGCGTGTGTGACATGCCCTGGGCGATGCCGAGTGGCCTGCTGTGCCACATCTCTCTGGGGACAGACCCGCCCCACAAGCTGCTCTTGTAGACCTGGCAAACCTGCTGCCGTGGGCAGGGGTTGGGCGGCCTGCATGGTGGGGTGCGGGGGTAAGCACATGTCCTGAGAGATCTTCCTTGCCTCTTTTCCTGTGCCCTGTTTCGGTCCATCCCTGACTCCCGCAGACAGGCCACCATCCCCTGTCAACGTGACTGTGACACAGCTGAAGGCGAATTCTGCCACTGTCTCATGGGATGTTCCTGAAGGAGATGTGGTCATCGGCTACGCCATCTTACAGCAGGTATCTAGGCCGTGTCCCCACGAGCTGGGAAGCCCCTCAATGATTACTGACAGCTCTTGTGTCTGCTCTGGCTTCTGCCACCGTGTGGAGCTCCTCAGGCTCCTGCCTGAGATCTCTGCTGCTGTTGGGCAGCCCGTGCCAGGGTGCCTGTCCGGGAACCCTGCGGTGGGGTGACCGTCCTTCCAAAACCTTCCTGGGGTTTCCCAGTGGTGGGGGCTTCTGCATGGAGATGCCTGGCTCCTGGGCACTGCAGGGACAGTGCACAGCAAAGCCTGGCCAGACCGGGGACAGACGAGCCCCTGGGAAGGGAGGATCACGGGCACTGTGTCCAGCAAAGCCCTGCAGACGGGGCCTGGGCCCGGTGCATATGGGTATGGCTCCAGGATCTGACAGCTCTTTGCTCTGGCAGCGGCAGGATGGGCAGATGCAGCGCTTCATCCGGGAGGTGAACACCACCAACAGGGCCTGTGTGCTGTGGGACCTGGCAGAAGATGCTGACTACATCATCCAAGTGCAGAGCATTGGCCTGTATGGGGAGAGCCAGGCCAGCAAGCGTGTGCACTTCCGGACGCTGAAGGAGACTGACCGGCTCCCCTCCAACAGCTCCAACCAAGGTGAGGCAGCTCCTGCCATCTCACCAGGTGCCGGTGTGGTCCCATGTCTGGAGATCTCCACACATACAGGGCAGGGATACGGCAGACTGTGAGGAAGGGGCTGCCCTGGGCAGCAGACTGCAGTGGTAGCAAGGTTGTATGGGTGCTTTTGTGTCCTCTATGCTCACGGTGTTTTCCCCAAAGCCTGACTTATCACCCTCCTATCTCGGGTCTTGGGAACCCATCCAGCTAAGTGGGCTGTAGCCAGCACCACCAAACTGTTGTCTGTAGAAAGTCAATGTTGAATGGGCTCTCAGATCTACCATCCTGCAAGCTATTGAAGGACAGACACCAGAGCCTCACCATCCCCTTTCCCCTTTGCATCCATGTTGTATCTCTTGCCTCAGGGTCCCTTAAGTGCTGATCACAAATCCAAGATAAACAATACCTAGACTGTGTCCGTCTGGCCTGGGAGCCTGTCTCCAGCACTAACCATAAGCCAGTGAGTTGGGAACAGGGCGAGTACATAGGATACTTTCCACAATCTACTTTTCAACTCAGGGCCTCCCTAGTCCCTACCTATTAGGTAACATCAGTGAGTTCCCTTTCCATGCATTGTGAAGTCCTCACTTGAACTGTCCCAAACTTTTGGCATCCCTGACACCCTTTGGCAGGGCAGAGGGTTTGTCTGACACGTTAGCATCAGGCTGCATGTCCTGTCCCCAAGCACGGTGTCATGTTGAGCTTGCCCTTGTCCGTGTGTGTGAGACCTCTGTCATCAGGGGCACTTCCCACATTCTTAAGTACTGCCAGTCATGGAGCAGATCTTGGTGGGAGGGTGACCACTGCCAGCCCTGCCGTGTGCTCTTCTCCACAGGTGACATCACCATGGAAGGGCTGGACAAGGACAGGCAGCTGCAGACAGGCGAGATTATCATCATTGTGGCCGTGCTGCTCATGTGGGCAGGTAAGCGCTGGAAGCAGTGTGTCTCAGGTTGGTGCAGGGGCACGATGTACAGTCTGCAGAAGAAGGTGGGGCTCAGAAAGTCCAGAGAAATATAGATTCAGGCTTGGCATCCTCCTGGATGGAATGGAATGCAGCTTGAGCCAGTAGAGTGTGAAGAGGATCTGCAGCCACTGCTGCACACAGTGACAGCATGGAGCATGTGGCCTGGGTGGCCTGGGGGCTCTGCTGGAAGAGCAAGAGACAATATGGAACACAAGCGACAGTATGGAACACAAGCAATACAGAATTACAGGTGGGAGCCCTACAGTTGGCATTAACGAGCAGGTAACTCGGACCTTAGTTCAACTGGTCGACGTCTTTTTGGTATCATGGCTACTGAGTGGTAGCAGCTGTGCCAAAATCTACTTAAGCTGCCAGATGTGTGAGCTCCTCCTGCACAGCACCCAATTACAGCCAGTACTCTGGGAAGCCGGAGCTTGTCCTGGGAGGCAGGAAGCTTGGGAATAGCCGGCAGCTCCTGACTGGTTACACACCAGCTGCTGTGAATGGGAAATCGTTTTTCTCCTGCCCAGTAAATGAGGATTTCCCAGTGGTATCTTGCAGAAGTTTCTCCTTGTCTTGACCTTGAAGACTTTTATAGTGCACTGGAGGAAACCACAAAATCCCAATGCAGATTGGTGTGTCAGACTGCCAATGCAAGCAGTCACATCCAGGCTGCAGGTGGCTGTCCTAACACATGTGTGGGTTGAGTGGGTCCACTATATCTAGAGTTGTTCAGAACATTGCTTTAGGGTCAGGAGCCCAGGGTCACAAGGTGTGGAGTACACTGTGTGCAAGACGGGCACTGTAAAACTGACAGACCCAGTGGGCAGTTTGCAGGGCAGGACGAAGCCGAGAGCTGCCTTTCTTGAGAGCCCCAAGCACCGGCCCGCACTACTGGCGCTGTAAGTTTGGTGTATTGCTAGAGATACTCAGAAACCTGCTCAGCACACCCCAAATGCTGACACCAAGGGCTGACCCCAATGGCTGTCTATCTCTGGGTACCTCAACATCTACAAATTGGTTTGTTGACACTGAACACCTCACATGCCTCATGCATGACCTGATGGCTGCAGCTGCATCCATGCCCTGTCTGCTGGAGGAGACCACCTGGCCACCCCCATTGGAATGGGGGGTGAGGGTGACCAGCTCCTGGCAAAGCCTGGGACCTGCTGCTCTCCAGCTGGGATGCCCTGGGAGAGGAGGCAGGAAATGGCCCCAAGGGAGCCTTTCACCACCTTTCTGTCCGCAGCTGTGATCGCCCTTTTCTGCAGACAGTACGATATCATCAAGGACAATGACTCCAACAACAACAAGGAGAAGACAAAGCCCTCCTCAGAGCATAGCACGCCAGAGCGGCCTACTGGGGGGCTGCTGCGGAGCAAGGTGAGTGGGGAGGGTTGGTGAGAGGGGCAGCGTCTGCCATGTCTGCTGGCTGGACAGGCTCGGGCTCCCTCTGGAAACACAGAGGCTTCAGCTTGTGCTCTTACCCCCAGAACCAAGGAGTACAGTGAGCCCTGGCCTGGCAAGGGCTCTGTGTGCCCTGTGGGTAGTTGGAGAAGCAGCAGCAGAAGGGAGGGCAGGACCCATCCACTGGGATGGCTCCCATGTTGCAGGGTGGTTTTTATCCTCCCCGCAGCAGCCAGCACCTTACCCTGACATGATGCTCCTCCAAGGCTGCACCTCTTCTGCATCCTGTGGACAAGTCCAGCTTTGGCCTGTTGAGGCAGGAGGCAACCAAGCTGGGCTTCTGTTCCTGTGGCTTCTGCATTGGCCCATCTCTGATGGCTTCCAGCCTTCACCAGGGCCTGTTCTAGGCCATCAACATATGGGTCATTCTTGGGAAGGACCTCAGAGCCTTCTCCCCGCTGCAATGCAGTGACTGTAACAGGCTTGAAGAGGGGTGAGAAGGCCTCATTCATCTGTCTGCTCGCTTCGCACCATCCCTTCTCCCTTTGGTGCCTGAGAAAGACAGTGAGAAAAATCCTGGCGCACATGCTGTAACGAGACCTTGCACTAGGCTTGTCCTTGCATCTCATCTGTCTCCTTTGTCGATGGTGCCAATTCCACCTTCCGTGTTGCCCACCTGCTCCGCTGCTTTCGTGTATCCTTGGTTCCCAGCACATGCTGGGGGCATAAACTTGCTTGTGTGGACCTCAGTCCTCCCAGTACTCTTTCTTCTACCTTCTGCAGCTCCCCTATCACTCCTTGCCCTCCTCTTGGACCCCTCCTCCAAACCAGCCCTGCTTGTACTGGTCTGTGAGGGCAGCCCCTTCCTGCTGCTCACTAAGATCTTTACCTACCCTGGGCTGTTGCAGCTCAGTGTGTCTCTTTACATTCAACAGATTACTGGCATTCTTGCAGGTGACAGAGCTGCAAGTTTGTCCTTGCAGTCCTTAATTATAAATCTGGAAAGAAGGCATAGCAAATAAAAAGCAGTTATATAATTATGCTCTGTATCCCCTTCCCCTACTGGCTTTAAGACAAAGCTGCTGCAAGGTAGCAGACAGTAATGCAGGTCTTGGGCTGAGCCCCCTTGCACAGGAGGAACAGGAGGACTCCCGCCTCCTGCACCTGCTTCAGTAGGTTTGGGCTGAGCTACAGAACTCGCGGCAGGCAGGACCCGTGCCCTGCAGCTGCTCCGAGTTCACTGATCTGCTGTATTCAGTGGATGGGGTCTTTATAGTGTCAAGGGAGGATCCTGCTTGTGATGGTGTTTGAGAAACCCCAGCTCACTGCATGTGGCCTTTAATTTGCTCCGTGCACTCCAGAGCCCTCACAGGATGTGCCTGGCTTTTACTGTCCCTCCACTCCTGTCATTCCACATTTCATGGGTTCTCTATCTCATGGCAGATGTCCTCCTACCCCCCCCCAGTTACTTTTTTTGCTTTGAGCTCTGCACCTCTCTCATCACTTGTGGCACAGCCACCATTAGCACAGGACGGAGGTCTGCTGCAGTGGAGGGGAGGCAGGATGCCTGGGTCCCCCAGCAGTGTTAGGGCGAGCAGGACTTCCTGGGCAGTGGGTGCCATGGTGGATGGGCTCCCTTGGGGTGAGGCAGGGTGATGGGGCTGAGTTGCTTGACCCCCCAGCTGGGAGGGCAGGGCCGTGCACAGGCTCCATCTCCTGCAGGTCCGGGGTTGGTCTCCTTAGAGAGGTGCTGAAGGTTTCTGCAGCATCATCTGACCCCTGCGCAGGGCAGAGGGCCAGGCTGCAGCGTGCGGACCCCTTGGGGAGGAGCCCTCCTGCTCCTGGTGCCTGCCAGGTTAGCAGGGGCTGCTGCAGTGCCTGCATCCCAAGGGCTTAGCAAAGCAAGGCCTTAAAGCAGATTTTTCTCCCATAGAAGAAGTCCCCCTCTGTCAATATTATTGAGGTGTAAGTGCAGCACCAGCTTGGCATCTGGGGTCCCGCCAGAGCCGAAAACAGGCCTGGGAAGAAGAGGCAGCATTGGGCACCCAGCCTGGCATTCTGCATGCGAAGATCTGCGTATCAGAACTGACGCTTTCCCATGGCAGCGGTGCGGGGACGCGCATGGAGCCAGCTCGGAGCTGTGCATGCAGCACGGGGCCCCGGCCATGCCACATGCCTGGCCCTCCTCCCCGCTGCTGAGGAGTATGGAGCCGAGCAAGGAGGGGAAGCTGCCCGCCCACGCCGGGGAGCGGAGCGGCTGGCAACCGCCCAGGGACAACCCGGGGGGCAGGTCCGGGCGCAGAGACTCGGCCGCAAGGCTGGGTGCAGCCTGGAGCGGGCCCTGCCCTTGGCTGCTGGGTCCAGCTTGGAGGCTGCCTGTGAGGGGGAGAGCTGGTTCCCCGTTGGGCTGCGAGACCTGGGGCAGAGGGCAGCGTGGGCGCTGGCCCCACTGCCACCAGGGCAGTGGTGATGATGAGTCTGGCGTTGTCTGTGGGGCTGGGCCCAGCTGGTGCATGGGGCTCTGCACCTGCTGTGACAGTGCAGGGGCTCCTGCGGCGAGGCTGCAGAGCACGCGGCTGGGCCGGCAGTGCCAGCAGTTCTAGAGCTGCCACAAGCCCCACTGTGCCACGGAGCAGGTAGGGCGAGGGTGCAGCTGCAGTGTTGCTGTTTGCCTAGTAGAAAAATAGTCCCGTCAAGCTCGAGCTGGTTGTGGGGGAGCTGCTGGGCCCCTTGCGAGGCAGGTGATGCTTGTGCTGCCTACAGTGGTGCTGGGAGGCTCGGGTGGCTCAGCAGGACTTGTGTGCGGAGCCTGTCCCTGCTCTGGGGACAGCTCCAGCTCTGACAGCATCAACCTGCCCCTGGTCCCTTCTGTCCTCCTGGCATGTGGTCACTGCAGCTGCTCTGTCCTGGAGCCAGCCCCATGCACCGCCCCAGGGTGGCTAGTGCAGCAGAGTCCTGCAGGAAGGGACTGGCCAGCATGCCCAGAGCTGGTAGCCCTCTGGCTCTGTGCGGTCTGCCCGTGCTAGGACAGCATGAGCCATTGGCCACCCCATGGCTGTGGAAGAGGTGGCACTGAGACCATGTTTGTGAGCTCCCGGCACTTGTCCCGCGGGACCTGCCCCACTCGGTGCCAGAGGCCAAGGCTGGGCCCAGGGTGCCCAGCTGCGTTGGGGGGACGTGGCATGAGGGCCCTCTGCTGCAGTGATGGCAGCCTTGCTGCTGCTCTGCTTGCCGTGCCTCGGCCCTGTGGCACGCAGCTGGGCGCTGCTGGCTCTGCAGCCCTAGACTCAAGCATCAAGGATCCAGCGTCTTCCAGGAATAAATCTCCCAGCAAAGCACTTTCAATACTCTTCCTTCTGGGTGCTGCTCAACGCCTGCTGCAGAAGGAGGTGGGGAAGGGGTGGAGGGAGCGTCTCCGTGTGGCAGGTCTTTTCAATAAAAACATCTTGGCTCAAGGCAGCATTGTCTGCAGTGTTGCCATGCACGCAAGCACACGTGTGCCTGTGCCGGAGCGCACACCAATACTGCTTGCCCGTGGCTGCCCTGCCTCACTGCGAGACCTGCTCTTGCCAGAGGTGTTAGAGGAGCACATGCTTTGCTGGAGCAGGACTTCTGCGCTGTCCCACACCTCCTTCCGGCCTTGGAGGGTGCCAGCATGAGAGGCTGGGCTGCATAGTGCTGCTGCTGAGTTGGTGGTACATGCAGAGCTGTCGTGGACCTTTTCCATTGAGAACAGCCCCACAAGTGCTTTCCTTGCACATGCTGAGCAGGCTGCAGGCAGCAGATGTCCCTATGCAGCAGGCTGGGGAGGATGTTGAGGCCAGATCGCAACAAGGGTCTGTGCTACTCTGCAGTCAGGTGCAGCAAGGGGTCCCAAGCAGCATAGGGGCTTTGAGATGCAACAGCACCTTCATGATGGGGTCCAAGCCCTGCTGTGATTCAGGCCGCAGGGAGCAGTCATAGCTCCAGAAAAGGAGTTAACTGTGTCAAGCCATCTCACTTTAAGAGCTTACTTCCATTTGTAGGAGAGGTGCATTCAATAGTAGGGCTATCAGGGCAACACAACACAAAAAGAGCTTGTTTTTTTTGGGGGAAAAAAAAGCTCTAGCGCTGGGTGCAGCCAGCATGAGGCCCTGCCAGCATGAGACCTTCGACCAGCCCAAAGGTGCACACTCAGAAACAAGGTGGTGTAACCACACAGAGGAGTGAAGGGGCCTCCGAGAAAGGAAAGGCCGTATGTCACAACGCAGGGGTTGTGGCCAAATAGAAGACCACAAAAGTCTGGCAGGTTAAATGAAAATTTGGCTGGGAGCTGCAGCAAAATGAGCAACCAGCCACTGCCCTTTCCATAGCAAGGCAGAGGGGAGAGCTGCGGAGCCGGGCGCTGCACAGGGGAGGCGGCAGCAATGCCAGGCAGAGGCAGCCCGGGGGCACACAAAAGCAATTCCCCGGGGCGGGGGGGGGAAGGCAAGCCAGCTGTGGGGCACAGAGACTATCAAGCTGAGCACATAGCTGTGACTGCGTGAGAGGGACTTGGTGTCCCCTCCTGCCGGCAGAGGAGCTGAAGTGCCGCCACAGCACACACCCCCTGCAGGGAAGCGGCCCTGCTGCCACCCACACACAGCATGCAGTGGGGAGCCCCGGGACACCTTGCCAAGGCCACTGCTACCACCCTTCTCCCAGAAGTAAGACAGATTATTTAGAAGAGGACTAATGCTTGAAGCAGCAAACACCGTGCCCTAGCACACACGGCTGGCTGCCTGGTCTAGATACCAGCACAGCCTCAGCTCCAGAACACGGCAGAAGCAGCTGTGGCAGGACGGGGCACAGCCATCCCAGAGCCAGGGCCCTGCGCTCAGCCGCAACGCGTGGCCCCGTCCCAGCGGGGAGCAGCAGCGGGTGCCATGCCCCATCCCCAGGCCGAGGGCAGAGCAGGGCCGTGGCACAGAGGAAGAGGAGGGTTGCTGGCACAGGGCCCCTGGCCTCAGCCGGCGCAGATGTCACCTCTGCTCCACATAGACCTTGTGCACTAGTTCCCCAAAGGCAGCAGTGCAGGGCAAGGGCGACCACAGGGCTGGCACCAAGGAGGACACCCAGCGCCGGGGCAGCTGCAGGCTCCACAGCACAGTGCTAGCTGGGGCCAGGAGGCCTCCTGCAACTGGGCTGCAGAGGCATCCAGCGCCCTCGCCGCTCAGCCAGAGCTTGGCCTCCACTGACAACAGTAAAAAAACTCAAGTTTATTTCACTACAAGGGCAGAGCTTTCTTTTAAAAACGAGGTCGTTGCACACAGGAGGGGGCGCAGGGCTGAGGGGCACAAACGGGGCCCTCCCCACTCCACCTCCAGGCCGGGTGTCCTCCCACCAGGGAGCCGCACAGGGCCCTACGCTCGGGGAGCCGCAGAGCAGCCGGCGGATCATGCAGGGGGAGCAGGGCGAGGTCGCCCGCAGGCCGTCGGGCACAGGCGGCCCGGGGACAGGCACGGGGTGAATGCTGAGGGGCTGCATGGCCGGTGCTAGCCCAGCAAGGCCGCGGGGCCAGGGGCGGCTGCAGGGGCTTTTGCAGGGCCTCCCGGCTGCCTCTGGCTCTCAGCAGGGTGGCCCAGGGGTGGCCAGTGCAGCGGCGGCACGGCAGCAGCGCTCAACCCACGCGCAGGCGGCGCCGACGCTGCAGGGCAAGAGGAGGGAGCACCAGCTCCTGAGACGCGGTCAGCGAGGCAGAGTGGCCCTGCGCCCACCTCCGCATGGGGCGGGCGGCAGAGCAGCCCGGGAGGGCACCCACCTGCCGGGCTATGCGGTCCGCCCACCGGCTCCTCCAGGCAGCTGGGGAGGAAGAGCCCCCGTCATCACAGCCGAGCCCTGGGCCTGCAGCTCCCGCCCTGTGCCCAGCCCAGGAGCTCAGCGCACTCTGGCTGCAAAAAGCCCCAACCCAGGTGCTACCAAACCCTCTTCCCAGGCCAGTCTGCCCAGCGAGCGCATCTCCCTTGAGGACGCCCCAGGGCGATGGGCTCCCAGCGCCACGTGCACCGTGCCAGTCCACATGTGCCAGCTCCCTGCTGATGCCAGCTCAGGGCACACAGCCCGGCAGTGCCGGCAGCCTCACAGGGCACCAGCTGCCAGTGTGCAGAGAACTGCCACAACATCATAGGCCTAACACATCCACCGACACAAAGAGCAGCTTGCCACCTACCCAGATAAAGCTTCATCAATGTTGTCATCTTCCTCCTCCTCCTCCTCCTCCTCTTCCTCCTGACAAACCAAAACATATGCTTCACAGCCTGAGCAGGCCTCTGCCAGGAACCAGGTGGAACTGCTCAGAGCCCGGCCTGGGGCGGCCGGGCAGCCCCCAGCACCTTTATAGGACACAGTGACCTGCCATATGTTGGACAGGCATGAGATGTCTACTGGCAGGGGGACAAAGAGGGCACCTGCAAGGCTGGGCTGCCAAAACCCTCAGGGCTCAGGCACACAGCGACAGTGGAAGAGACAGAGCAAAGGACCCCTTGACCTGATGAGCCAGCAGAGCAGCAGACGCATGGTGTGAGCGGGGAAGGGGCTGCAGAGCCGAGGCGGCTGCTGCACACAGCGCACCATGGTGCTTCGCTCACCAGGCGAGCGCATCGCGCAGCCGGAGGGTCCGACACAGCCAGGACCACGTGGGAGCAGGCTGCAGCCAAGGACAAGTCAAGCACTGCCAGTCTGGGCCACAGCTGGAAGCATGAGGCCAAGAAGTGAGCGTCCAGGAGCCCCTGGGTAGGCACAGAGTGAGGACGAAGCCCAGCAACACTGCGCTGCCCCGGCGAGCTCTGTACGTGCCGCGCGTGCAGTGCAGACAAGCAGGGCTGAGGTTTAGCCTGCATTAGCCAGATGGCAACTGGACTCAGGCCCTTCTCTTTCGGAGACATTGCCTCACCTTAAGCTAGGGCACCAAGCGTGCAGAACAGGCCCCAGCTCCCACTACAGCAGTGCCAGCAGAGCAGGACTGAGGGCTGCTGCAGTGCTGGGCCTGACAGAAGGCTCCTGGAACAAACAGCACTGAGGAACTGCTCCTGCCTTGTGAGCCAGGCAGAGCACAGTGTGCCCTGCTCCATGTCAGGCCCTCACGGGCGAGGGAGACCATGCAGACACCAAGAGGGGCTTGGCAGGCAGGGAGAAGGGGGCTGCATTGGGATTGCTCTGTCCCTGCCCCAGTGTGAGACAGCCCTGAGCATGAGCCAGGCTTGCACATACTGTACCCCAAAGTGGTGTCTGAAGGGAGGGCTCCCCGAGGGGGCTGGCTCACTTGCTCTGCTGGGCTCACTGTTCTCCAAAGCACATGGAGGGTGAAGGGGCTGTTCCTGCCTAGAGCCTGGGACAGGGCAAAAGCAGCAGTTAGTGCCTGTGAACCTGGAGAAGGCAGAGCAGAAGATGCACAGGCAGGACCATGGGCAAGGGACAGATGCTGCTGTGCTCTGGGGAGGGTGCAGACCAGGCTGAGGGATCCCTGCTCAGGGCAGGTCCCGTGGGGCCCAAGCTGTGCTGCAGCTCAGCAGTGCAAGAGTCCAGCAGGGAGCCCCACACCAGAGGGAGGGCAGGCACCCCGGGGGCAGCAGCACGATACACAACAGCAGGGACACCAGGACACCCTTCTTCGAGCTCATTAAGTTCCACCAGCCAGGCAGCGAGCCATCTCTCCTCCAAGGCAGAGTCCTGCACTGGAGACACTGATCCCAGGGCTAGGCCGAGGGAGACATCCAAAAAATTCCTCCTACCTGTATGTGCTGCTTCCCAGAGATCCAGTGCCATCTGGAAGGCCTGGGCCACAGTCAGAGTCACTGCCTGGGCCTGAAGGCAAGAAAGAAGGGACATGTCTTGCTATCATCTGTGTCCCCGAGCGAGCCCTTCCTTCCCCTCCTGAGATCTAGGGTCACCCAGGCCTCACTGCCCTTCCCTGCAAAGCACATGAGAGGCCAGGGCTTTATCGAGCAAGCTGGGCCAGCCACCCCCAGGGGAGATGCCAAAGGAGATATGACAGAGGAGCCTCCCCCACCACTCATCACCCATCTCCCCTGCAGAGGACACACGTGTTCCCTGGCTCTGTTTCCAGCTGAGGCACAGGGAGGCAGGAGCCACGCGGGCAGCACTCAGCAGCACATATCCAGAAGGGGACAAGTAGGGGCCTTGTTCCAGCCTTTACCTCACAGGGCCAAAAGCAGAGGGAAGTGCTTACAATCTTCTTCTTGGGGGAGAGGAAGGCATGGCACTCCAGGGCCCCACTCTCTTGGCTCTGGGCAACATAAGCAAAAACCTTGTTCTGTAGCTTGTCTGTTGTGCAGTAGGAGATCCTGTGGACAGAGCAGAGCTGTTCAGGGGAGCAGAGAGCCCAACACAGCACCAAGCAATGCTTTCATCTGCCTCCCCTAACCAGAGCACCGCCCAGCCCCAGAACTGCTGAGAGATGGAACAGACTGCCCAGAGAGGTTGTGGAGTCTCTTTCTCTGGAGATCTTCCAAACCCGCCTGGATGCCACCCTGTGTCCCGTGCTCTGGGTGTCCCTGCTGGAGCAGGGAGTTGGACTGGATGATCTCTAGAGGTCCCTTCCAATCTCAACTGTTCTGTGATTCTGTGATTCCTGCAACCATGTGTATTCCCTCCTACATTGCCCAGCAGGCTCCTCAGACCTCTGATGAGCAGTTCAAGCAGAGGTGTGAAATAAAGCACCAAGGCAAACAGAGCACAGCAGGGCAGGTGATTGCCTGGGAGGTGGTTGCCTCCCAGGACAAGAGGGGAGGCAAAGCAGCAAGGTGGTCTGCCCTAACGCACCTGCTCTAGTGCTGAGACCAAATTTTGCCCCAGGGAGATACCCTGCATCTGCTTCCCATGCAGCCACCAGCCTGCATCCGTGCTCCCAAACAACATCTGCAGACACCCAGCCCAGCTGCAGCACCGTTCTCCCACCTCAGCCCTCCCATCCTGCAGCCCAACACAGTGAGCAGCCTCGTCCTGTGCCACTGAAGAGACAGACGTGCTGTCCTGCCCCACCCGAGGGAGGCACCAACCCCCCGATATCCCAGGGACGCAGCAGTGCCAGGGAAGCAGGCAGACACACACAGCCACAGGGCTGCCCAGGCCCCCATCTGCATTCAGCCCCAGTGTCGTCTGGCACGGCAGGGGAGGAAACATCGGCCTCAGGGAGCCACAAAGGAGGCACGAGGCAGATGGCACCACTGACTGAAGCTCCAGCTCTCTTTGGCTGCTCAAGACCCCATCAGTCCCCAGCTGCCTGCTGGGAAACATCCCAGTGCGCTGCGATCCCCCACCAGGCTCAGCCCGCCCCGCACGCCATGCCCACCTGTAGATGGAGATGTTCTCAACCAGCTCTTTGGTCTCCGCGTCCTGCAGTGAAATGCCCCTCGGCGACACTGTCAGAATCACCTTCTGGAACTTCCTAGCTCCCACCCGAGCCTGGCAGCAGGAGACAGATGTTACTGCCACACACCTGGTGAGAGACTTCACCCTTCATGAGCACCAGCCACCCAAGCTCTGCACAGGGCACTGTGCACTTGGGCCCCCCACTGCAAAGGTTGCAGCCACAGATGTGGCAAAGCAGAGCCTGGAGCTCCGGGACACCACGCACAAAATAGTCCTGGGCTCCACTCGTGCGACTGCCACACACAGGGGATAGGATAGGCCCCACCTCCCCAGCGGCTCTGCTACCCCTCCATGCGCAGCAGACACAGCTCCACCCCAGTGCAAGCAGTGCTGATTGTCCTGCAGAAGGACAGCCTTCCCCATGGAGTAGAGGTGGAAACACCACTTCTGGCGGGAGCTGCAGGTCCCTTGCTGGGCCGCAGCACTGGGGACCGCTGGGACACTGCTCGGTCCAGGGCCTGCACCCCGTACTCAGACGTGGCAGTCCGGGCCAGCTCTCACCATGGCAACGATCCGGCGGATGGCAGCAGCTGCCATGTCCTCTCCTTTGGGTTTCTCCACCAGCGTCATGCCCAGGTACTTGAGCGTGAAGCACATCCCCTCAAGCAGTGGCTCCCGCATGTCGGCCCAGTTCTCTGGGAGCTCTGCAAAGACGAAGCGCCGTGGCAGCATGAACCACGCGCCAGCAGTGTGATCCAGCAGAGTTCCTCCAGCGCCGGCACCGGTGCCGAGACCCGCAAGCAGCAGGGCCTGCTCCCGGCTCTGCGGGGCCCGTGGAAGGAGACGAGGTTCACCCTTAGTGCAGGGCACCCACAGAGGGGCTCAGGTGCAGCACAGTGCTCAGAATGAAACACTCCTGCTATCATGTGCTCTGTCCTAGGCCCACTGCACCCACAACTCCAAAACTGCCCTGCTCACTCAAAACAAATCTCCCGAGTTGCCCTGGTACAACCAAATCCAAAGCCTCCGTCAGCCTCGACCTGCCACTGCAAGCTAGGGAGGAGGCAGCTTGTCTGGTGCTCAGTCCGAGCAGGCACCGCTGGGAAGCGCCTGCGGCTACAGGCACTGTGCTAAGGACGAGCTCCGTGAGCAAACACCAGCTTCCAGGGAAGCACCGTGCGGATGGGCTGCAAGGCAGAGACGAGAGAGCTGCAGCCCACCCTCCCAAGCGGTCGAAGGGCCGCGTAGCCCAGGAGAGCTGATGCGGCGGCTGCCTCTTCCCTGCCCTCCCCACATCCACAAGAGCCCTGGGGCAGCAGAGGAGCCACCGCGGCTCTGCCCGGCTCCTGGGCACCAGCCCAGCCAGCAGGATGGAGCAGTTACCTGGCCGGTCACAAACAGCAGACTTGCGTGCTTCCCTTGGGATTGCCCTTCACTCTATTTCCAGGGCTATTGTTCCCCTCTTCCCTGGGATTAAGTCTCAGGGCATTCCTGGCACACTTGCAGAGAGCTCTGACTGGTAACTGGGATAGCGCAGCCCGCGGGGAAGCAGGAGACCTTGTTTCACAGCGCACCGACACCAGCTGCAGCCACAGCTGTCCATGGCCGTGGGGCCGGTGGAGCTCAGCTTGCCATGCAGGGCCCCACAGTGCTCAGCATGGGGACCCCAACAGAGGCCGCCTGCCCGCAGCGCAAGGCTGCAGCTGCACGGGGCCAGCCAACACGCAGACGGCCCCACTCGCTGGGGCATCTCCACACAGGGCACCGCACAGGGGCGGCCTGCGGGCAGCAATAGGGACAGCACAGCACCTACTTCAGCCCCGACAGGCGAAGCCCCAGTTTGGAAGTGGGATAGAGGCTGCTAGCAGGGGGACAAAGAGCAGCCCCACGGCATTGCCACTCCACCTCAGACTCACGGCCGCCCCACAACCTCCGCCTAGCCCCACACTCAGCCCCATAACCTGCCCCTGGTCCCACACTCAGCCCCACAACCTGCCCCTAACCCCACACCTCATCCCATAACCTGCCTCTGGCCCCACACTCAGCCCCAAAACCTGC
>VZSV01000418.1:73205-110958 GCA_013398735.1 Nothocercus julius | reverse complement strand
GCCCAGTGGCGATCGCGATGCAGCTGCGGCACGTGCGGACGTTGCTGCCCCCGCAGGTGCGTGGGGGCGGGCGGAGCGCGCGGGGGCGGCGGGGCCCGGTCCCAGTCCCGGTGTGAGCCCCGTGCCCCCGCAGGACGGGGCGGCGCGTGTGACCTGCATGGCCTGGTCGGGCAGCAGCGCCCGCTTCGCCGTGTGCACCGTGGAGCGCGTGGTGCTGCTCTACGACGAGCAGGGCGAGCGGCGCGACAAGTTCTCCACCAAGCCGGCAGATGCCAAGGTGAGGGGCGTGGAGCGCGGGTGGCGGCGCCTGCGGGGCTCCCTGTGGCTCATGGCCCACGCCGCAGTTCGGCAGGAAGAGCTACGCGGTCAAGGCCATGGCCTTCTCGCCCGACTCCACTAAGATAGCCGTGGGCCAGACCGACAACATCATCTACGTGTACCGCATCGGCGAGGAGTGGTGAGCGCTGCCGCGGGGTGCCGAGAGCTGCTGCACGGGGAGGCCGAGAGCTGCTGCACGGGGAGGCCGGGAGCTGCTGCACGGGGTGGCTGGGAGTCTGGGCCTGGAGCCTGACCTAGGAGCCAGGACCTGGAGCCAGAATCAGTGCCAGGATTGAGGCCTGGGGCCAGGATATGGAATCTGGGACCAGGAGTTAGGCTCCAGGCCGATGCTGCAGCCTGGCCCCCCCCACCACGTGTGCCCCCACCCAGTGCTGAAGGGCCTCTGCGGGCAGCTCCTCTGGCTCTAGATCCCCACGGATGCAGCCCCTGCAGAGCAAACCTGGGCTGTCCCCCTTCTCTAGGGCAAGGAGCAGAGGGCTGCACTCCTGCTCCTCCTGTCTCGCTCACCAATGCATCTCACACTGGAGCCATGCAGAGAGGCGGGTCGCCAGGACTGGGGAACACCTGGGAGTCCTTGTTCCTTAGCCTTGCTTCTGCAAAACATGACGTTGTTCTTCGGAAAATTTTGTACCCAACACTGGCTTGTGATAGAGAGACAGTGGCTTTTTTAGCAACACTAAAGGGCTGAATGCAAACAGGTGGGTAGTCTTGATGGGCAGTATTACCCGCTTCACTGATCCCCTTTTTTCCTTTTCAGGGGTGACAAGAAGGTGATATGCAACAAGTTCATCCAAACGGTGAGACCCAGACTTCTGTGTTATCCTTTTTTTCTGGTATAGGTAGGGTAACAGCAATGAAAGAAGGCCATGTAAAACATGGCTTTTGATCAAGGTTTGTAGGAGAGGATAGATGTATGTCAGGATTCCCTGAGGTGCTCTAAAGCTAAAAAAAAGAAGCAGCAACTATGCTCCCGTTAGATGTGAACCTTTTCTTTTATAAGTGGCTAGAGTCTGTGGACATCATGCTCAAAAGTAGGTGTTCCAGTTCTGGAGCCAGCCTAGTGGATGGGTGTTTGTTTGTTTTCTCCCTAATCCCTGTATTTTGACAGTGTCAGACACTCTAGGCCCAGTGACTGAGATTCAGCTACTTCAGGGTTTGGGTTAGAAGTGACCCCTTTGGTTTAGAAGTGCCCCTGTGCAGAGCATTTTACTGTAGTGTCTTGCTCCAGGGCAGTCATCTGATTCCCCCGCACTGTGATTCCCCTGTCAGTGCAATGCGTTCCTGATGACAGGCTCTAGTTCCTGAACACCAATGCTCCTGTCAAGTTCACCTGCGTGTCTCTGTATCTCCACATGTTCAGGCTTTCAGGATATTAATGGCTTTACACTCGTCTCTGCCTTTTCCCTGCTTTTGCATGCATACCCATTCCATGATGGTTGCTGTGGTTCCCTTTTGGTAAAACTTCTTCACTGGATGTTCTCTCTGCTTCTGATGACCTTTGCTTCATCCCCTTGTACTGCAAGACCCAGAACATGCTTAGAACAGAGAGCAGCCTACAGCTTCTGTTGAACAACCCAGAAAGCTGAGATACATTTTTCTGCCTTGTGGAAGACCTGATGGAGTCTCCAGGTCTGCCTAGCAGTTCACAGCTCCACAAGCAGCATTTATGTGCTCCACCTGACAGTGGGGGAGATAGCTGGGTAGCTAATTCTGCTCTCCAGCACCGTATTGCAGGGTGGCTATTGGTGTCTGTGCTGGAGTTCTGGGCTCTCAGGCAATCACTTTAGAACAGGAAGAGATGCTAACGACTCTCTTGGGACTATCCTCCTTTGAGGCAGGACATGAGAAAGGGGAGAAACCTGGGGCAAGCAGTCGCAGTGATTCACTCGGGTGCTCGGGAGAGTGGACACGAGCTCCCTGTGTTGTCAGCGCTCCATTCTTTACAGGCACAACCTAGGAGACATGAGTATGCCCTGGAAACGCTGCTGCAATTATCTCTCACCAAGATTCACAAACTCTTTAAAGGCAGTTTGCATTTCTGCAGGCAGCAATTTGCTTATACAACTGCTGCACTGCAAGTGCCTGGTAGCTGCGATCCAGTTACATCATGGCACAAGGGGCCAAATTCCCTTCTTACCAGCCAGATGTGCCGAGTGAGAAAGCAGACCCAACAGGATTTTTGCTGTTCCTTGCAATTCATTATTTTATTGTGCATCATCAAGGTTCAATACTAGCACAAATGTGAAGTGTGTGGAATTGAGCCAGACTGCAGCTTCTGTATTTTCAAAGATCTCAGGGTTATAATTTCAGTCAGATTATCTCCTTGGCCTTCTTCATCTCCTGCTTCTCTAGCTCTGCATACGTGTGTGAGAGAGCACTCAGTAGGTCTCTGCCAAGGTTTATTTTGAGGATGATGTGTCTGGAAAAGGCATAGGTATTCTAGTTCTCTGCACAGAAAACCATCTGTATGAGGAAATGCAATGCACTGACTAGTCCTTTTACATCTAGGAGCAAATGTCCACCAGCCCTGCAGATACCCCAGCCAATTGCCATCGTGCTCTGACGCACATTTGACTAGATGAGTTCCCTGCTGTAGCCACTACCGGTTAGGAGGAGTCAGTCTCCTGGGCCAGACCCTCAAAAGACCTAACTGAAGCTGCTCCTTCTGAAGTCCATCAGGGGAAGGACAGCCTCAAGCTTCAAGCTGAAAGGCTGCATCTCTGGGCCATGGCCATTTAGCAGGCCTCTCCTGATCGTCATGGCTGTGCCAGGTGTGGGTGCCTGCAGCCTCAGAGGAGAGACGTGTTGTCGTTGGGTGCCTGCAGGCACTGCTGGGGACAGCACGGCTGGGCAGCCCTCTGGCTCTACTTTCTGGCAGCCCTGGGAGCAGCCTGGTGGTGCCTGCTTTGCATTGCTCTAGGTGCTGCCGCCTGCTCAGGTCAGCAGGTGCTACTCGCTCTGCTTGCGTCTCACAGCTCTGGGATGCCCCATACATGGATGCTGTTCTTTATATTTTTAATGATTCATTTCTCTTTCACATCTCTTTTATACCATTTCTATCATAATAAATCCTATATTTTTCTGATCCTGTCTGTGTGGTTTTTTTTGTTTGTTTTGTTTTTTAATTTCTGTGCTTGATGGACTAGATTTTCTCCTGTAGATAAATACTGATTTGTAGAATCCTAGTGCATTGAGTCACTGTTAAGCATCATTTATTGAGGCCTTTCCCTTCCGTGCTATTTGCCAAACTTGTTGAGCGCTCTTGTACATCTGCATGCAGTGACCCTGTTTTGCTCTGCTAGTGAACAAGACCTCCTGCTAGCGGGTCAGGATGAGTATGCAGAAGTTTGACTCCCTTACACTAGTAGCTGAGCACATTGCCACTAAGTGAACCTCATTTCCAAGCTGTCACAAGGCTGTTTGTGGTTGTGTAAGACAGAAAATAAGGATCTGACAGATAATGAGGGAAAGATAGAGATGCCTGGGAAGCTGGAGCAATAAGTAGTGGGCCTTGATCATTGGTTGGACGTGTAAATTATGAGCAGCTTAAGTATCCACGGGCATTTGGTATCTGACTGTAGCTCTGCTTGCTGATGTGGATTTTGATTTGGTTTTAGTGAACACACCAAATGAAGATTCGAAGTGCAAACATTCTCACATATATTAAAGAAAGTAGCAGAGTCAGATTGTTTTAGTGTTTTATATGAGTTGCAAAATATCTTTAGAAATAGCTATATTTGTGCATGTTCAATAATAGCATCTGAGGTCAATGAGAGATCTTAGACGAGTGTCTGTACTAAAGAGCTTCTGGTATAACTCGATGCTTTCCTTTGTTATTCTCCCCCACCTCACTAGAATTCAAGCCTCAGTCCCACTTTAATATCCACTCCAGTGTACCCATCTCTTTTTCTTGGTCTGAGTGGTGTTACTGTTCATGAGCTGTCTTGTGTAGCAACAGGGCAAGTAGTTTGCTAAGTAGGATGAAGCTCTTCATCTCTCTTTTTATCTCCTCCTTGTCAGAGTGCCGTGACCTGCTTGTTGTGGCCAGCGGAGAATGTCATTGTTTTTGGTCTCGCTGAAGGAAAGGTAGAGAAACTTCTTATTTCCCTGATACCCTATTCCATCCAGGGCTGCTGAACAGAAGCCATCGCTATATGGGCTTAGGGCACTAATCAGCACCACTGCTTGAATTTTCTGGTGCAGGCTCACAGTTAGTCCTTAGAGGATCTATGAGATCTTTTGATGCTTTTCCTGAGCCTTCCTAGAAATGTAGAAGTGTGATTGTAGCTCCAACTCTTCCACTTCTCCCCCATGTACCAGAAAACAAAGAGCTTTCTGTTATTTCTGGCGCTGCTCATGGACTGGGAGATGCTCATGGCTCTGGGGATATTGCAGTGGGGGAAATACACATTCTGACATGGGGACGGAAGCAACATTGACCAGGTTCTCTTTCTCAGGTTCGTTTAGCAAATACAAAGAATAACAAGTCCTCCACCATTTATGGGACAGACTCCTATGTGGTCTCGCTAACTTCCAAGTGAGTATGGAATTGCTCTAGGCTACACTGCTCTGGCTCAGCCATCGGCACTAGAAGAACCTGTGACAGGTTGGGTGGGTTGCAGAAGTACCATTTTTGCTGTCAGTTCCTCATGGAGATGATATGATTCGGTGCTTGTCAAAAGGAATTCCTTCCTAAAATCTGATACATGGCCATGTCACACTGGCCCACACAGTTTGACAGTTCCCCAAAAACATGACAACATGTGAGTGCCCATCAGGTAGCTCACATAGATTGATTTATTCTTTTTATTTTTTAAAGATTAAATTTGTTGACTTCATCTAGCTAACTACTAACATTAGAAAAGGACTAAAGAAATAAAAATATTCTTGTCAGATAAAACTGACAAAGTGATTAGAAAAAAATAACCAGAAAGTGCAATCTTAAATTATTTTAACTGCTTTTCTTTTTAGCTACTTTAGTATCCTTCTAAAATAATGTAAGCTTTGTTATTATCTTACCAGTGAGATTTTCAGTAATTGTCATCATCCCATTTTTTGAGTGCTAACTGAATTCAAAACCTAAAGCTAGTCTATAGCTCTGACTCCCTGCTGTCAGGAAATCCCTCCAAAGTCTTTCTTTTTCTTTATTTAAAAAAAAAAAAAAAAAAAAAGTTTTATTCTCTCTCTCTTTTTCTTTCCCTCCTCCCCACTCCCTTCTTCCCCTCTCTCTCCCTTCTTCCTACCTTCTGCTTTTCTCCTTCTCTCTGCTGTCTATCTCCTTTCTGTCCCTCTTATTTCTAAACAGAGTTCGTGCTACATTTGATACAGAGTCAATGACATATCTGGGATTGCAACAGAGAGAAAACAGACCTGTGATTCTTGTGTTGTTACAGCATTTGTTGGACTTGTATTCTACATTTGAGTTATCATTAAAAAGTATTAATTCTGTGTGCATTATACAAAGCCTATAGCCTCTTCCTTCCTCTCTTCCCCCTAATTGCACAGAGAAGTACACAAGACATTAATGCTACAGATAATGGACTTAGGTTGTTTGTCCAGATAGTTTGTCTCCAACTTTTGTTGCTTTTAGGGATTCCTGGAGTCACAGTATCCAACCCCATTTCTGGGATAGTTGCATTGCAAGGGCTTTTTCATACCTCCTGCTGTGAGGAAAAAAAAAAAAGAAAAAAAAAAAAAGTATGCATAGTCATTATTACACTTAAAGTTCCTTAACCTTTCCATGTTTTCATAATGCAACAAGTCGTTGTTGTGGTTGGTGAAGATACTTAACTGTCTACTCTCCTTTTCTGTCTGCATACTTTTGTCTGCATTGTTTTTCCAGACACTGGTGCAGGTGCTGGGTCTTGTGTACATCACCCAGCATACCTTTGGCTCTGAGGAAAGTCAGTGGTGGCTCTGGGCCTGGCTCCTCTGGGCAGAGGTGGAAAGTTGAGGTGTGAGTGTTGCTGCAACTTTGCGTCATTCTGTCTTTGTTTCTTTGCAGTGTGTCGGGGAAGGGCATCCTGTCTGGCCATGCAGATGGAACCATAGTGCGCTTCTTCTTTGACGACGAGGGCTCAGGGGAATCACAGGTACCAAAAAATCTCCTTTGCTGAGAAAAATTTCTCTTTGTGCAATCTGTTCTCAAGCTTTGGAAAGTGATCAAGCTGTGGAAGGAGTATGGAGAGGAGCTGCAGTCCATGCATACTAGCATAGGGCTTATGGAGCACTGATGAAGACAGAACAGTAACTAGGTGCTTTGGATTACACTAAGTGTGATGATAATAGCAGAAGTCTCCTCTCTGTTTGTGAAACATACAGAAGTCTGGAAGGATCTGAGGATGTTTGTGTGTCCAGGAGAATGTTGCTTGAGTGGATAGGTTCCCAGCGTGCAGGTATCGCCGCCTTCACACTAAGGAATATGTAGTTATCCCAACAGATTTTAGAGGATGGTTCCCAATGAGCTCGGTCTTTTCTCCAGAAAGGGAAAGGTCCTTTAAACATGAGCTACAGAGTGAGAGAGACTACTGCTTACTTTGTCCATCACTTAAAGCTGCTTTGGAATGACACTGTCTAGGGAAAAGGCAAGGAGATTATGCCTTGCTTTCCATTCCTTCCAAGATGTGGCAAGAACAAATCATTATAGCATCCATCCCAAATTCTCACTATTTCTGCTGACCGTGTACTCTGGGCACCCAGCATTTCTCCTGAGCTGCTTGTTCCTCTCCAAAAGGAGCCATCTCTGCAGGTAGTCTCTGCACTTGAAGCTGTGGTGAAGGGAGTGGATTTCCACTCTGATTTTCCCCTCTAAGTGAAGCAGTTTGTATCTGTATGCTGTCTGCTGTGATGTGCTGAAGGCCCCAGAATTATTCTGCTGTGCTAAGTTTGCATCCTAGTCTAGATGGTAATACTGGTCATCTTACTGGCAGGAGAAATCTTCTCTTCTAGATGACTGAGTAGGCTAGTTCATGCATTTCTAAGTTTCTGTCTGCCTGGGGCAGGTAGACAAAGCAAACCGCCATGAGCTGGACTTTACCAGAGGGTCTTGTATTGGTCTCACTATGAGCCCAATTGCAGGACAGAACCATTGCTATTTTCAGAATATTCTTTCTTGTCTAACACAGGGTAAATTGGTCGTGCATCCCTGTCCTCCTTATGCCCTTGCCTGGGCTTCCAACAGCATTGTGGCTGCAGGCTGTGACAAGAAAATAGTAGCCTATGGCAAGGAAGGTAATGTGATTCAAACATTTGACTACAGCCGGGACTCCTCAGAGAAGGAATTCACCACAGCAGCCACAAGTCCTGGGGGCCAGGCTGTCGTCATTGGCAGCTATGACAGGTTTGATGCCTGAAGGTAATGTCTTCCCTCTATACTGCTTTCTCCTTCAACCATGTACAGTTCTTCTGTGTTCTCTCATCTGTTCTGACAGGTTAAGGTTGTTGAACTGGAGCCCACGCCGCAGTGCTTGGGAGGAAGCCAAACCCAAAGAAATAGCTCACCTCTATACCATCACAGCTTTAGCATGGAAGAGAGATGGCTCACGGATCTGTGTGGTTTGTATCATCAATCTTGAGCCACTGAGTCCTGTGCCAGACAGTCTCATGCATGCTCCTATGAGCAGGGCAGTGCGGGGAGGGCTGCTGAGAGTGGTCGTGTTCATGGACGGAGATGTAGGTCAGGAGACACTGCTTCATTCAGATGTGCTATGTGAAGAGTATAAGAGTGGAAAATAGCATGTGTGATTGTATCATGGCTTACTGGAAGCAGCAGTACTCCTTTCTTTCACAGAAGCATAATAAAAGTGTTCAGTGTAGCTTCTCTAGAGCAGTCTCATTAAGCACTCTTTCCTCTGAGAATCTGTGAGAAATAGCATAAAAACTGAGCTATTCTTTATACTCCATAAGTGCAAGCTGTGTTTTCAGTTCAGCGTTATTTTTCTTCTAGACAGTGAACCTTGGTTTACCTTTCTGCATTAAGTTATTGTTTAAAGCTCTGCATTTGTAGAATTATTTAAAGAGACTGCCATTTACAACTTCTCTTTAATTGTTTTTGTATCTTTGTATGTTTAATAAAATCAGGAATCTTTAAAATATATTTAAAGGGAAAATTAATTGAATAGATGAATGCTTGCAGAAAAGAGGAAGGGCTAAGAGTAGCAAAAGGGGACCAGAGGGTTTGGAGATGTCATGAAGAAAGAGATAAAGGTGGAAGGGAAATGAAGTTGGGAGGTTGGAAGAGGGAGGAGTGGCAAACTGAATGGGGTAATGGAGAAGATTAGAGTGAAGATGCTTTTTAACTCCTCCCCTTTCTCTACCATGTATGTGCCAGTATTTGGTATCTCTGAGTACCTCTGAATCTTTCTCCTTTTTCTCTCAAGGAAGTCAAGATAGGGCTGGTCCCTATGCATAAGGGGTCCTTGATCCTTGTTTGCCACAGGAGCCAGGATCTGTTGGTTCCTGTTTTACCTGTGACCTCTTTCATGCAAGTGGGGCCTGCAGTACCTCTCCTGGACAGAGTTCACTGACTGTGCTTCTGTTTGTTTCCCCAGGGCACTCTGTGCGGAGGAGTTGAACAATTTGACTGCTGCCTTCGCAGAAGCATTTACAAAAATAAATTTGAAATGACTTATGTGGGACCAAGCCAGGTAAGAGACTATCCAATGAAGTAATATCTCTGGATTAAAATAGGATTTTCATTAAAACTACACATGTTTGGGGGTTTTGGTGCCATCAACTTCTTTCCCGTCCATCATCTCTCTGTCTCCAGTCCTTAGTCCAGTTCAAATTCTTTGTGATCAGCTGAGGGGAACCTTGTAAATTCTGTACTAGCTACCATCAGACCCAATAAAACTATACTTAAAAGAGTTGAGAGTAAGGGTGTATTTCTTCAAGCCCATTTACTTCATTCCCTCCTCTCTTTAGAATGGTGGCACTGCCTTGAAGAATATGTCCAGAAATCAGAAGAGTAAATTACCAGAGAAAGTATTTTACATTCCTATCAATACCTGCAGTTTATCTGTATAAATCTACTGGGAACGGAATCTACTGTATAAATCTAGGGAATATTTCATGGATAGGGTAAAGTCTGGGCAGAAATTGACTGGGAGCAGACAAATAGAGCTTATTTACTAGTTTTTAAATTTGTGTGGGGCACCACCATTCAAAATGCAGGCTCCTGAAGTGTTTTAATTTCAGCCAACTTTCCCTGATTCAATATTAAATAATAAGGGTGGGCTAGCAGTCCAGGTACTCTGTGTAGTCAGTGGAGAGAGATCAGGACTCTCAGAGAGTGACTCATCCCTGGGTGCCTGAGTAGTCCTCCAGATTAGGCTAGGAACTTCTAAATGGCATAAGTGAGAGTCCCGCACTTCTAGTACAATGTCATCCTGTACAAAAGATGTGGTAAGGTTTCTTAAAAAAAATGGGACTAAATGCTGGGAGAGGGCATCTAAATACCCGAAATATATGGAAACTCTGTTGCATATATCTTCTTTGGACAAGGAGGCTGTGTTCTTCTTCCTCTCTGCATAGAAGGATGCGTCATATTTTTCCCCCTTTCTCTAGGTCATTGTGAAGAACCTCTCAACAGGAACTCGAGTTGTGTTGAAATCCCACTATGGTTATGAGATCGATGAGGTGAAGATCCTAGGGAAAGAGAGATATCTGGTGGCACACACTTCAGACACTTTGCTGCTGGGTGACATCAGCTCCAACAAGCTCAGTGAGGTACAGGAAAACCTCTGGCATTTCCTGAGTTTTAAGTGCTTAATTTTGCAACTCAAAGAATATGCTTTCTGCATGTTAATGATACTTTTCTTTTTAAAGAATCAGAGAATAATTTGAAATCAAATTGACCTTGAGAGGTCTTGTATATCCAAACTCCTGTTCAAAGCAGGATGAACATAAAATTCAGACCTACTTGCTCAGGACTTTATCCAACTAGGTCTTGAAAACCTCCAAGGATGGAAATCCCACTGTCTCCTTGAGCTCCTGTTCCAATACTTGACTGTCATCATAGGGAAAACCTTTTTCCCTATGTCATACTGAATTCTCCCCTGTTTGAGTTTATAACTGTTTTTCTCATCTTCTCACTGTGCTCTGCAAGAGAAGTCTCTGTCTTTTTACAGCTTTCTTAAGCCTTTTCTTCCGTAGCCTCAAGAAGTCCAGTTCTTTCAGCCCCCACTTACAGTGCAAGTTTTCCAGCCCCAACCACCTCAGTGGCTCTCTGCTGAACTCACTTCAGTTTATCAGTTCCTTTCTTGTACTGTAGGACTCAAAACTTCATTTCGTGGATCTATGAAGTCTAGATGTGAATGTATGACTACTCTTTTGTGTAAAAAAAAAAAAAAAAAAAAAAAAAAAAACCTGCAATACCATTTCTGGTACAGATCTTTCCATACAGAACTGCAGAACTGACAATATCCTGAAGCTTACAGTGTGCTGAGTGCTGAGGCTGCGTGCCAAGGCACCGAATCACAAAATCACACAGAAGTCGCATGAAATGTTGGCAATAGATCTCACAAAAGTATGAACTGGGTCTCAGGGTGCTTTCTTTGTTCACAGAGGTAGCATATACTTTTAATCAGGCTGACTCTGTACTAATCAATCTGTCTGGGAGCTAGATTCTGCTGGAAGCTGTGCTAGCTGTGCTCCTGACTACACGTTCGAGCTGGAGGATACTGCTGTTTGGAAAGCCATCTTGGCTAAACAGACTAAATATCACAGGTTTCTCTGAACCATCCTGCAGAGAGAATTTTTTCTTCCATTTGCATAGCTATATGTACTGTCTACAAAGAATAGGGTTGTGAGTGGTCCATTTATCTATTTGTTGTCTCACAAGAGCTTTATTTAAGCAGTGGCTGAGATTTTAGGTCTGAGATTTATGCAAGCAATGTTGAGATTTTAGAGAATGTTGAGAACTGAGATTTGGCAAGAATTGGCCTCTCTCTGCTTGCTCAGAGTGCTAGCAAGAAGTCAGTGAGCCATAACTAGTTGGACTGTAGACCATGATGCCTGCAACCTGGTCCTCTGTTTGCTTACTCTATGCTATTGCATTGTAGGTGCCCTGGCAAGGATCTGGAGGGAATGAGAAGTTCTTCTTTGACAATGAAAATGTAAGTTGGATGGGGCAGGATGCTACCCCTTAATGGTGAGTAGAGAAGTGTGTATGTACTGGAGGGCAAAGTGTAAGCCATGCTTCTGGACACTGCTGTTCCTCAGGTGTTTCCTGGATTTATCCTCTCCCTGCAAATCCTGATGTGCTTCCTCCCCATAGTTGTTTTTCCCAAATGCAAGATATAGAACAAACTCAGTATCAGACTCCATAAGTCATGCCCCCATAGGAGACAGGAGCAGTAAAATATGGATATCAGAGGTACAGAAAACAGGATGTTAGCTGTCTGGATGGAGTCCAGAGCACTGCCTGGTGAGGCAAAAAAATCTAGAGGAGCTGAAGAATCAGCTCAGAGCTGTCAGGGTGACACCCTGGCTCCTTCTGCAGCACCGATAAACACAGGACTAAAATCCTCAGCCTTAAAGAAGCTAGCAGTCACCACAGGAAGGCACGGACAATTCCTTGCCCATCCCAGAGGATGTGAATTTAGACTTACGTGCATCAGAATGCTTTTCTGTGCACCTTGTTGGTAGGTGTGTCTGCTTACCTGGCTCTTCGTTAAGAGTGCAGTCCCCTCTCTTTTCCAGGTTTGCATGATCTTTAATGCTGGAGAGCTGACACTGGTGGAATATGGAAGCAATGACATCCTAGGGTCTGTTCGCACAGAGTTCATGAACCCTCATCTTGTCAGGTGAGTGTCAAGGCTGCCTGTGGAACCAGTACAAGCATTTTTTAAGAGGACATCACTTGGAAGTGTCCACTCTCTAGAACACAGCCCCCAGACTCTGGGACCTGAGAGCAAAGTACTGAATGCTCTCTGAACAACTTGCTTTGGGCAATGACAGATAGTGAGGTTTAACTGCTCAGTTATATTTAAGGGATGTAAAGTTTTAGAAGGTCAAGAGCCTGTTCTTCTCTGATACATGCTTATTGAAGCCCAGCTTAGCGATTGACTGAAGTGGGAAGTGTGCACATACCCAGGCATGTGTGCATCCTGCTAGTCCTAGTACAGCATTAACAGGGGCTCTAGATATCATTCAACTCTGAAATGGCATTTTCTTATTCAGGAGGAGGGAGGGGAGGACCATGGGCTGCACTCATGAGGAAACTTCACAGATCATTCAGGCAGCTTTCAGAGTCATGAAGCAGAAGGAGTTTTTCTTAGCTGAGGCAGACATAAGTACTTGTTCCCAGAACTACAGAAGCCTCCATGTGCTTGGGAAAACTGTAGGTAATTCTGTGGGGAGAGGACAGGACTCCGTCTTGTGGATTTAGAGAGTAGTAAAGCTAACAGGCCTCATTCCTTTCAAATAATAGTGTTCGTATCAATGAAAGACGGCAGAGAGGCGTGGAGGCGAACAAGAGACTGGCTTATCTGATAGACATCAAGACTATAGCAACAGGTGAATGTAAACATCCCCCTCCTGTCCTTTCCCAGGCCGGTTCTTTTGTGTTCACTCTGCCAAACAGCATATCTCTAAGGCCCTCTTTGCAGTCACGCTGCCAAGCAGCAGATCCCTGGAGGCCCCCTTTTCATTTTCTGTCAGACAGCAAATCGCTAGAGCCCAGGCTGCCCTACTGTAGGCAGATTAAGTGTCTGGTGTGGGCTCAGCTGTGGGGTGTTTGTGGCTGTGTCTTCAGCCTGTGCAGTTTGGCATGATGATGTTGCTGCCTGCACTGCCTGTGCTCTGTGCATTCTCACAGAAGGCAGAAGGCACTTACTCATGCTGGTAAAGTACCAAGATAAAATGTTGTTTCATGTCACTTTGTCACTTTCATGTCACTGTGTGTTTCCCACAGGATCCTGTCACCATTAAGTCCCAGACATCGGCTCTGCATGGGACAGCATCTGTATTCACACAGTTTCTTTTCTTTTATTTCCAAGTGGACCTTGTTGGTGGCTACAATGCTGGCACCATCAGCCATGACAGCAAGATTGAATGGCTGGAGTTGAATGAAACAGGCCACAAGCTACTCTTCAGGGATAAGAAGATGAGGGTGAGTAAAACACATATAGGAGTGCAAGCTGGCATGCATGGGAAGAGGAAAGATAGATATGCCCAAGTGCAGAGAAGGAGATGAGGAACACACAATTCCTGATACCATACTGGAATCAGTAATGCCATGGAGAGGGGGGTCATTAAGTTTTTGATCATTCCTTTGAGGAAGGCAGACTCTGTTCAGATTGCACAAGCTGGCATCACTGTATGTTTAGTTTCAAGCTGTAGCTATAGCTGTTCACACTTTGCATAAATATGTACCTCTCAGTCATGTGGAGCTCTTCCAAAATGCCAGGACAGTGTATATCCGACTATGTTTTTAAAGGACGACATACTCAGCTTGGTCAAGACAGAATCTAGTTGAGACTAAACACTTTGCAGTAGAATGTTTCCACTTTGGCTGCCCTAATCTCCAGAAACTGTAACTTCATCCCTTGTGTTTCAGGCAGGAGCTTCTTTGCTGAGCTGCTCATATGTCATTTTTGGTAGCCCGACCCTTAAGAGTCAGAGACCCATAGATTTCAGGGGTGCAAAGACACCCTCTTGCCTGGAAATCACAGATCTCCCCTTAGATACCTATTTGCTTGTTATTCCTCCTACATATCTGTTGTCTCATAAACGCTTTACCACACACTTCTCTAACAAAGTATGCTAAATGTAGGCTTTCTTGCACAAAAGCTGTAATTCCCATTCTAGGCCAGCACAGGACAGGGACTTATTCATGAAGTCTGTGATTACAGAAAAATACGAAGAACAGCCTAACCTGGGTTTATAGAAAACAGAGTGCCTGCATCTGCATTAGCAGGCATCTCTAACCGCGATCCTTCTGACTCTCGAGAGGAGAATTATTGCATGTGTGCAGGTCTGTAGGACACCATTTTCACATATCCAAAAGAGCATCATGCAATAAATAGTTTCTTCTTCTTTCTCAACTGGGTCGATACCAGTATGAAGGGCTACTGTTACAGCTTTGCTGCACTAATTGTCTTCAGAAAGGTGCTAACAGTGTTTGCAGCCGCTAACAGATGAAACAGGCTTCTATTTATCAGTGGTCTGTACATTACCACAAAGCTATATTTGGGCTATCGTATGAGAAGAGAGAACTTTCTCAGCAGCATAACTTTTTAATATTTGTTTCTGCATTCTTCCTCAGTTTACGTTTGGTTCCTTTAATTTACTCTCTCAGCAAGAATTTCAGTGACATCACTGGAATTGCTGTTCCCTCTTCAGGCTCCTTTTCAGACCTATCAGCGGGAGAGATCCATTGCTCACCGCTTCACCAAACATTGCCACCAGTCCAGATCAGAGAGTACAAGACTTTCTAAGCTGTGTGTGTACATCATTTTCCAACCAGTTCAGTACGGATCAGCACAGAGATTTGCTTGTCCTCTCCTACCTCAGTACAGTTCTCAGAACATTTTTTTCATGTTCTTTTTTCTCGTCTTTGCTAGGTGAGGACAACTATAAGGAGGAGCAGACACAGTCTAGCACTTTTAAGTCACAAGACATAATGCATCTTTGTTATGACCTGTCAGGTTACATCTTCCAAGTTGTCAAGCTTGGTTCAGGAAAGCTTGGTTCAGGATCTGAGCATGCTGATTAAAATACTGCTGGTGTAAAAAAAAATAGTAGTCTTAAGTCTTGAAATATAACATGTCAAAATACTAAGAGCGTGGAAGGTTAAACTATACATCTTGAAGAAGTTTGATTCCTCGTAGGTAATATCTGCTCGCAGGATTCTTGATCAGACACTCCTGTTGTTCCTCTGAGTGAGCAGCCCAGTCATGAGCCCAGCTGAGTCTTTTTCTCCTCTTTCCCTATGTAGTTGCAGCTCTATGACATTGAAAGAAGCACCAAGACTACTATTTTGAACTATTGCTCCTATGTGCAGTGGGTTCCAGGCAGTGATGTGGTGGTGGCTCAGAACAGAAACAACCTCTGCATTTGGTATAACATTGATGCTCCAGAGCGAGTCACCATGTTTCCTCTGAAGGTAAAGGTCTGGAGACTTCAGTTTCTCCAGCAGTAGTCTCTATTTCTTCTTGGACACAGGTGTGGGATTAGGTAGAGTGGTACTGCAGAAAGGAGAAGGGAGGGAAATGAATTTCTCCTAGACAGGACGTGAGGCCATCTGTCAAATCCATGACAGAAATCTGTGGTAGAACCTGGAGATAGGTTCTCTAGCAAGGAGCTACTCCAAGACTTTTTCCTTCCCTCTGCAGAGGTAAGGATAATGTCAGCAAGGTGTGAGCTCCTTCAGCAGAACTTTGTCTCAGCAGAACTGATAGCTGGTACTCTTTGCAGGGGGATATTGTAGACTTGGAAAGGAATGATGGGAAGACTGAAGTGATAGTAACTGAAGGTGTGAACACCGTGTCTTATACTCTGGATGAAGGCCTTATAGAGTTTGGAACTGCCATTGATGATGGGGATTACCAGAGGTAAGTGCTAGATACACCACACTGTGAGAGCAGCTAGTCTGCTTCATGTAAGAGATGCCTGAGGCCAACAGTCTATGAACCACACCAGCAGGGCTTTCCATGCAGAATTGCAGTTTAGGCTCTGAGGATGATGTTGGTGTTAAATCTGACTGAAATGTTCAACAGATTCCTTCAAGAGTGAGTACTCTGCATTGTCATTGCCAGAGCTCCGTGGTTTCAGACAAGAGTTTGGCCAGCCTGGTCCTGCTGAGGCTTGCGGAAATTCACTGCAGGCAATATTCACGCAATGCAGTAAATAACCATGTCTTCAGTAGCAGCTTGATATGAAATGATGCTCTTTGATGCACTCATGCTGCTGCCCCTCCAGGGATGATGACAGCTGAGCAGAAACTAGAGCTGGCCTGCTTGTAAAAGCTGGCTGGCTGAAGCACTCATAGTAGGCACCTGGGCAGGGTTGGCATTATTACCTGGCTTTAAAACTGACCAGGGAAGAAAATTTCACATCCTCACAGCAATAATCCATCTTGAGTTGCTTTTCTGCACCATGGAGTTGCTTCAGACTGAACATGTCAGACCTGCCCCACACTGCTACAGCCTCCTGGTGACCACTTATCTCCTAGGTAACTTAGGCCAGATAGGAGACTCTTAGAAAACTGATAAATGAGTTTCTCCCTGATATGGTGGGCCCTATGCTATACAATCAGAACTGGTCATGCAGCTTTATTTGTTTTCAGTTTTTCTGGGGAGGTTCCTTTCTTAGATTTTTTTTTTTTTTTTTTTTTTTTTTTTTTTTTTTTTTTTTTTTTTTTTTTTTTTTTTTTTTTTTTTTTTCTTCAGAGAGCTCTTCTTTTCTGTTACTGAAAGTCTGCAATTTTCTCTATCTTAAGGGCTACTGCATTTTTGGAGACACTGGAAATGTCCACCGAGACTGAAGCCATGTGGAAGACACTAAGCAGGCTGGCTTTGGAAGCTAGACAGCTACACATTGCAGAGAGGTACAGGATGGAGTCAAAACTTCTTTCTACTAGGTTGAACAATCTCTTTTCTAGATCCTTCACAGAAACCAGGTCTAACTAAGGATGTGACTTTTCATGTGGCTTGGAAGATTTACTGCATTCAAGAATGGAGTTTTCTGTATTCCAGGCAATGACTTTGTCCTTTCATCCTACATACAGCAATAGAACTAGGGACAGATACACCTCAGTCTCTATTTTTCACCTGTGGCAGTACAAAGTAGTGAATAGTAAAGCTGTAGGGAGCAGACAGATATAGGCAAGGTCAGAAGGGCTCTGAAGACTAAAGGCCTGAAGCATGGACACTGGTCATGTCCATGGCTTCTCCCATGGAGCAGGGCTAGAGGGTAGATAAGAATATGGGTCTTAGCAAAATCTTCTTGTGAAGTGGTACCACTGCACCTCTCCACCTCACACTGCTGGGACTGCTGTTCAGGCTCTGATTTTCCTTTCTGTGACTAAAGGTAGGTAATGAAGCCCATCTAGCAACTAACTGCCTTGCTCTTTGCAGGTGCTTTGCAGCTTTGGGCAACATGGCAAAAGCTCGATTTCTACATGAAACCAATGCCATTGCAGACCAGGCAGCTCAAGAGCACGTGAGTCAAACTTTGTCTGCTATGCAGGGCAGCTACTTCCCGGGCAACACTTGCATACATAGAGTCTTCTATGTCTATACCCTCCAGTACACTGCTACAGACCAGGGCCTTGTTGTGTAAGAACTGCTGACATAGTTCATCCAGTCCCACCACATCCCTCTTCTGGCTGTCTGTTTTGTAGTGTTGTTCCTGTTTTGTCACTTCTCATCTATCTTCAGTTTCTGTGATGACACATGCTCTAGCAACAATCACTTCCCTTGTAGCAAATCCGGAGCCCATTCTTTCACCTCTACAAACCAGTCAAGCTAACTGTGGTTGTTTGCAGGGTGGGGATGGCACAGACCATTACCTGGTGCGTGCCCGCTTGGCCATGCTGGAGAAGAACTACAAGTTGGCAGAGATGATATTCCTGGAACAAGTAAGTAAGAGATCAGGAGCAGAAATCACAGAATCGCAGAATGGTTGAGGTCGGAAAGGACCTCTAGAGATCATCTAATTCAATCCCCCTGCTCCAGCAGGGACACCTAGAGCATGTGGCACAGGGTGGCATCCAGACAGGTTTTGAATATCGCCAAAAAAGGATAATCCACAACCTCTCTGGACAGCCTGTTCCAGTGCTTTCCCACCTTCTCAGTAGAGAAGTTCTTCCTCATATGGAGATGAAACTTATGTCTCATTTATTTGTGGGCAGTAAGATTTGTGCCCTGTCTTGGAAAAGAACAGTGAGGGAATTGGTTGCTTATTCCTGAGAGATGATTTTGTTCCCTGGAGTAGAGGAAATATTACTTGTTCCTGATGTAGGATCTGTACCACCTGAGGTACAGGGAGGCAGGTAAGGGAAGGATGTATATCCATGTAAAAGGGGATGGTTCACTGTTCAAGTGTTTTCTGCACATCTAACCATGCCCACTGTAGGAGCCTCATGGTAATGTGTCTGTTAAACAGAGACTTGCCCAGGGTAACACTTGGCTTTCTGACACAGAATGCCACAGAGGAGGCCATGGACATGTACCAGGAGCTGCACATGTGGGATGAATGCATTGTGGTTGCTGAGGCCAAGGTACAGAATATTCCTACACCGGATCTTGAGCTGGGTTTATTTGATAAGTATTCCAGTTGAGAGTCCTATCGTAGTCTGGGTGTTCTTCATCTGCCCTATCAGAACCTCACTTATGCTTGGGGGGGGCTCCCAAGGGGACTCCGAGCCTGGCCTGAAGGTCGCCCATCTAATTCAGTTCCAGGTGGTGGGATTATTGCATGAAGGAGCCTTTGCTGCTGGAGGGGTGAGGATGCCATGCCATCAGAAAGAGGAATCAGAGTCCAGAGCAAGTGATAGGAGTGAGAGAACAAGGTGCAGTTATGGAGGCATGGGTGCAAGTGACTTAACTTACTTAGAACGAAGTGTGATAGATATCCCCAATGCCCCTAAAACACAGCAAATGCTGCGGTCATAAGACAGCTGTTAGAATGGCAGGTGGCAGGCTTTAGGGAATGGATGGATCTTCAGTCCAGCCTAGAGCTTTTATTCCTTAGAATGCAGTGTAGCATGAACCACGGGCCAAGGTGTCTCAGAGCTGTGGTCCAGTCAGGATTACCTTAGCCAGAGTTGCCCACAGACAAGACAGAGGAAGATGATCGGTGGTTCTTGCATCTGACAGCCACAGAATAAAACAGAGAATAGTCTGGAAAAGTCTATGATGATACAAAGGAATGTAAAGGGAGGTTGCTTTTGGTGGAAAAACAGGCCTGGATGAATAGTGAGGAAGAAAGCTACTAAGATTCATTTAAGAGTAGCCAGGGCTTCAGAAGAGAATGAATGGGCTGGCATTGCAGTGGTTTCTGCTAGCTGCAGGTGCTTAATCTAACTGGGCAGCAGTGAGGTTGGTGCCAGGAGCTGTTCAGAGCCTACAAGAGGAGCAGGACCACCTCCTGCCTTGCCCAGATTGACCAATGCTGCGTTTTCCTACAGGGACACCCAATGCTGGATAAGCTGCGTAAAGGCTACTACCAGTGGCTGCTGGATACACAGCAGGAGGAGAAGGCTGGGGAGGTCCAGGAGGGACAGGGAGACTACCTGGCTGCCATCAGCCTATACCTGCAAGCCGGGCTGCCAGCCAAGGCAGCACGGCTGGCCATGAGCAGGGATGAGCTCCTGACCAATGGGGATGTCATCAATAGGATCTCCACAGCATTGATCAGAGGGGAATTATATGAACAGGTGAGTGGACCACCCTACTGGGCCTGGTTATTACTTAGTGGGATCAGACTTCTTACCCCATCTTCTGCCTCTGCAGTATACAGGGGGGCTGGGCTGGAAAGTAGCAGATGTAGTTTTGTCTTGATAAATGCACAGATAACTTTTGAGAGCAAATGCTGACCGCGTCTGTCATACACAGGTGAGCTCTAGAATTGCTGTTATTAGTCAGGGAAAAGGTTGCAAGTCACTGGTGATACACTGGTGACACATCAGATGAGCATTCAGCAATAATCAAGCAGTCCCCTGAGAAGGTAGGAATCAACTGGAAAGGAGCTGCTAATTGAAGAGAAAACATGCCACTGTGGAAATCTACAGCACTTCTTCATAGCAGAATAAGAAATGATGCTAGAACTTTCATATGAGGATAGTCTAAATGGAAAAGCTAAGGAAGAGAAACAGTAGGTTTTGAAGACAATCTGTAAAACCATGAATATCATAGAGAAGGAGGGTTACCAGAGAAAGGGGCTCTGTGTCTAATAACACAAGAAATAGGCAGCTGCTCATTCCTTCAAGATGTTTTGATGCCAAAATCCAAAAGTGATCAGACAAATCATGGAGGTAAAGTCTGTCAAAAGCCATTCAGTATGATGATATTGGGACATCATGATAGGAACTCAGGAAGCCTCTGCAGTGTGGATTATCAGAAATTGATAGACACAATGGAGGATAGGCTGTTCTGTAACTGCTCTGTTCTTATAGTCCTTCCCTAGACACATGCTGTAGCCACTATTAAAATACTGAAAGATCTGAATCTTTGGTCTTCTAGGATGATTTTTTTTATGCTATGTTCTAATTGGTCAGGCTTTGAGCCTCATCCCACCCTGTTGGCTGCTGCTCTTTGCTATCAGGTCAAACCTACTGCAAGCAGCTGAGCCTTCCCCTCCCCTGCTCACTCCCAGAGCTCCAGCATAACCACGCACCTGGTGGCCACGGTCACAGACTAGGTTGTCACTGCACCATTCTCTGTGCAAAGGGAAGAGAGGTTGTCTCCAAAGCTTTTATCTTATTAGAAGATGAGACTCCAGAAGAACACTTGGGGTATGTGGGTCAGCAGGGAGGACAGTGGTCTCAGTACATGCAGTCTTTCCAAGAAGTTACCTCTGTGCACATGCTGTTGGTGATTGGGGGAGCCATAGCAGGTGGGTTAAGTCTCTGAGTAGGGATTGTCTGACAGGATTGACAGCTGTACATGGGGCTGGAAGGGGATGTGGTGTTATGCAGAGACAGTGGATATGGAAATTAGCAGCTTGTATTTGTCATTAGGCTGGAGACCTGTTTGAGAAGGTTGGGAACCCACGGAAGGCTCTGGAGTGCTATTGCAAGGGCAGTGCCTTTCTGAAAGGTACTGTGCTAAATATTTTCCTCCCCTGTCCCCACCAGGAGCCCTGGTACTCTGGCTTGCTAGCAACGTGAGCTGTTACTCTGGAGCCCAGAGTTCCTCTGAAGTGTCCATTTATCATTATTATTCAGTGTATGGGTTCTCACGTAGTTGTGCCTGTAGGCAAAGCTCCAGGACAGGCTCCTCTTCCGGAGGCCTTGATTGTGCTGGTTACACTGGCATGGGTTTGGTCTGGTTCCCCACAGGATGCAGATCACTAGGTTGCTCTGCTGGTGCTGAAGTCTTAGACATGCCCTCCATCCCCCATGCCCTCCAACAAGGCCCACATGCCTCTGAGCTCTGCTTCCTTGCTGGATTCAACATAACAGCTATCATGTCCTCTTACAGCGGTGGAGCTGGCTCGCCTGGTGTTTCCTGCAGAAGTTGTGAAGCTGGAGGAGTCCTGGGGAGACCATTTGGTGCAGCAGAAACAGCTGGATGCTGCCATTAACCATTATATTGAAGCCAGGTGCGAGCAGGTGGTGGCTGTATAACCAGCAGCAGCATAATCTGACAGGCCACAAAGTCCATCTAGTTTGTTTGAATCAACATGGCTAAGGCCCCTCATTCCAGCTTTGCCAGCGCCCTTAGTTCTTATATGTGGTCTCTGCTGGCCCAGACATAGACTTTCCTCCACAGTGTTGTCAGTGTGTGTCAGTCCTGATCTGCTGTTCTCTGCTGTCCCTGTTCTTCATTCTGTCCCTTTAGCTCTGTCAGTGATCAAGACCTTGGCTCTCTGCTGATACTGTGAAGTTATTCAGGTTGGTCTTGTTGCTCCAACTGAAGGAAGAAGATTCAATCAGCAGCCCACTTTGGTCTCCCTGACTTAGTTCAGCTAGTGGAGATGGGGACTGGCTGGCTGTAAACACATGTTTCTTATACTAGGTGCTCTGTTAAGGCCATTGAGGCAGCCTTGGGAGCCCGGCAGTGGAAGAAGGCTGTCTACATTTTGGACTTGCAGGACAAACAGACAGCAGCCAAATATTATCTCAGGATTGCCCAGCACTATGCAGCCTTGCAAGAGTATCAGGTGAGACCACAGAGTACAGTCATTGCTTCTCTGGGTCCCTGAGGACTGCTGACCATGCCTGTCTCCCCACAGGTCGCAGAGGAGCTGTATATCAAAGGAGATCAGACCAAGGAGGCCATTGACATGTACACGCAGGCCGGGCTCTGGGAACAGGCTCACAAGGTAGTGACAGAAGCAAAATCTTCTGCAGACCTCACCCTGCTTCTAAGAGGTGTATTGCCTTCCATGAGGAGGTGGCGGTGCCTTTTGCCCTGACACCTGCACAGCAAGCCCTCTTCCTAAAGGATCAGTGCAGGGCCATCTAGCAGCCAGCAAGAGATCAGCCCCTGCATCCTATCTGTGTTTCCCTCTACTTCATCAACCCCCAAAGGTGCACCTGTGACACAAGCAGCACTCTCCAGGGGCCTTAGTTCTGCATGCTTTGATCATAGTAACAAATGACTGCCCATTCTCTGCAGAAGCTGTGGCATATATATATGTGGGATAGAGTTTGCTTTTTCTGTTTTCTGCACTGTGGGAAAAGTCACTATGTGTCAGGATGTTTCTGTGCAGTGTCCTGGAGCTTGTTGCATGTATGTTCCTCTTGGCAGCTGGCAATCAAGTGTATGAGTCAGGAAGATGTGTCTGTGCTCTATATAGCCCAGGCCCAAGAGATGGAGAAGCAGGGCAAGTACAAAGAAGCAGAGAGGTAAGCGTCTTGGTTCTAGTCCAAGATTGTGTCCTGAGAATCTGACTGTAGCAAGGAGCCCTTTCCTGGAGGGGGAGTGGAGTTTGGGGCTGGGGTTTGAAAGGATCAGAAATATTCTCTCTACACTCAGACACTCAGATATGGAAAGTGAAATGTTTTCCATATAGGTGTGTAAACAATGTAATAAGGTTAGCATGAGCAGGGGCAAACAAAGCTGAGTATCTGATGCTATGGTACCTCAAGGATCATAATCCATGATCTCAAGGATGCCCAGCACATGAGAGGAAGCACTGCAGGTGGAAAGGTTGCACCTTAGGACTGGACTGACAGCCTCAGGCTGGAGACCAAGATATGAATAGGTCCAAGCCCAGGGGCTCCTTCCAGGTCACAACACAGCTGACAAGTATGGGTGGAGTCGGGTTGCACACGCAGTCTTGCCTTTTGGCCATGTGCCCAGGACTCTGTCACAGCTGGGCAGGATGCAGTGGGACTGCTTGGACTGCTCACATCTTCAGCTGAGCCATGTGAGTATGCTTGTGTTCCCAGGCTGTATATCACTGTAGATGAACCTGATTTGGCCATCACCATGTACAAGAAGTGTAAGATGTATCATGAGATGGTTTGCCTGGTAGCCAAATACCACAAGGACTTACTGAGTGATACTCACCTGCACCTGGGCAAGGTGAGCACAGGTCATGGCAAGGGATCAGCTGGGCCAAGCAGGGCAAGAGTGTCACTAACTCATTGTCTCTCATTGCAGGAGCTGGAGGCAGAGGGACGTTTACAGGAGGCTGAGTACCACTACCTAGAAGCTAAGGACTGGAAGGCCACAATAAACATGTACAGAATGAATGACATGTGGGATGAAGCTTATAGGGTAATAAAAACTTAACAGCTATCTCACCCTGCAGGGGCTAGGATTTGACTGTAGAGTGCCACTAGCAATTGCTCTCTCTCTACTTACTACAAAATTTGAAGATGTGAAGTGCATTGTTTAGCTTTAGCAGGTGGCATAGGTGCAGATCTTCTGCTACTGCTTTGCTCCTAACTGCTCTGCAGCACTGTGTCCCAAAAGCTGTACCAAACCCCTAGCCACTCTGCAGCATTGCCTTCCTCCAGACCCCTGCACAGCACTGTCCCTCAGAAGTACTTTGTGGCACCCCTCCCCAGCAGTGCTTCCCTCCAGTGTGGACAGATGGCCAGGGATCATTCCTACTGACCTAACACCAGCACGGGCCTTGCTGAGAAAGAGCAGCCTCTTCTCCCTATGCTCTGTCTTATAAGCCTTTGTCCCACCCTCCCCAGTCCAGGGTGGCTACTGGAATCAGCAAGTGTTTCTGATGCTCCCTCAGGAGCACAGGAGTCATATGAAATGGGAGTCATGGCTCAGCCTGCATTGAGCCCTTCATTTTTCTTTGTTTTGAATAGGTGGCCAAGGCACATGGTGGGGCAAACTCCTATAAGCATGTGGCCTATATGTGGGCAAAGAGTCTGGGTGGAGAGGCAGCTGTGAAACTCCTCAGTAAATTTGGACTTCTGGAGATGGCCATTGACCATGCAGCAGACAGTGGGTAAGCAAGTTCATAGGCCCAGCACTTCTATCTGCATAACCTCAGAAAGAAAGACAGCCCAAAATATGTGTATGTCCATGACAGCTGCATGTCTAGCATACAGCATGTTGTCCCTTCTTACCTGCACTTCCCCACACAGATAATCTGCTTCCTTGGCATAGAGGAGTTACCAGATGAGTCCTGTCCACCTTGTTAGTCTCACTTGTGTAAAGTCTAATCTGGACAGACAAAAGCAGTTTGCTCTTTAATCTGCATAGAGAGGCCTTGTAAGAGCCTCTGAACACTGAGAGGGGCTACTCATGTCACCATCAGCAGCTGCCTGCCTGAAGAGGGTTGGTCCCACTCTGCACCTCCCCAGCCATGTGTCTGCACTGCCATTCATTGCTGTGTCCCTGCAGCTCTCCCACTTCTCCAGACTCCTGGGAGCCTCATGACCACCTCTTAGGGTTGAGATGAGGGCTTTTGGCACTAACAGCAGTCATGAAGGAGCTGAATCTCCTTAGTGAGGTCTGTAACAGCTCCTGTTCTCTGATCAGGAAAAGGAGAAATGGACAGCGATCACTCACTTGGGACCCTCTGTCTTCACCTCTCTACTCTGGCAGTGTCTTGTGCACTACTTGATGTCTTGATCTTAATAAATGCATGCTCTCACAACACATAGTCCTGTTTTCACCCCACTCTCTCTTTTACTGCAGTGCTTTTGAATTTGCTTTTGAGCTGGCCCGCCTCTCCATGAAGCAGAAGATGCGAGAAATCCACTTAAAGTATGCCATGTTCCTAGAAGATGAGGTAATTTTACTCCTGAAATGGATAGTTCCCTGGTCACTCAGGTAATTGAAAAGCTTTCCTTAAAGGCTGCCTCAGGACGCATTTATATGGCTGCAGTCACTGCTCGCCTAAAGAGCTTCACAGCTGCCGCCCTGAGCTCCCGTACACATATCTGTTTCATAAATGTGCTTTGCCTCATGGTAAGTATAGAAAATCATGTGTTGGTACAGGGGCAGGAAGGCATACAAAGAAACTCCTTCCTCTCTCCTAGGGGAAATTTGAAGAGGCTGAAGCAGAGTTCATTAAAGCTGGGAAACCCAAGGAGGCAGTGCTGATGTGGGTATCCTTCCTCAGTTTGGCCTGCTGCATCTCCTCTTCCCATGGCTACCAGGCTGCTTGCTCCTTCACCAACAGCAGGTCTGCTGTTTGCTACTGCTCCTGTTAAATCTCATGTCAACTCTCCTAGGTTTGTGCACAACCAGAACTGGGATGCTGCCCAGCGTGTGGCCGAGGCTCATGACCCAGACAGTGTGGCTGACGTGCTTGTGGGACAGGCACGTTTCGCCTTTGAGCAGAGAGACTTCCAGAAAGCAGAGGCCTTCCTCCTGCGAGCACAGAGACCTGAACTGGCAATAAAGTACTACAAGGTAAACGTAGGCTTGTGTTCCTTATTTTCTGAGAACCCAGTCTGGATGGAGAGGGAGTGAAATGCACCTCTCCCTGTCAGCATAGTAGCACAGAGAAATGATTTACTCGAGTGGTTCCTAGTATATATTCATTCTGGCCTGCGCTTAAAAGGCTGCATTGGTATAGATTTCACAGCATATCTTGGCTCTCCCCCAGCTGTGGGAGGAAGTATCCTACCAGGAGGCTATGGAGGGTCCTCAGGAGTAACATGAACAGGTTGCATTTGGAGACTGTAAGTGCCTATTCTGCAGAGGTAACTGGAATAGGTGGGCCATTCCTGTGGTAACTTGGGTGAATGGATGGATGTAGTTGCCATTCTGGGGGAGGAAGGGGTGATATGATGCTTCCCTGGTTTCTTCTCCCAGTCACACAACACTGCTGGCCATTCAAGTCATCTTGTCCTGTCCTGTGACAAGATGACTTGAATGGCCAGATGTGTTGTGTGATGCCAGGAGTGTGGTGGATGCTCATGACCTGATGAAAATTTCTGCTCTCTGCTGTCCTTGTGCAGGAGGCTGACATGTGGAGCGAGGCTCTGCGGATCTGCAAGGAATACGTGCCTAGTCGTCTGGAAGCACTGCAGGAGGAGTGCAGCAGGGAGGCTGCCAAGAAAGGCTCCAGGTGAGAAATGCTGGGGTCACGCTTCAGGTAACAGTTTGCTCTTCCCCTGGGCCATTGCACTGACCTTCACAGAGATAGCCTGACTGGATCCCTGACATCCAGACTATCCTGAGAACCCTTGACTTCTTCCTTCATGGGTTTCCCAGCTTCCTGCCTGCCTGATCAGAGATACTCCAAACTCCCAAGTGTCTTACTACTTACAGATTTCCCAGGTTTCCCCCCCTGCTCGTCTTCCCAGAGTCCATAACCATTTCTCCACAGAACTGCCTGTGCTCATTCTGCTCTGACTCACTGCTGTGGGCCTTCCCTACATGCTATCTGCAAAATCTCTATGGCAGCACAGCAGGCTTGCTCATAGGCTGCATTGCTCCCTACAGAGGAACGGAGGGGTTGCTGGAGCAGGCACAGGAGTGGGAGCAGGCTGGGGAGTACGCCAGGGCAGTGGACTGCTATCTGAAGGTGCAGGATCCCAGCAACAGCATCCTGACGGAGAAGTGCTTGCTGAAGGTACTGTAAGGGCCTGTGAGTCCCCTCATCTTCTCTGCTCTAGGTCTCTCACAAGCTGCAGTGCATTCCAGAGATAGTGTGTTCAGTGCAAGAGAGGAGCTGAAGGGCCCAGTGGCCTCAGAGTCTGAGAGCTCTTCATCATCCTTCTCAGAGCCATGATGGGCTGTGTGTTTAGCCTACGCTGTGCAGGCACCATTGCTCAGGTGCCACTTCCAGGACTGTCCAGGTGTCCTTGTGCCCATATCTCCCTGCACCAAAGAGCTGTACGCTGATTTAGTTGATATTTGGACTACCATCCTCTCCTTATGGCCCCATCAAACAGTCTGTGGGTTTTGCTCTCATTCATACTAATCACTGTGTCCTTGTGCCAACTTCAGCTACACTTATATCCTTATCTGGTGTCCCATGTGTAGAAGTATCTGGGCTTTGCTCCTCTAAATTTTTGAAGTGGGCTGTCAATTCTCCTTCTCTTTCTCCCATAATTCAGGTCTTAGGCCTGGAGCTGAGCTCTTTCCAGCTTCATCCCTCTCTTGGACATCTCTTATCACTTATGCTGCTGACAATTTCTCTTCACAGGCAGCTGAGCTGGCCATTAAGTTCTTGGGCCAATCACAGAGCATTGAGGTGACACGGATGGTGGCTCCTCAACTGGTGGCCATGAAGAAATACAGTGCAGTGAGTGCTGGCTCCTGACTCTGGAGAACCATATACAAGGGGAATAGGCCAAGTCACATCCTGGGGTGATGGGTGGATGGGTGAATTACCCTATCTGAGAGTCTGGCAGTGGAGGAGGAAAGGGGCAGTGTGAGAGAACCAGGCCTTGGGGGGAGGCAGGAAACAGAGACGGGGGTTAATCTTTTGGGAAGAGACCTTGTGTTGTTGCTGTGCTGGGCACTTGCAACAGCACCAGCGCCAGCCTGGGCTGCAGGGTGCCTGTGGTATTTCATCCCCCGTGGGATTTTCTCTGGCCCTGTAGGCAGCAGAGCTCTACCTCAACTTGGACCTCATACGAGAAGCTATTGATGCCTTCATTGAAGGGGAGGAATGGAACAAGGCTAAACGCGTGGCGAAGGAATTAGACCCCAGGTATGCCCTTTCCTTCTCAAATGGACTCTTCCTTGTCTCCCTCCAACTCCATGGTGATCCCTTGCTCTGTCCTGCCTTGCTTCCCCGAAGTCCCCCGTATTCTCCACACTGTGGCCTTCCCAGGCTCCACAGGGCACTTCCTCCACAACTGCCTTTCCCAAGTCCCCCATCCCTTTGCGATTCTGACACTCTTCTATGGCCCTTTTGCCACATATCCCAGAGGAGTTATCATCCCCCCATTTCCTTTGTCCAGTCTCAATATCCCTTTCATTTGTCATGTTCCTACACTCACATTTCCTTCCTGAAGGTCCTGTGATCCCTTTTCCTCCTCACACAATATACTACATGGAGCTGTCCAGACCCTTTCTTTTCCTTTCTACCTATGCTCTCAGCAGCAGGCCAGAAAGATGTGGCACAGCTGTAAGTCCCCTTTATGCCAGAGCAAAGTTGAATCCAGCCTCTGCACAAAGGCAAGGCACTATTAGTCTTGCTGTCTGCTAAGATGTTTTCTGTTCAATAGGTCAGAGGAGTATGTGGACCAGCGTTACAAGGAGTATCTGAAGAACCAAGGAAAGGTAGATTCGGTATGTATTTGGGATGTCCCAGAGAATAATATCAGGAGCTGTGCAGATCACCGAACGGTTGAGGTTGGAAGGGACCTCTGGAGATCATCTAGTCCAACACCCCTGCCCAAGTAGGGTCACCGAGAGCACACTGCCCAGAAGTCTATGCAGAAGCTTTTGAATATCTCCAAGGATGGAGACTCCACAGCCTCTCTGGGCGACATGTTCCAGTGCTCTGTCTCTGCCACGATAAAGACATTTTTTCCTTATGTTCAGACAGAAAATCCTGTGTTTCAGATTGTGCCCATTGCCTCTTGCCTTATCTGTGGGCACCACTGAAAAGAGTGGCCCCATCCTCTTTACACTCTCCCTTTGGGTATTTAGACACATTGATAAGGTCCCTTTTCAGTTTTCTCCAGAGTTCCAGTTCTGTCTTCCTTTAATCATGTGAGAGATGCTCCAGTCCCTAAGATGCTTCAGTTTCTACTAAGAAGTTCTTTCCTAAACTCACTCCAGTAGCTCCAGGTCTCTCTTATAATGGGGAGCCCAGGTCCTTGGAGTGTTTGTCATGGGACTTTTACCCAAATATGTCCATAGGTTAGGAGTTTATATGTGCTTTAGAGTCATGGCTTTTGTATACTGGATGTGTCACACTGGATGTATGCTTCTGTGAAGGAGGAGGGACTGTGTACATGAAGAAAGGCCCTGGGTGGGCTGGTGTCCACTTTGATGGTGGTAGGAAACCACAGGGAATTTATGGCTGTTTCTATCCCCAGCTGGTGGGAGTAGATGTCATGGCTGCTCTGGACATGTATGCAGAGCGGGAGCAGTGGGAGAAGTGCCTCCAGGTTGCAGCTAAGCAGGTGAGTGCCCGTGTGAGCCCTCAAGAGACAGAGCTGGGACCCTGGCTCTGGGGAGTAGAACTAGCAGGGACGAGTGGGCAGGGGTGGAGCAGAGACTTCTGTGGGAAGCATGAGGAGTCACTGCAGCAACTTAAAAAACACCTCTCCCCTGTCCCTGTCTTGGCCAATTTGCACTAGCAGGGAAGCGTTAGAACCAAGAAACATACTGCGTTTAAATTCTGTGGTTAGTGGAACACTGTAATGAGCTACCTGAGATGTTTACAGAATCACAGAATGGTTGAGTTTGGGAAGGACCTCTAGAGATCATCTAGTCCACCCCCCTGCTCCAGCAGGGACACCCAGAGCACGAGGCACAGGGTGGCATCCAGGCGAGTTTGGAAGATCTCCAGAGAAGGAGACTCCACGACCTCTCTGGGCAGCCTGTTCCAGGGCTCTGTCACCCTCACAGTCAAGAAGTTCTTCCTCATGTGGAGATTAAACTTTCTGTGTTTTAATTTATACCCATTACCCCTTGCCTTGTCACAGGCCACTGCTGAGAAGAGTTTGGCCCCAGTTTAAGCTGAAAGAAATTGGCACCATGGAAGCAAAGCCATTTGTAGAAGAGATCCTCCTTTCTCCTTGTTCTTTAGAGACGTGATATCAGTTGAAATGAGTCACTGTTTCATCGTGAAAGCAAATTTGACAACTTTGCATTTTTGCTGACCTAAAAGTAATAAAATGATCTCAACAGAATAATGAAAAACAAGAAAATTAAGATGAAACTGTTTTGCAGTGCTACAGTGCAATAACAGGAGGAGAATGCTCCAGAGTACCAGGATTTACTCTGAGAGCTTGTTTGTGTTCAGTGATAATGGAGCCAAACTAAGGGCAGGTGTTGATTCTCTAAAGCGAGGAATTGCTTCAGAGCAAACAACGGGGTCACCCCTGGGAAGAGTCTGCAATAGCTACAGAGGATGCAGCTAATCTTTCAGGCAAACACTGATAAATAAGGCAAACATTCATTATGTGTTGTACTGTATTTTTAGAGCTTTGTTTCCAATGAAGTAACCAGTAACCTGAATTTGGGTTTTACTACAGTGTGTATATATAATTTTTGGCATCAGGCTCTTCTAGTGATACGAATGGTGTTTGCTGTAGTAGTTATCTTCTTGGAGACCTCCATGTTGATGTTTGAATTATAGAAGAAATCTTAAATTTCTTCTTTAAAGAATGACAAAGGCTCAGCCAGAAGCACAACACTAACACACTTACTCCAAGAAGATGTTAGTTAGTACATATCTACCTCTAAAAAAAAAAGTGTTAGCACAGCCTTGCTTCATGACCAGTGCAGAGCGTCATTACTTTTGACTCAGCTATTACAGAGTGATTATACAATCACATGAAAAAGTCACATTGACCAAAGCAAGTTACATTTCAGACTAAATCTTTTATCTCAATCTGTCTGGTATCTGGTGTTTCATCAGCATCCAGATCTGGGTGTTCACTTTTAGCCACAATATAACAGCTCTGTTCTCCTGTGTGCTTAATAACCTTGTTTCTGTTGGTCTGCTTTTTGCTCATCTTCTGCACCATCTTCCTCACCTCATTAGCATATTTAGGCCTATGTGAAACAGGTTCTTCCCAATCTGGAATTTCTCCAAGGTCTACCACCATCAGTCTTTACCGAAGTGTTTATGGGAGCAGAGTACATGAGCAGTGCTCCAAGGAGTTTGGCAGTCTCAGAGATCTGACAGCTTTTGCAAAAGGCCCTAAAGTAACCTCACATAGTCTGAAAATCTACAGTCCAGTCAGTGTTTGGGTTCATTCTTTCACAGGATAGAAAGTGCTGGTTTAGAATTGGTACCTCTGATGCCACATTTGTGGAGGTACTGCTTCCTTTAGATATTTGACAGTGTTCCTTTGGCAAGTGGTGAGCTTTGTTTTTCACAGATGAAAGATCAGCACAGGGTCAGCTAGCCAGGATGTCATGTGGGGCCCAAACCAAAAGCCAAATCTGCTGTGTGCAGTGTGATTTTGTCTGGTTATGCTCAGCTCACTATTGGAATTCATGTGCTTGGGTTTGTGTGTACACATCTTAAGCCTCCCTTTCCTAGTCATAAGCATTCAGTTTGTGAATCTCATGCTACTGCTTTCTATGTGTCTTCTCCAGAACTATAAAGTCTTGCACAAGTATGTAGCTCTGTATGCAACCCACCTCATCCGGGAGGGCAGCTGGGACAAAGCCCTGAGCTTGTATGTCCACCATGGAGCACCTGCCAACCCACAGGTAATAGACATGACATCCTGTTGTGATACACCATGTGCTATGACATGCTGCATGAGTCAGGTTTTTGGTTCAGAGTTGGCACTGTCAGGCAGAAGGTGCGCAAGTTACTTCTACCCTACTATGGCTTCTTCCAGGGGCTCCTCAGTTCCCTTGCAATGTTCTCCACTGGGAAGGAGCTGGAAGGTTTTGAGTCTTTATGTTCATATTAAATGCCTAAGCCACCAAGTCCAGAATGTGATTAAGTTTGCTGGACCGGAGTGCTGGTTGGAGGAGCATCCCCAGCCTTGTGCTGTAGCACCCCTTGTAATGAGCAGTCTGCAGCAGTGCTGCTCCAGGAGCCTGTGCGCCAAGCTGCAGTTCCCACAGCCTGTTTTTGACAGCAGGAGTGCTCCAGACTTTTGCTGATTCCCCTTCTGGCACCCTCAAGATTTCTCTCCTTTTTTTGTGTTGCAGAATTTCAATATTTACAAGCGTCTCTTTGTGGAGATGGTGAATGCATCTGGAATGAACTGTGCCGAGGCCTACTCCAGCTGGGCTGACCTGCGTGATGTTCTCTTCAATTTGGTGAGTAAGGTCCTGAGCCACCACTCCCTGTTAAACTCCAACATCCCAGGCAGCTCCTGTAGGGGAGCAGAGAGCCAGCTTCTGATGAGATGAAGACGTGATAGGAGGGATAACAGAACAAGAAGGATCCTGTGGAGTGGACGTGGCCAGGCAAGAGAAGTCAGAGAAGATGACAACGCTGCACGGAAGGCCAAATCCTAGAAGTGGGTCAGGGCAGGTCATAGAGTGGCAGTTGGGTGTGGACATTGGCACTTGCAAAGCTCCCTGCGTTGGTAGTGCATGGGATGTCCCCACTTTTCTTCCATCTCCACCTGAGGAAGAACTTCTTGACTGTGAGGGTGACAAGAGCACTGGAACAGGCTGCCCAGGGAGGGTTGTGGAGTCTCCTTCTCTGGAGATCTTCCAAACCCACCTGGCTGCCACCCTGTGCCCCATGCTGTAGGTGTCCCTGCTTGAGCAGGGGGGTTGGACTAGATGATCTCTAGAGCTCCCTTCCAACCTCAGCCATTCTGTGATTCTTACACCTGTATTTGTCTGCTTAAGTGGGGCAGGGACCTGGTAAAAGCACAGAACTACAGAGCTAGAAACTAAGAATACTCCTCATCTTCCCAGAGATGCTCAAAGCCTTCTGCTTCTTCTTCCCAATCCCCCCACTCCTGCCTCCTGATTGCCTCTTCTCTATATCTGTCCCACAAATTTCTCCCTCAAGCAAAAACAAAAGCCACAAATCCCCAAACTCAATGTTGCTTCCAGTGTTGTCCTTCCACAGTACCCCTGGCTCTCCCCTTCTCCTGTAGACTTCTTCCTCCAGCGCTTTGTAGATCCCAGAGCGCTCAGGGCTCAGCGCATTTTCAAACTCCAAGGGTTGCCTAGATATCTCAGACTTCTCTCCTGTAGGCTCAGGTGGATGAAGAGTGCCCTGTGCTCATATGTTCCCCCTAACTACCCCTTTCTCTTCCTCAGAGTGAAAATTTGTTAAAGTCAAGTGAAGCAAACACTCCAGCGCATGAGGAGTTCGAGACCATGCTGTTGATAGCACACTACTACGCCACCCGCTCTGCTGCTCAGGGTGTGAAGCAGCTGGTAAGGCCTCAAAGTTCCTTTGTCTGGTCAGCATCCTAACTATGGAGCCGTATGGGGAGGTGCAGGTTCAGGGCTATCCATAGTTCAGTGTTCCACTTCACGGATCACTTTGCACCATGGATGCATGAGAATAGCACTGTAGTTATATAAGAGCTCACAATGAGTGGGAGGAAGTGGAGATCAGGACAAGAGGCAATGGACACAAATTGAAACACAGGAAAATCTGTCTGAATTTGAGAAAAAAAAAAATGACTGTGAAGGTGACAGTACTGGAACAGTCTGCCTAGAGAGGCTGTGAAGTTTCCTTCTCTGGAGATGTTCAAAACCCACCTGGATGCATTCCTGTGTACTGTGCCTGAGGTGACCCTTCTTGTGCAGGGGGGGTTGGACTAGATGATCTTCAGAGATCCCTTCCAACCTTAGTCATTCTGTGATTCTTTGATGTACATTCCATAAATGTCATCTAGGATGCTTAGCCCTGAAAAAGGACTGGCGCAGAAAAGGTGAGTAGAGAGACTTAATCAGAAAAGTGGGGTGCTATTCCTGTGGGCTAGGCCCAGAGAAGTGCCTTCAAGCAGGAATAACCAAGAGTTCAGACACAAGATGGGAAGCAGGTAGAGGGTTTGAATAAGAGTACATTGGATCATAGCTGAACATGTGTCAGCAGTGTCAAGTTCCTACAAAGAAAGACAGCTGTTATATTAGGAAGTATAAGCCAGAGGAGAGCACAGGAAGCAGGAATTAGTCCTTCACCTCCACTCAGCATGGATGAGGCTTCCAATAGATTGTGCAGTGTCCAGTCTGAAAAATCAGAACTGCTCCAAAAGGGCCCAGAGAGCACAAAAGTCAGGAAAGAGAGGCCTGGAGTACACATTCTATGGGAATAGCCTGAAGGAAGAGATGACAACAGAAACTAACTGCTGAAACAGGAAAGAAATCCTCTGTTTTCCAGCTCTTTATTTGTATATTAATTACCACAGGGGAACACAGATTAGACAGAAGAATAGATTTTTCTGTCAGGGGACCTTCACTTTAGGATGGCCATGAAGGGAAACTCTAAAAGTTCAGTCCTTGGAGGCTTTGAAGTTAGACAAATGCACCAGGAACAAAGTTCCTGCCCCAAGGAATGCCCCAAGTTCCTGCCCTGTGATGTCATGAGATCCCTTCTAGCCCAATGGGCAGTTTTTCTGTGTGACTGTTGTGGCTTTACTGTCCTCTGTATCTGCAGGATGCTGTGGCTGCCAAACTGTCCATCTCCCTGCTTCGCCACACTGAGCTTGTTCCTGCAGATAAAGCCTTCTATGAAGCTGGGACAGCTGCCAAGGTAAGAGCTGTCTGCTACAGAGAGTGCAGGACATGTGGAGCCTGGGCTCAGGGTTTCTAAACACTGTTTTCTCCGGTTGTCCCCCAGCTCTGTCAGCCTCCTTGATATGCCAGTAGCCAAATACTGGCTTTGGAGGCCGTTCTGCCAAATGCCTTTCCATTCCTACATTTCCTCATAGCATGGGAGTAGTGGAAGGGGAAACCTGAGCCAGCAAGGGGACATGTACTGTAAGGGGTAGAGTAGAGGCCACATTATGTTCTCTTTGTTACTGTAGACACAGGGGTCTTAACTGGAGTCCACCTGACTTGGTACCTGACTAACACTCCTAAGGCTGCAGACTGACCATTGCCCCCATGCAGGACATAAGGCAAACAGCAGCGCGTTGTCACTGACGTGCGCTGGCTGTGTGATAACGCCAGGTTCCACGCTGTGGGTCTGCCTGTGGCTGAGGGGCTGGTTGTCCCAGCAGGTCCCCCGAAGTGGTCCTCAGGGATGGTGAGTGGTGCTGCACGCTCTCCCTCCATGCACACCTGCTGCAGGCAGGATGTTGCCACCAAGCAGAACCACATCATGCTCAGGGAGTTGTGGCCATGAAGGTAACCATCAGTTGCCTGCTTTCACTTGCTTTTCTCTGCACCAGGCAGTCCACTGGGAGAACATGGCATTCATCTTCCTGAACCGCTTCCTGGACCTTTCAGATGTGAGTATAATCTTCCAGGTGGAGGTGCTTAAAATATCACTGTGCTGCGGGGCCAGCACAGACCCCCTGGCTGCCCAGGGCACTCCTGAGGCCCAGGTGTGTGAGCTGGTGCTGGCAGAACTCAGGGCCCTGACAAATGCTGTGCATTGCAGAGCCCCAAGTGTCTCAGCACTGGCTGTTGGCAGGACTTAACCGTGCAGGCCATCTGGGAGGCTCTGACCATGCCACCTGGCACGTGACCACATCACTGTGCATTCAGGTTGCTGCCTTGGCAATTCGGGGCTACGATCTTCAGGACTGCAAGTGCCATTACAGCCTTCAGGATGATCTTACCCGAGTTGTTGCAAGAGAAGGAAAATTATCCTGGGGAGGGAGGAGGCATGGCCTAATGCTTTAGCCACTGAGATACAAGAGTCAGGAGTTCAATCCTTGTGCGTGTCAGCTCCTTCCTTGAATAACAGGTTGGTCACCACAAAACACTGAACCCTAGGAAGGTGGCAGGTATTGTTGTACCAGTCTTCCAAGCACTGTCAGCAACTGCTTGGAAGAAAGCTGCCCATGTCATCATTCCTTTCTTGAGGCCACCTGACAAGCTAGAGCAACAGAGCATTTCAGGGGCACGTGTCATGCGACACTGCAGCGCTAATGGCCAGGGCATCAGTAAAGCCAGCCCCACAGTGTGGATTGTGCTGTGAATGCCAAGACGTGTATTGTCTAGTGCTCCAGCCATGATAAAAGGAGCCCAGGATAGCCCAGCACAAGCACAGGAGTCTTTAGCTGACATCCATGAGACCAGCATATACAGCTAGAGGGAAAGAGTCCCACTCTGCATTTCATCAGGTACATTGATCTCACTGCTGAAAGCGGTGGTGCAGTGTGCTTAGCCATCCACATGCATTCGAATTATTTCTCTGTGATTATTTATAATCAGTACTCACCTTGAATAGCATTCTTAGCTAGTTTTAAATGGTGTTGGGCAGCAGCGGTAATTACAAATGTGTCTTTGGGATTTTGCAATTAGCTGGCAGTGGGGGCGGAGAGGGAGGGCACAGTAAAAGTTGCTGGTAAAATGGACAATGGGAAACAGTCTTACCTAGCAGGTCCAGGTGAGCAGAAGTTACCCGTGTGTTGGAGCACAGAGTGGCGCTGGGCTGAACAAGCAGGACTGCAGCCCTGAGAGCAAAGCCTGGGGGGGGGCTCAGCCCGCGGGGAGAGGCCAGGGGAGTGGTGATTCCACCCAACATCTCTACACATGGCCAAAGGCCCTGGGCAGTGCCCGGCAGCTCCTGGCACTGGCCCTCCTGCCACACAGGTCCTCTGGGCTGCTCTCTGTGCAGTTCAGAGAGGCCCCAGCCCTGTTCACTGACCGGGTGCTCGAGCTGCTGCTGTGTCTGTCCAGCCGAGCGCCCCCGCGAGCCTCTGCTGGCCTCCTCCAGCAAGGGGGTAGCATGGGGCACAGAGCGCATCTGATGCAGGGTCTCCCCCTCCCGCAGGCCATCGAAGAGGGGAACCTGGATTCCCTGGACCACTCGGATTTCCAGAGGACAGACATTCCCTTTGAGGTGCCACTTCCAGCACAGCAGCATGTGCCTGTGAGTATCGCCCACCTTCAGCTTCAGCAAGCAGAGCTGTGGCCTTCGGGCTGGGGCAGGGGGCTGCAGGAGGGCCCCAGTCCTGCTGTGCTGAGGAGCGGGCACTGGGCACGGCCAGCTCAGGGCCACCCTGGCCTCTGTCCCATAGGAGGAGAAGCGGGAGGAGGTCAGGGACTGGGTGCTCACCATGTCCATGGACCAGCGGCTGGAGCAGCAGCTCCCGCAGGATGAGCGTGACACGTACGAAGCCTCTCTCGTGGCTGCAAGCACTGGTGTGCACTCCCTGCCCTGCGTGCTTACAGGTGAGCATGCACGGGGAGCGGGGAGAGAGTCGAAAATGCCGTGGGAGAGCAGGAGACTGTGGCTGTGATGCCAGATCGGCCCTGCGCAGCCTCCCACAGCACTGCCTGGGAGATCGGGCACTGGGGCCAAACACACGTGTGCAAGTGCACACACGTGCACGCATAGGGAATGGGGCTCTCCCGGCTCCATGGAGCAACCCAGTCGAGGCTGCACTGGGGCCCACAGAGGCTGTGGCCGTTGCGGGAGGGGCATCATGACTGCCCTGTGTGGCACCCTGCTGTGTCCAGGGTACCCTGTGTTAAGGAACAAGATGGAGTTCAAGCGGCCAGGCCGAGAAGCCGACAAAGACACATGGAACAAGTTCTTGATGGCTGTCAAGGTGAGCGCCAGGGAGACCAGG
>VZSV01000418.1:42044-69528 GCA_013398735.1 Nothocercus julius | reverse complement strand
CGAACTCCTGCCCAGCGCAGCCCTGCGGGGTCCCAGTGCCCCCCCCCAGCCGGCTCGAGGGCTGTGCAAACCAGTAAACAAAGTGCGGGCACAGGGAGCAGAGGGACAGGCTAAGCACCAGGCAGGGGTTGAGCCCGACACCCTGCTGGCCCAGGGGTGGGGAGTGAGTTGCCGAAGGCCGTTGCAGAGGGGCACAGAGGGACAGGGCCCAGGGCCCCCCCCAGCCCGCTTACCTTTTTTAATTAAAAAAAAAAAAAAAAAAAAAACTGTGCTGTGCAAAAGACACTTTGTACAATTCAAACAAAACAAACTCCATGCACATGAACGGGGCTACAGAACAGCCCATGCCAGGACCCGGCTCCCCGACACCACCTGGCAGAATCCCAACAGAAACAGGGCTGGAAATAATACTGACGCGCAAAGTCCCCTTTAATAGGCAGGCAGGGAAGATTGTCGCTTGGCCCAGCCACGGCACATGCAGGACGAGCTTCCAAGCGCTGCAGCTGGGGCTTGCGGATGCCCTACAGTGATGGACAGACGCAGAGGGGGCAGAGGCAACAAAGCCGCACTGGCCGCCCGAGAGCCGAGGGCTGCTAAGACGACACCGTGACGGGCGTCAGGGCCCCGTTCCGGGTGTAGTAGAACTTGCTGAACGCCTCTTCAAGTAAACAGGTGAGTCTGCTCTGGTCGGCCTGGGGAGAGAGCAAGGCACAGTGAGGCTGCAGCAGCGCAGGACAGGCGATTCCGCTTCCCTCACCAGGGAGAACAGGGTTATCGGGAGCGAAAAGGCCCTTGCGAAGAGAAATGCAGATCTCTGCCCCAGCCCCAGCCCTGCTCACCTCACTGATGAACCCAAGCTGGACCAGTTCGGCTGCCAGCTCCTGGATATTGTCATCTGCAACACAGGGAAAGGCATAAGGCCAAGTCCAAGCTCTGCTGGAGCCCGGGGCAAGAGGACAAGGACGGCTACTTACTGGGCTGCAGATCACAGCTCAAGTGTCGATTCAACTTGTCTTCCAGTTTCAGCAGCAGCGTTAACTGGAAGCACAGGAGTGCTCATGAGCGGCTGCAGCCCTGCAGGCCGCCACAGGCAGCCAGGAACAGCTCCCAAATCCCCATTAAGGCAGGAGCCCTGCTCTCCAGAGCCCCAGCCCAGAGCACAGGCCGTATGGCTCCGCACAGGAGCTGGCGGCACCACTGTGCGTGCGAAGGGCCTCGAGGCCGCTCCGCAGTGCGGCTGCCGCTGCAGGCCCCAGGCTCAGGGCTCCAAGGCCCGCAGCCCTGGCAGGGTCACAGCAGAGCCTGGTCCCCCCCAGGGCTCCCCCGCACAGCCTGTTCAGCCACGTGGGAACGTACGTGGTGCTTGACGCCCTCCTCCACCGACTCTATGTTGCACTGCATCAGCACCACCTGCACGGAACAGAGACACCCGTGAGCACCATGGTGGCGCCACTCGGCCCCCTAAGCAGGGAGAGGCATTGCTCCTGTCTCTCACCTTGCGAGTCTCCACCTCGGCAGGCTCTGGAGTTGGGGTTTTCACTGACGGTGGGACGATGGGCGACTTCACTACCACCTGCTGGGGCTGCTGGGGCCGTGGCATCCCAAAAGCTGTGAGTGGGTAGATGCCGTTCCTGCAGGAAAGGGGCAGGTTCTCAAGGTGCCCCTCCGCAAAGTCCCTGGTCTCACATGCAGCAAGGATGCCCTTTAGAAGAGCCTCTTACCTTACATCCTCTAGGAACTTGTCCAGCTCCAACGCTGGAGACTGGGAGAAGCTACAAGAAAGAAAATACTGAAGTGAGAAATGGGTCCGTGCAGCCACACACTCGAGTTTCCTGGGAGGACACAGCTTCACATGCCCGTGTCCCAGCCCAACTGTGTCGGCTGGGGAGGCAGCAGCCAGAGAGGGGCAGGCAGCCCGTGCGAGATGGACTCGCCTCTTCTGTAGAGAAACAGCCGTTCACAGCAGTAGGAACAAGGGAACATTTTTTATTACGGCAGAAACAGGTATCACCTCCCTGGGCAGAGTTTCCAATAAAAACAATTATTTGGGAACCAGATCCTAGTGTGGCATCCTGCGGACATCGTTATGCTGAATCTGAGGAGAGTGGGCCCCGGAACACTGCAAAGGCAAGAGGCTCTGCAGCGCCTGATGGCGCTGCGGGACCAAACATCTCACCTTGGACAAAAAGTAAAAACCAACATCTCTGAGTTTAATGCCCTGCCCAAGTAGTTCTGTTCTGGGCACTCTTGTTCTCCCTGTAATTCCTTTTACAGACTGTTCAGTCTTTGTGGCTTCTTAGTGCAATGAGTTCCAGAAACCTTCTCATCAATCAGTTGTCAATTCCCCAGCCTTTAATTCCACTGACCACCTCCTTTGCTGCTGCTCGAGAGGGGATAACAGGCACTCACCCTCTCTCCTCTTCCATAACTTGTCACATGCTATTTCCTATTTCTCACTTCCAAGAATAGTTTGTCCATGTGGTGAAAATGGTAAAGTCCGTTCTCCAACGCGCTCCAGCACCGTTCACTCAAGTTTCACAGAGGATGCCACATTGTAAATGTAACGTTTTGAGAGATTACACAGTCAGCACCACTTTTTCTCCCATTATTTGGCACTCTGGCATCATTTACTCTCAGCTGTAGCTGCAGTTTTCACCAAGCTGCCAATGCTCTTCTCCTGCAGTGTTACACAGCCACCTCAAGCAGAGAAACGGCTGTTCTTCCCCTAAAGAAAGTTACTGGCATCCATCAATCTTCTGTTTTGCACGGCACGGGGAAGGAGGCAGCACAGGCTGCCCTGTCCCACTACTGCCCCAGCTCCTGACCACGTTAATGCAGCTCCTTGGCATCCACTTGAGCACAACTTAACTTAGGCTGGGTGCAACAACAACGTTGAGGAGTAACAGTCTTCCCCTTTACCACTGTCTTACAGGTTTTTAAGAATTTCAGGTATGAGCAGGAGGCGGCAAATTGCACAAATCCTGCCACGTTTGACAGCTTCATTGTTCCAGCACAGCAGGTGGAGGCTGTACATCTACCTCAACTCCTCTGCAGGAGAACCACTCTGCAGCCCCTTTTAAAACACCAGAGAGTCTGCTGCTTCCCATCCTCCAGTACAGTTACAGCTTTAAACAGGATTTTACAATTTTGCCAGGAGTTCAGCTTCTGTGGAGCTCCGATGAATCACCTGAAAATCACGTCCTCTGACATTTGAAGTTACTGCTGTGCTTCCTATTTCATCTTCCAGCACCTCTCCGGTATCACTGCTGAGAAGCAGGTCCTAGGCTGCCAGATGCCAGGTGACCATTTTCCTGGAGTCCAGGATAGCAGAAACTCTTCTCTACAGCTTTGGCTGTTCATTCTTTGTCCTCCGTTTTGAACTTTTAACTAAAAGCCCATCCCAAAGAGAACTCAATACTATCAATTATTGTCTCTAGGAAGAACAGAATGCCAATTTTTAAAAGATATCTCCATGGCTCAAACAGCCTCTTGGATCAGTAATTGCTTCCTCTTTGCCTTCCAAATTTCTTTTGTTCGCCACTCTGCACATCCCAGAATACTGGCCTACCCTGGAAGCATCCTGCCCGTGTTTGGGAATGACACCCATAATCTTACAGTCTTTCCAGCTAGCCTCTCAGCTAGCTGAGGTTTCAGCATCTAAAATTTAGGATCGCTTTGTCACTCTGCTTGCTTCTCCTCTGTGTTATGATCACTCTTCTAAAGAGCCACCTCGGTGCTCAGCGACTCCTGCGTGTTACAGTGTCTCCACCGCACGTTGTAAAATAAACTGCTCTGTTTAGCTGATGAAACATTTATCCAATGTGTCGAACTCTGTTTGACAAGTATGTGAGTGGTCCAAGCGAATTCCCCAAAACATTCTGCCAAGTTTTGCTGAAGATCCTTCTAGTATAGTACAGTACGACACGCCTGCCCTCTGTCTTGGGAATGTTTCACATCTCAAATGCCTGGAATCTGTTCATGTAACATCAGTGCATGGTCTTTCTCCAGGCAGAGTGACCCTCCCTGGGCACAGGCAAAGCTTTTTCCCCAACAGTGCTGCCAGCTCCTCCCCCCGCAGTCCTTGGGAAAGGAATGACAGAAGGGGACAGTCCCAGACAGACTGCAGATCCTCCAGTGTTCACCCCAGCATCCTGGAGCCCCTTCCCACATGCACCCAAGCAGTCCCCTTTCCAACAGGCCATGGAGTACTCACATCATCTTGATTCCTTCTCTTTCAGGATGGTTAATCTCAGCCAGCACTGCACTCATATCAAGGTTTTTGGTCATTTCCTCTAAGGCGTTTTCAGGAATCATATCTATTAAAAAAAAAAAAAAAAAAATACACACACACACACACACACTTGAGCTTTGGCAACTCCTTTTTGATCCTAAGGAGAGCCAGCTGCAGGCCCTTGCATCAACTGCAGCTCTGTTTTGCACAGCCCCAGCATGCAGAGCCTGCCATGACAGTCTTGCTTCCCAGGATGGAAAGCTGTAGTGACAGCTTGGGGGAGCTCTGCAGGACACAAGGATCCCATACTCACGCTGATGCCCAACGATACAGTGAGCTGCCAGGAGCTTCAGCGATGGCACCTCAAACAACGCCTGATGAAAAAGGAGCTCCCGGGCAGTGGGACGCTTGCCAGGGTCCAGTTCCAGACACTTCTGAATGAACTCCTGCAAGACCAAAATAGCATGAGACCACGCACAAGGCCGGGGCCTGCAGGAACACCGATCCCTGCGTACTCACCCTCTGCAGGGGGTCTTCCAGCAGCTGGATGGCACTGTTAATGGCCTCCTGGGGCACATAGGATGATTCTCCATTACCCTGTATTTCCAGGACTGCCATCTGCAAATGCAAAGTGGTACATCAGGCCTCACTGAAAATTAGTACCGCACTGAGCAGAGCCCAAGGAGACAACTGCCAAGCGCGAGCTCACAAGAGCTGCCTTATTCGGTGCTATTTAAGGTCACAGTTCCCAGAGGCAGACAGAGAGCAGTTGCTTCATTGAAATGGTTTATTTCCAACACTCTAGCAGATTGCCTGGGAAACCTGAAATCTAGGCCAACATCACCTCTGAGAGTTAATATCTTGGTTTTGAACCTCATGATCCCCTGGCCTACACTTTTGGGTGGTAATTCCCATCCCCTACCGAAGCAGTAGCTGGATCCCTGCCAGAATCTGAGGGTGTCTCTCCTAGCTGCAGGAAGGAACAGAGAAGCACCAGGCACACACACAACACAGGCACACACAGGAAGGGCTCCAGCCAGCACACAGGCAAATTCCTAGCCAGGGAAGGCTCTCGGAGGGTTCCGAAATTCAGCTCAAGCTTTGCTTCCTAAGAGTTGTATCTTTCGCACAGCTCTCTTCCTGTTTCCCCTATAGGATGCACAGCATAGGTTCAGAAGTTTTTATGCTGGCTCCTCGTGACACTTCATTCCAGATAATATCCCCATCAAATCCCACTTCCTCCTCCTCAGCCTACTGACTGTAGGGACAGAGGAACCACTAAGCTGCTGAGATCAGGTGTCTCAGCCTCGCAGTTGACTGTGACCAGCATCTGCTATAACAGGCAGGGCCAGGATAGCCCAGGGCAGTTATGGACTACAGCTGTCCTCTCCTACAGATACTCTGGAAAGATCAATATCCCTAGCAGTTTTGCACTTATAGATTATATATATATATATATATATATATATATATACACACACACACACACATATATATGCCAGTATATGTTGAAATAGTGACTGCTCCCACCAGCAGCCGAGTCAGTCTTCAGAACTAGCCAAGATCCACAGGGTAATGAACCACACACCGGGAACTTCGGAAGGAACAACTCTTCACTGAGCTATTTGCTTGCTAGTAAGGCAGGCAGGGAGCCCAGAGACAAAGCAGGCTTGGCTTGAGAGCACTGCCCCCTCCCACCTCGTTACCCACTAACCCACGTGCAAGCAGGCCCAAGGCTGGAAGGAGCACCTCCCTCCAACTCGCCTCTCTCCAGCCAAACACTCCACACTCACCTCCAGCGCACACATCCCAAAGGAGTAAATGTCCACAGCAGTGGTGACATTGGCAACTTCTGCAACACAGAAATAAAGCTCTGTTGTCAGTCCATCCCTGCGCCCAGCAGCAGCACCATCCTGATAACCCTTCAGCCTTCCCTTCCTCCTCTGTGGTTCTAACCACAATGGAGTTGGAGCATTTCAAAAAGCAGATAACAGTTTAGTTTTAGTGTTAAGTCAAGCCAAGTCTTTCCTGATCATGCAGCTGAAAACAAGATGCAAGAATAGCCCGGAGGCATTAGTGAGTCAGGTCAGCCAAACCCAGGCTTGAAACTGTTGCCACACGTTACCTCCATACTCCGGGGCAAAGAAGTGCAGGTTCTTCTGCTCTTCACGACATGTCTTCACATGGTTGTTAATCGTGTCCGGTGCCACTGAGAAGGAGAGAGGGAAAAACAAAAACAAAACAAAAAAAGAAAAGGAGAAGTGAACACTTGCAATACAGCAGTCCTTAGCCCACCCAGACTGCAGGACCCTGTGGCTGCCCAAGCGGACACCACAGCTAGACCAGCCCCTCATCAGTCCCCATCACATTCTCCATCACCTCCCCAACTGAAGGTCCAGCAGGCAGCTCACCAAGAGCCACCTCAGAGCCCGCGGCACCTGCGGAAAACTCAGGCCCAGGAACGGCTGTCAAGGCCTCTCCCCAGGGTGCCTCCCTTAGGGCAGGCCCATGGGATCTGCGAGGGCAGCAGGGCCTCCTCTGGAGCAGCCAGGCGGTGACACAGCTGCGGTCGGAGCGGCCACCTCAGCGCTCTGGCAGAGGGACAAGGGCAGCTCCTCTCTGCAGGGCACCGCTGCCAGGGAGCCTCAAGGCTAAGCCAAGCAGAGCTGCTTAACAAAGAGCGCGAACCAGCCTTGCACAGCCTGTCACAAACCACTCAGAGCTGCAGAGAGGACTAACCCCAGCCACGAGAACAAGTGGCCAACAGCATGTACAAGCTCTAGGAACAATAACCCCTCATTACACCTGCCTTGTGAAAGGCTGCAGACAACTCTGAGCAAGCACCACCAGGGAGAAACACTGAAGGCATCAGAAATCACACAGGCACGTCCCGTCTGAAGCTCTGCTCCCACCCACAGGGTACCTCTTACAGTGCTAGGCCCATCTCCCACCTGGTCATCCTCCTGGGCAATCAGTCCACCCGCATTGCTACGCTGTGCCTTGCTGCAACATGCCAGACTGCCTGTATTTCTCCAGGTGTTCTTGTGTTGGGGCAGGACACACCAATAGGCATTCCCAGCTCCGTGAGATAGAATGAGCGTCCAGTCTCAGGAAAGGGTTGATACTTGGGCTCTAGTTGGACAGGAGGGATCTTCCTTAACAACCCAGCTCAGCCACCCAGTAGGGCACACACCAAATCATATAATTTTCTTCTAACACTGGAAATGTTGTTTGTTCCACTGGCCTTCATCTACTTTCTTGAAAAACCGTTCACGGGCAGCTTGCTCCTTTTTGTTCTTGTCTACCTTGGTCCTTCGTTAAGGCTGCTTTATTACCTGTGTACTGATACCATCAGGTCCTCTCAGATTCGTCACACTAGGCAAACTGTGCTAAATTCTTCCTTTTCCTCACAGTACTAGCTCCCCATTTCCCCAGGAACAGCTTTAGACGAGGTCTGCCCAGGACTAGGCCCAATCACACCAATTCCCTCTACCGCAGTTTCAGCCTCAGCGCACATTAACATTGCATGCAAGTGCCACGGCTGCAAGAAAAGGCAAGTGAGTCACGTCCATGCCACAATCAGCTAGCAGAGGCCGGATCCTCCCCAATTCCCAGCTGATGAGCGCTGGAATTTTATACAGCTCTATTTCGCACTACTGAATTACCTCACACTGCAGTTATTCCAGTCCTTCTATGTCCTCCTTTGGTCCTGGAGGATATCCTATCCATCTCAACATCCCCCCCTTTGGGGGGACCTCCTCATTGATCAGCACCCTTCCCCATGCTCCTCAAGCCAGTGCCTCCCTTGGCACACACTGCCAGTGCTGCAAGTTGTCTCCAGCATTGAAGGTTCTTTTTTGGGGTCTTCTAAATAGCTTGTCAAAGGTTCAACCCAGGGTCCTGCCAACTCGCTTTTGTCTAGACTCAATTAAGAGCAATATCTAGCTTAAGCAGCCCACTACTGACATGTAGAGGCCTAGTCCATCGATGGCTACTAAGAGGGGAAGACTAAGCCAGGCCTTCTCCAGCATTACTGCTGTTCACCCTTTCCTCCCTAGCTGTTTTGGCTAAGGAATCAAGATCAAGTAAACAGCACTGCCTTCACTCTGATGTATTTCATCTAACATGGTCCCTCTACAATGCAGCTCTATTTTCCCACTTTCTGTAAAATAGGATATTTAAGACTTTTTAGGAAGACTTTTAGTTCTAAAGTTTAAAAAAAAACCCACACATGATAGCCTCAGACTACAGTGGAGCTGACTCAAGAACCCCAGGATACTATTAACTTTGGTGTTTATTTTAGTTAGTGCGTGTGTGTGTATGCGCGCGCGCACGTGCGCGCACCTTTTTCCTCCCCTCTGTATTTCTTATTAGTAAAAGGGATAAGAGCAAGTAGGAATCATCTTCCAATCAAACTTTAATGATGCAGCTCTGTGCAGTGAGAGATCTGAGAACCATGACACCAAGACCTTGCATGTTGCTGAGCTGCTCTCAGGGAAGCACCAGACCTAAGAAGAGTGCAGGTATCCCAGCCACTCTGGGGGAGAGGCTGGCTGTCAGGAGGGCCATAGGAGCTCAGCACATCCCACCTCCTGTCAGACCAGTGTTCCCAGAGAGGGTCCACCCAGGACATCACATTTGCTAAGTGTGCAACAGCATCTGCCAAGCAGAGTCATGCTCCAAACCATGATTTTATTAGCTTCATTTTCCAAGAGGTCTTTAAAAAAAACTTTACACAGCCACTCAGAGATGTCTGTTGAATGGCAGTAGCTATTCCCTATCCATCCATTCTGACCTTTGTTCCTGAGCATCCTTTAAGAGAAAGAAGTGAGATCAGTCACTAAAGAAACTTTATCCACATAAACCTCAGACAGCGGTGTAAAGTAGGCACCCCCACAGTACAAGTTACAGCACAATCCTCATCCAGCCCCTAATGATAATAGCTCTGCACTTTTTCTTTTTCTTTTTTTTTTTTTTTTTTGGCTTCTCTGCTTTGTCAGGATCCTAGGGACATTGTGCAATAGACTGGCTGGCACCAGCAGTTCCATGAAGAGCTGTGCTTGCACTACATGTGGGAACATCCTACTCAGACACACAAAAAAAGCAGGTTTGAACTTGCTGTTGTAAGTTACTCAGGGACCTGTCCTCTCTAATGCTCTCATCCTTGTGTCTCCAAGCTTGCAGAATCCCACTGGAGCTCCTCAGTGTGTCCTTACTGCAGCAGGGTTTGCAACACCTAGAAAGTGCTTTTCTATTCCAGCAATTTGCATCACAGCTCACTTGCGACTTGGCTATGTCACATGCATACATTGCTCTACTATTGCAGGGCTGAAACAACGGAATAAGAGCAATGGCTTAAGATTACCAGATCCTTTTCCAAATGCCTTACAGACCTAAGCAGAGATGGACTTTTTGGACACACATCGGTGTTAATTACTGACATATCAACACATACCTACAACAATGAGACTACAGTCTTACACTGCTGGCCCAGTTAGAAGTACGTGGTGAGGACTTGGGGCATGTACAAGGACATCAGGAAATTGTTTAACCGGACAAACGTGGGAGATGATATACCTAGGGATGCCTCTTAATTCTGTAAAGGATCAGGTGCAGGAAAGTCACAGAATCACAGAATGATTAAGGGTGGAAGAGACCTCTGGAGATCACATAGGCCAACCCCCTACATGAGCATGGTCACCTTGAGCACGCTGCACAAGATCATGTCCAGTCAGGTTTGAGCATCTCCAGAGAAGGAGACTCCACAGCCCCTCTGGACAATCTGCTCCAGGGCTGTGGCACTCTCATGGGCAAGAAGTTTTTCCTCAAATTCAGGGACAGTTATGATAAGCAAAGACAATCAGTGAAGGCCAGAAGGGCAGATCACCATTAACAGTGAACGCGCCTTCCTCAGACACAGAGAGGCAGAAGACAGCACAGGGCAGTCTACAGAAAGACATGATACTACAGGACTGAACTAGCAGGGAATTAGCAAAGGGATGATGGGTTTTGGAGAAGGCTTCAGTCAAATCTGGTGTCCATGCAAGGCAGATGATAGGCAGGGACATGAAGTACAGTAGAAGGAAAGGCAAGCAACTTGCCTTTGGCAAACAAGCTGATAATAAAAGCATAAAAAAAGAAAAATAAGTATTATTTACAGGAGCACACAGAGCTTGCTTAGACCTCTCAAACTCTCAAGGACATGCTACTGCAAAGAGATCTCAACAGGGTAAACAGAGAGCTTATCAAAAAGCTAGTCAGTCATTAGGAGCATCAACCAAGAACTTACTTGGTGGTGTTACCTCCCAACTGTCACCAATGGCAAATCTTAGAAGAGATGCTTAGTCACATGGACTTGCTGTTTTAAACACCACAGGCTGCAGAAGACATTCTCCCCTTGTCCTGTATCCAGTTCTCACCTACATCTGTTCTGTATTCACCACTTCCTCCTTCAAACAGGTGAGCTAATCTGCTCAACATCTGCTCAAAAAAAAATCAAGGGTTAAAGCAGCCATTGAGGGGGAACATTCAACTCCTCTTGCAAATGTCAGTGCATCCTCTGAAACAGGAACATGTTGTTGTCTCACTCTAGTGAAGTGTGGAAGTACAGTGAACTCCAGACCTCAGCGGGTTTAGAAAGCAGAGGAAAGAGGGGTGATGGCCAAAAACTGGTCCTTAAGATCCAGCCCAGGCTAGCTCAGCATTCCTGCAGCTGGGGACCACGAACTATCCCAGCTTTGCAGCGCTGCTCCAACACAACTGGGACCCAAAATTCTTCACCTCACTGCAAGACCATTTGTTTACGACTCTCAAGGGATGGCCGTAGAGCCAGGATACACTTTATGCCACATTATCACCTCTGCGCACAAATGCTCAAAGCTTTCACCACTACAAAAGGTAAGCCTTTTGGCTTACATTTTGGGTGCACAAAACCAAGGTCTCTCTCAATTCACTTCACTTGCACAGACGTGATATGTGCATTTTCATTAGGGGGAACACAGCCTAGAAAATAAGCAACTAGGAAGCTATAAAAATGAAGCTCACGGCCAAAAACATGAAGTGAAAAAGAAAATGCAGTTGCAGATACAAACTGAGCAGAGTTTAAGCATCACACAGCCCTGCAGATCTAGTCCAGGGGTTTTAAACTAATTATTTGAATTTTACTCTAGACCCCCCAACTACTTACACCTGTGTTGATCCTTGTCACATCCATTGGCCCTGCATCTGAGCAGCATAACCAACACCCACTTAAAACAACCAATCCTTTTGCCTCAAAGTGAACGCAGAGGCTGCAGCACTTGCGGCAGGGAGCTGACAGCATACAAAAAATAGCAGAGCTTGAGAGGAACCCTTCTCCACACCAATAAATACAAAGGTATAGCAATGAACGATGAAAGGAAAGAGCAGAACCACCATGCTTTGTCAAACTTTCTGTGGAAGGATAGATTAGATTTATATGTTAAATGAAAGTCATTCTTAGTTTAACTGTCATGTTTCTGTCTGGACACAAGATAACTCTTCTTCACTGTGACAGTGGTTGAACACTGCAGCAGGACACTCAGTGATGTTGTAGGGTCTCCATCCTTGGAGATATTCCAAACCTGAGGGAAGAGTCCTGGGCAGTTTGCTTCCACTAACCTTGCTGGAGACGGGGGGTTGGACCAGATCATCTCCGGCATCCCTGCCGATCTCACCTATTCTGTGATTCAGCTTGAATGTGCTCGTAGCAGAAGTAGAACACAGACACAAGAACAGGCAAACAGAACCTGTAAGATAAGTACTTATAAAACCTGCCAGCATACTGTAGGCAGGTAGCACCAGTAGATTTATCTGGTTTACCCATCAGCACTTTATCTGGTTGAGTTCATTTCAACTTCTTTCCAAAGAGGTATCCAGGAAGACCTGGAGTCCCACACACTGCTGTGCTGCACACAGAACCAAGCCACCCAGACTCTTCATGCTCTGGACCAGAAGAGCTGAGAATTGGGCAAGCCGCTGCTTGGGTTGCATCATCTGGCTGCAATATAGCACTTGCAGCACAAAGACGACAGGGCAGCTAACAGAAGCAAGATTGCTATGCTTGCTTAATTCATCTACAATGGAAATGACAGGGAGCTACCTAACTATAGTAGACCCACATAACTGCACAAGAATTACATGGATTCAGAAAAACAAGAAAAGAAATCCACCAAATTGCTATGGACCAACCTGCTCTGGGGAAATCTTCTACTGCCACATCCAGAAGACAGATACACACCGAAAATGAGAGTCCTCGAATGTGTGAGTACTAGAACTGGTTTACCATCTGAACCACCCTGTCCAACAGAAGTTTGGATTGAACCAGTATAAATGCATAGTCAATTAAACTTGTAAACCCAAACTGCATTTGAACTACAACATTAAGTTTAACTCTAAAATTTCAGACTTCACATTTCTGTGATGAACATTGTTTTTACAACAGTGAAGCTGCACAACCAAATAATCTTAGAAGACTTAAACAAAGAAAAAAAAAAAAATAAAGCACATCCCTTAAAAGCAGAAGATGGAATCAAAACATAACTCATCTCACATGCCTTTAGGCCCAAATCATACAGAATTCCACTGAAACCCATTAACAATCAGACCCAAACTGTTTGCATTCAGTTTGTTCAAGAGTTCCACAAGAACAGACCTCATGTGAAGAATCTTCATTTCACAGCAAGCTCTTACATTAGGGAGTCTTCAAGACAACACAAAACAAGGTAGGACAAAGAGAAAAAAAAGTTAACTCTTTTAAAAAGAGTTAACTATTTGAAGAGTGGCACGGGGTACCCACGTTCCTTTGGGCCTTCCGTAGCATTCTGGGCAGAAGTTCCACTCAGAACCATTCATCTTTTAGATTCCATTCGTGTCTGGTGGCAGACACAAAGCTTTTCCCCCTACTAGCAAAAGTCTGCCCTAGTTTGCCCAAGTTTTTAAACACTGAAAGTATTTGGCTCTGCTGGCAATGTGCTTGACTCTGCACATAAAACCAAACACCTAGAAGCTAAAACACACAAGTTAACCATTTTTTTTTTTAACCCCTTTCCTCTTTTTGTGGTAGATTTTTCTATGCCCAGCTTCAAACATCCCTTTTTTTTTTTTTCTTTAAAATACACTTGACCTAGTTCAAGGGGGAAAAAAAAGCCACATCGAAGACATCCTAGTGATCCCCACATGATTTCTGTATCACCTATGAAGTGTCTCACATATCTCTGCCCACATGATTTCTCTATCACCTGTGAAGTGTCTCAGGTATCTCAAGTATTTGAAAACATCATGACAAGTCTTTAAACATCAGGTGACAAAACTGAAAGTGTAAAGAAATGAATAAGACTAGGTATGAAAACCAGTCAGTCACAGCCTCATCAGTTCAACGGAGGCTCATTGGGAAGTGTTCTCAAAATCCAAATTACTTTTGAAGACATAAAGGATTACACAGCCTTCCAGCTCTCATCTCAACAATGCACAGTGATGGCACAATACATTAAATCCAGTTCAAGAAAACAGCTGAGAGCACTCAAAATTTCAAGGTTACCTGATGCTGCCTAAGCACAGAGGAAGAAATAACACCATTTTCTCAGGCCTGGAGACCACTGGCTGAAGGCCTTTTCTTGCCTTATTAGAGCAGCAGCTTCTTGTTCTAGTCCATTTTGCTCCATTTGAGCAAAGTGCGGTGACTTCACTGCTGAGAAACAGCCGGGTCACCACACACCCAGCTGCCAGGGCCCACTGCAATCGCTCCTAGTGCGGCCTGTAGCTACCTGACACTGCAGGCTCTGACTGTCACTGCAGTGCAGCCTCACACCCCGTCCCGCACAAGCAGCCTAGTCGGTACAGGCGCCCAGCAGCTCACCAGGAAGCCCAATGCCCACACAGAGCCTCCTGCGGGCACAGAGCTCCCCGTGGAGGCCCCCAGGCTGAAAAGCCCCCGACGTGCCCCGCGAGGGGCAGGGCATTGCGCCACATCCCCGCCGCTGCCCAGCACTGTAACCCACGCACAACCCTCCACACACACTAAGGCTGCACAGGGCCATTCGAACACTGCCTCCTCCCACTACCACTTCCATCTGACTGCTGGTGGGTTCCCAAGGGTTGAGCTGAAACGAGTTCTGACCACGGAGAACACCCTGATGGATAATAAATACATATGTGAATGCCCAAGTTTTCCCCAAAACAGCTTTGAATGGAGAAAAATAACAAGCAAGCCTGGCTTCACAACCAGGGATTTTTTGGGGTAGGTAGGAGATCTTTCTGGCCATCAGGAGCAGGACAGATTTCACCAAAACATTCATCTTAAAAAGAAAATGTCTAAGGAGTTAAAACTACAAGCAAGCAAGTGGATATCTAAGCACAAAACAAAGACTATTCCAGATCTGTTGCTCAGCTAAGTCTAGCAGAATAGTAGCAGGGAAGAGTCTAAATGTACATGGAAAGTTCACTCAGGAACAGCTCAGAGCAATGCACCTGATGGCTCAACATGCAGAAGCCAGCATGCACTGGGGTCCACAGAGCAGCACACTGAGAACAAGGAGAGGAAGAACTAACACCCAGGAGACTTCAAAAAGGGCAGTGCTCCCTCTCTGTAAGGCTTTGGCTGAGCACAAAAGCAGCAGTTTGCAGCCGGCAAGGACAGACATCTCCAGCAGGATTGGCCCACGCTGAACACTTTTACACCAGCCTTATAGCAAGGGAACACTGTATAAATCAGAGTTAGAGTGTGCATGTGTGTAGCAAGGCACATGTGTGTGTGTATATATATATATATATATAAAACATACATTACATATATACACATTATATATATACATTTAAAATATATATATATGTACATATAGCAGTACAGTCACACCACAGGAGTGGAGAAGTTTGCTCACCATTAGCAAAAATCCTATGAAAGACTGTTGGTAACAGAGCAGCCCGTAAGCGGAAAGTAAAACAAGACAGAAGTCAATGAGTTGATGAAACAGCAAGCACTTAATATCGTTACAGACTGCTGGGTCAGAGCAAAACATGAACAAGACTGAGCTGCCTCCACCTCTGTAAATCAACCTAAGAAACATTAGCACTTCTGACTGAGAAGTGGCTTCTGACCCAGCAGAAGACCACAGACAACTGAGGCAAAGCTGCTGCAAATACCGTTACTTCTGCGAGTTCTCTACAGCCCATTTCCACCCCACTCAGCTGACACTGACCTCTAACATCCCAACAGCTTCTCCTGGGCATGGATCTTTGAAGCAGCAACTGTGCTTGCATACCTGGCTGCTTGATTTAATACTTAAGTTTAGACCAGGTAAGACCAGGTCAGCTGGTGCCCTGGCTTGAACTTAGGAGAGGCTGAGGACACTCTGCAGCAGCCATGTCCCCTACCAACCTTGCAGGTGCCATGCGTTCAGAAAACAGGAAAGCACTTCCAGTCAAGTGCCTGGAACTCACTGGTAATATTTCAGCATAACACTAGGCTCCCACCCACACCCTGGGGGACATCTCAGCTACTAAAGCTCTAGCTGAGCAAGCAGTAAGTGGCACCTTTTATATATCTTTATATTCAATCCGTGGTCAGATCTCATGGGACACCTGAAGCCATTAAGAGCTGCTTTAAGTGTTTTTTGTTGTTGTTGTTGTTGTTGTTTTAAATTTATTCTAATCCACCACCTCTTTCCACCTGTGTTTGGTTCTTACATTCCCAATGCAAATTACAAGAAATGTCTCACAACAGTGCTGAACATCAGCAAGCAGCAGCTCTCTGCTGTACTTTATGCAGATCAAACATCTTATCTAAATGCTGTTCTTCCTTTGCACTCAGAGTACCTGTCACACTGAAAGTCACCTTGCAGCCTGCTCCCCTCACAGCCCATTCACTAAATAGTACGGACATGCACAGACCCAGGCACCCACCTCCCACCCCACAACGAGGGCAGCAAAGCATCTAAGTTCCCTTTCAGATCCCAGAAGCAACTCCAGGGAAGTTAATTTTCCGCATAGAGAACTCGCTTGCCCTTATGACAGAGAAATGGGTGCTAAGAACTTGCAGAAGAACTTGCACAGGGAAACAGAGCTGAATTCTCACAAGGAATGTCTTAATTTGACCACAACTCTGTAAAACAACTGGAACGTTCCCATCTCCTAGGCACCAACAGCAAGTCTAGAAGTTCTAAGTGTCTTTCCTCTTCTCACAAATTCCCCAAAGCTCCCTCCCATTTGATTCTCTTTACATCTATTAAGATTTACTTTATGCAGCAAAGAAAAAAAAGTCAGAAAAAAAGAATGGGTTAAGAATGGCTTTCACACTGTTGAGCAGTATGAGACATCCTCCCTCCTTCTCACTCTTTTTCTTCCAGATGACCTACTGCACCTAACAGTTCCTTTCACATATCAGCTGCATATCACTTCCAACTCTCCCCCCAAATTCATGGCAACAGTAACAGCCTTACTACTAAATTAATCTTTTTACTCTTCAGTGCACAAATGACCCTGGAAAAGATAAAAGACCAATCCAGAACTGTATGTAGAGCAAAAAAAAAACACGGGGTGAGTCTTTTTGGTGCTTCTGCAAGCAAGAGAAGAGGCAGCAGGAAGCACTAGACAGAGAGGCTGCCCCACAGCCAGCAAGGCCCCAGAGGGGCCGCAGCTGGGCAGGTGAGCAGAGACAGTGCTCTGGGGCGCTGCTCTTCACTGCCTCCCGCCTCACAGGGAAGCGCTGTGGCTTCCTTTCCCCGTATTCCTGCCTCACGTGCCACTCGTATTCCACCTCGCTTAAACCAGAGGAGAGCAGTTTTCAGGAGTGTAAAACAGTGCTGAGAACAGACAGCAGCCAGACAGCAGCGTGCTCAGCCACTGCTCCACTTAAATCCGTCGGAATTACTGCCTCACTCCTTTTCAATACACGTGGAAGAATTTTCAGATGTCTGCCACCTCTGAAAACCAACTACACAGAGCAGTAAACCTGAATCCAACATTTCCAGTGACCTGAGAGTAACTCTGTAGGACCCAGACATGAAAATAACCTGCCTCTTGCACAGTCAGCAGTACCAGAGAATCTCAAGCTAGGGCACAGCCAGCAATTCTGGTGACAATGCTTTCTCTCTCCTAGCTGGGTCGGCACTGGCACTACAGGAACAAAGACAGAGTCTGCAATGCTGGCACAGCGCTAGCCCAGCCTGGGCTGCAGCCATAGCCATGCAGCTTGGAGAACTCCTCTTCCGACGACTCCACTTGCACTCTCTTCCTTTGTACTTAAGCAGTGATCAGAATCTCCCACTGCTTCATTTCTGAATAGAGGTGAGCAAGGCAACCTAGAAGTGAACCAGGAGAAAGTCTGCCCAGGAGCAACCAGGATTAAGCACTACTGCTGCACATTGCCGCTTCCAGAGCACGTCCTCTTCAGCACAACCGGGAGCCTTGATGAGGATACAGCACCCTGTGCTCTCTGCAAGAGCTCGCCACTCTAATCACCTCTGCTCCTTAGAGCATGACAAAGAGAAGCAAAGCTCTAATGAAGCAGGGTGTAGGCAAACACATAACTACATTGAGGCAACTGCTTATGAATCAGAACCAGTGAGGAGTTACCTTTCCTCTAGACAGACCCTGAATGACACCACTCAGGCTGAGCGTTCCCGTGAACGCCCTCCTTGCTCCTACACAGATCTGCCCTCTCCTACCAAGCCTCAACCCAAGCTACAAGGTTAGGAATGGTTTCTTTTTTGCAAACAGTGTCAGCTACCAGTCCAAAAGACTGCAGCTGTACAGTATGTTTAAACTGGACTAGAAAGGGAAGGGTCTCTTATGCATCCCTCCAGTGGAACATACAGCACTCCCCACTAGTGGCCCGAACTAAAGGTCATGTAGCCAGCTGTGCTGGCCAGCAGGCAGGGATTAGATGGATGCAGCTCTTGGAAGTCCTCCCACCAGGACAAATTCAGAGCAAGCTGATAAAGTGAACCCTGCGATGTCAACCCGTACAAAGGGCAGTGAGTTCAGCCACTTGCAGGGCCCTGCATTTCTCCTGCCCTCTTCCAGCCTGGAAGCAGAAATAAGAGTCTTTTATAGATATGAGACCCCTACCCCAGAATGAAGGGACAGTTCAACAGCTCTCTGGTGGCAGGAAAGCCACAGAGGTCTGCGGTTTATGAAGAGAAATTATTTTTAGATGACAGATAAAGCTTAGCATTCCTTCCCATACACTGTCAGCATCAAGCCAAGAACTCACGTAGAGAAAAGTGTACAGGTCAGCATGGACACATTCCTCTTATTTGAGGATCCCTGCAGCAGCCAGAAAGTAGGCAGCAAAGCTGTCAGTGGAAGGGGAAGCCTAGGTGCCAGATAATACATCCTGATTGCAGATAGATTTTTAGAGGCACAAGAATAGAAACAGAGGAAACAAAAGCAGAGAGCATCCAAGGATGTACCACTAGAAAAATCCTCTCCTGTTTATGAAAGCAGTGTTTCAGCACAGGTGGCTGCCTGCACAGGGTAACAGGTTGAAGTCCAAGTCAACATGAGTGATGCTGGAAGATAACCAGAGGGGTAGTAGCAACTGACAGTCCTTCACGGTTACAAGCAGCATGCAGGTAACCTCAATGGACACCACCCTCCAGAGAGCTCTCAAAGCCCCCCAGCACTGGGGGGCTAACTCCAGGTGTATGGAGTTGCAGGACTGCTTGCGAGGGAAGGGCAGAGCAGATGAACCCAAAGACAGTATGTGTATGAAACTGGAAAGTTTCTGCACCATTTCTCAGATGAGTCCTTTTAGAACAAAAACTTAGAAAGGGGTTAAAGGGAATCCAGTGTAGCAGAATCAATCTCTTCTGTCCTTGAAGGTGGTCCAACCAAAAGCAAATTCCTCTGCCAAACTCTAGTGCAACTGATTCAGTGCTGGAGGAATATATGTACCTTCATGCCTATCATGCCAGATAGCCTAGGAAGAAACCAGCAGTTTCACCCTGGTTCAGCATTCACCCCCACCCAGGCAAGAGTCATGTCTAACAAGCCTTACCTGATCCAATTTTGATCAATCCATTGTGCTGAATGAAGATCGTGTCACAGGTCAGGTTGCCGTGGATGATTGGAGGGTCACAGGAGTGGAGGTAGCTAGAAATTCAGAACAGAGCCCTGGTGAGGACAGTACCCAGGGCAAGGCAGGAAGCCTCCCTTCACCCTCCCCGTCACTGTAACGTCAGAATGAAGCAGGAGGGCAAAGGCTCCGCACCAGGGATTTACAGCAGTGGTGAAATAAAGTGACTGTGTATCAGCCAGTACGCTGGGCCAGACTCAGGACAGCCAAGCAACTGGCCTCCAAAACTTGGGAGAAAAGGAGACTTTTCTGGTCAATTCTCAGAAACTCAGAGTACCAAGATAAAAAAGAAGGACTTCATCTGCCCTAACACCAGAGAAACACTGCCAGGAGGATGCTAAAAGTCTTCAGACATTATACCAAAGAACTCAGAGCCTTATTCTACCCCCACCATATAGTATCAAAAGGCATTGATGTCTTGCCACGTTTTCCAACATGCGCGAGTAAAGCTTTTCAGTGCTGGGGTCCCAGGTACATTTGAGACAGCTGTTTTTACATCCCGCTCTGCTTGCTTTTATATTAGCCAGCAGCACAAATATGGACTGTCAACTCCAACAGGCTTGTTGGAACCCTAACTATGCCTGGACAGCTCTGTTTAGCCACATGGGAACATTTTTCTCTAGAGTGGGAATCTGGCTCTTATGTCTGGGTTGTTGTTCCAAGACTGATATAAACTACACACTAACCCTGGCTCAGGTTGAGAATAGCCTTAAATAAATAAAAATAAACAGACAACTTAATCCCACTTTGCTGGGTCCACTAAGACACCTGCAGATGATCTACATCAAGAAATATAATGCCCCACAGCTTCTGCATGCATTTGTATTTTTCCAGCTCCATGTGTGCTCCTAACAACATCACACCACAATTATGAGTGGAGCACATGCTGCAAGGCTGCAGCCTGTAAAGGTCAAGAAAACTTCCCTCACTCCACTCACACAGAATTTGGTTTGAAACTTCTTTGCACAAGTCTTCTCAGCCATGGTTAGAGTCAAGTTGTAATGCTGGATACTCTGTCATGCTCGAGAATGCTCCCTAATATCCAACTCACATACTCATTATGGTGTAAGTTATCACTGGGACCATCTCAGAGGCTTTCAGTGTTGTTTAACTGGAGAGCCTGTGGTTGACAGAGGAAGTATAGCTGATACTCTGCAGGCTGTATCCCTGGGGCAGGAAGTGGGCCATGCAAGTGGCTGTTTGGTTCCATTGCACGAGGCTTGCTAACAAGCAGCAGCATGTGTTTATAGCTGTACACACTCCACACAGCAGTGACAGATGCAGGGAGGCTGTATGGCCAGACCCCAACACCTGTAGCTCACGTACCTGAGAGCAGAGAGGATCTGGGTACACCAGCGCTTCCAGGCCTACAGGCAAGAGCAAAGATCAGAAAAAAGGAGTCGTGGCAAAAGAACTAAACCCCAGCCCATTCACAGGAAGGAACATACCCTCCACCAGGCATCGCCTGGCATCTTTTGCCTCCAGCACAGGAGTGTGGGAAGCTAAGGACAGATTGGATCAACACTGCCATGCTCAAGTCAGTTTGAACACACTTGTATGGATCAAGAAACATGTCCTCCCCTCCAAACTTCTGTTATGCATAGACCCCTTTCATCTTTCCCACGTGCACACATGGAATAGGACATGCCTATCACACCACACACCAGAAGCTGCACAACAGCAGGAAACCAGGCAAGCAGGAATAGCTGTCCGAGGCAGCCGGCAACTCTCTGAACACTCAAAGAGTGTGCAGAGGCTGATGGGCCTGAATGAGGCATATATGAAGGAAAAAAAAAAAAAAGTTACCTTTTCATTCATTGTCTTGTGGTTTTTCTTTGTCTTCTTCAGGAACTGTTTCAAACTCCCTGAGGACATATATTCAGTGATGAAGATCACCTGTGGTGGTAATGTGAGACATTACCCTCTGCTTCACTAATTACACACAGGATACAGAGAGCAAGAAAGCCCAAAGGGCCCTTCACTTACCCTGGCCTTATTCTCCTTTACGTCTGCCCAGTATTTGTGAAATTTCACAATGTTCAGATGTTCCAGCTGAATTAAGTTGTCAAACACTGCTTTAACTTTCTCCTGTAACATCAGAAAAACAAAGACAAAGCTACTTCGACCTCTCCCAGGCCACATCTTACTTTCTTGTGGGTCCAGGCACCCATGTGCAACACGATACAAGCCACTGCGCTAAGAACAAAGAGCATCCAATTCCATCATATCCTGCACTCAGCTCAGCACTGCTCAGTCACAAAGAGAAAGTAACATAAGAGCTCATGGAAATAGCCCAGCAAGGGCTTTTTGGCACATTTTCTGCAGAAGTCGGGCTTAAGCTGCATTCCCTACCTCTCAGCAGCACAGCATTCCTGTCACAGATGAGTTGCAAGTGCGGACAATAACCCACATGAGAGGCCACTCACACCTATAAATCCTGCTCTGGCCCAAGACCCTCCGCTTACCTCTTGAAGCTTAAAATTCTTCCGTTCAGAGAACTGAACCTCATTCCAAACAACTTCCACACCTTCCTCCGTATCCATGGCCAGGTAGGCATTATCAATCCCTGGGACATTGCGCTGATTCACCTGGATGGAAAGGATGGAAACAGATGCAAGATCGAGTCAATAAGACATGATCAGTTTTATGCTGTTCACATTTTATATGCCATTCACTTGACTATTACGAACTTTTAAAGAAATGCACATTTCCAGACTAGATTGTCCACACGTCCCAGGCTACACTGTCCACATCTATTTCAAGAATGGGGCACAACCAGAGGGGAGTCACTGCAGGTCACATAACAAGAAACCAGAGCTGAGGCAAAACTCTGCGCAAACACCACTTCATGGTAAAGGCTGCCTTTTGGCATTGATACAGTAGATCTGCTTTTTTTGTTTTATCATAGTTACAGTTCATTTTACCACAGGAATTCTTAACCAAACCAAAGGGATGTAAAAAAGGGTCAGAAACTCAGACATGGCTTTCTGGGGGAATCCACAGACACATGCTGATGAAAGAAACACAAGAGAAAGGAAATTAAACCAAGCACAGAGAAACAAAGGCACAACAGCAAGTTAGGAAGAGACTTGGGAATGGCTTGCACAATTTAAACTGCTATAACAACTTCTCAAGTCAATAAATTCAGAAGTTAATCCAGCACAAGTACAGCCACACCTAGAACAACAACAAAAACACAATCGCACATGTGTGTACACAAACACACACTGCTAAAACAAGAGCTTAACAGATGAAGCCCAGAATGAAGATGCCTGGGTTAGTGCAATGACTTCAACGCTAGGAGACCTGGGCAGGTTTAGGTGAGCCCCACTCCCAGCAGCATTCAGGGACATTCACAGTTCCTGCATCCAGAGCATCCTTTTGTAATGCCCTTCCCGTGCTATTTCAGAGGCCGAAGTTATAGTCATGGTTGAAGCCCCACTGTACTAGGCAATATGCTGTGATTTGAGCCGATTTCTTCCTCAAAGTACACACCGAGAGCAGGGAAGACTGGGTAGGATTTACTTGCTTAATTATAAACCATCAACCACAACAACACCATGACACCTGGCCACACACCCAGAGTCCCTTCACTTCCATCAGAGCCACGCACACACCTGGGAAAAGTGCAGACTCAGCTAGTGCTCCACACTCACCCGCCACTTCCGTTAGCTCCTTGATGTCCTGGCCATCTTGCTCCTCTTCCAGTACTGAGATAGTGTCTCATTCACTTCCCTCACTAAGGCGCTTCTCACCCAGTGCAAAGACTTTTAAAAATTTATTTAGTTTCAGCTGTTGTGCATATAGGCCAATGGGGAACTGATAGAAACATTCATCCAGGGGCATTACTGGGCTAAACATGGAAATACCCATTCACTAGTTATTTTATCAATATGTTAACCACTTAAACTGACCGCCCATCACTATAGGTGGGATTTGTTTTGTGTTTTCCAGAGATATTGCATTAGTCCCAGTGATACTCAGTATTTTGCAACTGCACATGATATACCAGCCAAGATGTCACCATAAGAACAGGGTAGCCACACAGTGATGCAGATTGCTCAGCAGACTTAGCAGTAAGTTATCCCAACAGCGCAGGCGCAGCAGTGCCCAGGAAGGAACCAGGTATGCTGCCCACCACTGGGGAAAGGCAGGATGAACTGCTTAAAACGACTGCTGAAAACCACAGCACATGAGCAGTTTAACATGAAACAGTCCCCACCTACCCCGATCCCACCTTCTGCAGGGCAGGAGGAAGGTCTGGCAGCTGATCCAAGGAGACCTTCACCACAGTTACCACAGGACGGGCACTTGCTCTCTCCATACTGGCACTGACACCTCACGACTGGGTCAGGCCTGCTAAGTTTCACTGAAGACAAAGGCCATGCACAACTAATTCCTCACTTCAGTCTTTTTCTAAGGCCAACCCTCTGGAATCCCTGACCCTCGGGACAAGAGAGGAAGTCTGGAGAAAGGAAGATTTGCTCTTGGTTGAAGAAGATCACTTGGATATCGCTTTGGTACCCTGACACCCACGAATCCAAGGGCCCCGATGGGATGCACGAGGGAGCTGTGGGAGCCGACAGATGTTGCTACTGATCCACTCTCCATCGCAGGCCGTGATCAGGGGCTGCAGTCTCTGTGTGCGGAGAGCTCAGAGCTGGGCCTGGTCCCCTGGACAGGAGAAGGCTGGGGGGCAGTGCTCATCAGTGCATCCAAATACCTTGAGGGAAGGAGTCACGAGGATGGGGCCAGACTCCAGCCAGTGCAGCCCGGTGACAGGACAAGAGGCAATGGGCATAAACTGCAGCCCAGGAAGCTCCCTGAACACAAGGGAAATCCTCTTGGCTGCAAGGGAGCCGCAGCCTGGAGCTGGTCACCCGGAGGCCATGGAGTCTTCCTCTCTGCAGATGCTGCAACCTGTCCAGACCGACCCGTGCTCTGTCCTCGAGGGGATCCTGCTCATGCAGGGGTTGCACTGGATCTCCAGAGGTCTCCTCCAACCTTAATCATTCTGTGATTCAGATTTTTAGTAAGAAAAACAGCTAGAGAATGATAGCAGTACAAGATCGCTGTGTGCAATCAATCAATGAATTGGGATGTCAGAAGGCTTTATTAGGAAAAGTTTGAACAAGCTTCCGGGCAGCTGAAGGCAGGAGCATGTTCAGCACTGCCTGGACAAGGCACCGTCATGACTACCCGTACCCTGCACCGGGCACCCCAACCGTCTCCTCCTCCGCCAGACTTCCTGCACAACTGTGGAGCTCCTGCTTTGCAGAATTAATTACCTAAGTCTCAAGTATTGACAACTACTCGACACCTGCCCCGATGACGCAGCCCGTGGGCGTGCATTGAGCCTAGCGTCTCTGTCTCCCTTCCCTAGGCCAGCTTACCAAATGCAAGCCGCTTCCATGACTCACAGGCAATACTTTAAGACATCACATATGACTCAGGACACCAAGCCCATCTGACATCACTGAGGGTAAAAATCATTCAAGAGGTGATAAATGGTTTTGGCAGAGGAGTAAGGAGGAAAGAATGCAGGCAGACAACCGAAGAGGCAAGAGAAAATTCCGTCCTGTTCAGAATGCTAAATCCTGCTCCACAGCCCTCCCGTGGGCCCAGCAGAAGGGGCCCGCAGCCCTTGTAAAGCAGGACCTGGCGCCCATCCCGCGCCCTCCCGTCGTTTGTGGCAGATGCTGCCCCAAAGGGCTCCTGGCAGCCGATGTACCGATGCAAGTGCCACAGCTTACAGGCTCTCTGGCAATATTGCGAACAGATGCAGCTGGGTCAGCACAAATTACAGCACTCTACAAACCTGGCCGAGCAGGAGGAAATCAAAAAGGGGCGTTCAAACTACTGCCTCCCGTGCCTTCCCTGAGGGGTGAGCACTGCTGGGCCACAGGAACACGGCAGCCCCACATCACCTGCCACAAGCTTCAACCGCCTTCAGGGACATTTTAATAGGGCTTCTGGAATTTCACTGGTGCTCTAATGGCCCCCATCAAGGGCAAAGTGCCCATGAACTGTGTGGGGAGAATGACCAAAGAAATCAAGGATTCCACATAGAGAACCTCACGCTCAGGGCCCAGGAGGGAACAAAGCTCCATCAGAACAAGACCAGCACGAACCAAGCACCCCGTATTCCTGAAGACATTGCACGACTCTGGAGAGAAGCAAGGGGTTTAAAATGATCCCCCTTTAAAGCAAAAGCTTCTTTCCCAGGAAACCTGTATTAACTAGCCAGGATTTAAATCTATGACAGAAAAAGTTTAACTAGACTCTGTTTAACATGATTTCTAACATAAGACAGAGGAAGCGGTTCTGCCACTACAACAGATTTACAACCAAAATAATAATGCAGCCCTTCATCTACACAAACAACACCTAAAGACACTCAAAAATATTTAAAGTAATATTTAAATAATTAGAAGGAGAGAAGAACAAATAAGATTCAAATGCTGCTACTTCAAAGCGTAAGTTAGCAATAAGGAAATAAAGCTAGAAAGAGGCATTTCTCTTAGCCAAGGTATCCCAGAATTGTCCAATACAGATTTTTCCATCACTCTCAAATATCTAGATACTGATCAGTGAAAGACAACTTCTGGAGAGACGTTCTCTGGTTCACAAAATCTATCATCTCATAAAACATTCAGCCTAATCCACAAGTGGCAGTGATAAGAAGGAAAAGAGAGGGAGGAAAAAAAAAAAAAAAAAAAAGTCAAACAGCAACAAAAAATAGGGTAATTAAAAATACAGAACGAAGCTGTACACTGAGGAAACAGGGATTAGAAATGACAATACACAAGCCAAACACCTGCAAAAAGCAGCACACAGGGGCACAAAATACAACAGATGCCGAAGAGTGACCATGGCCACTTGCCCTGGCTCGAGCAGAACAGCGAAACGCTGCTCACCCAAATTTGCACAAGCTCAAGACAGCCAACACGCTGCCCCAGCGGGAGCACTGATATCCTCCCGAAACAAGGAGAAAAGCAAAGCAACAGCATTCACCAGTAAACACAGTTGTCTTGGAGGGGTGCAGCTCATCTGGAACTGAACCAAGCTAAGAACTCTAGTGCGTTGCAAGCGAAGGGGGATCCACAAAACAGACAGGAGCTCCCTTCAGGCACACACCCACAGCACTCACCTTGTCAGTTATATTCACACTATTAAAACACTTGTGTTAATTTAAAAAGAAATTAAAATCACTAATATAACAATCTCAAGGAAAGGAAGAAACCAAGCTATGACCATGGCTATATTAATTAATACACAGATCAACAAATATATGGAAAAGAAAATCCAACCCTCATCAGCACAATAGCTGGTTCTTCCAGCCAACAACACAGAGGCAAACGGAAAGAAACAAATGCATAAGCACTAAAGCTGCATATGCCACCAAACCTTATAAATCTTAACTATTTAAATGCAGATTTAAAAGTCCCCTTGAAGCCTGAGCTTCTTTTCACTTCTAACTTCACATGCAACAATCCAGGGGAGTTGCTGTCTTGAGAAAAAGTCGAAGGGCATTTTTTAAAAGCAGATATATCAGATGGAAGCTGTGAGCAACGTCTGCCCCGCGCAGTGGCACTGCAGCCCCAGAGCGGCCTGGGCCAGGAAGGAGCAGGTCACCCAGCCCAGCTTCACTCCGGAGTGACATCTGAACTGGGAGCTCTTGATCCACCAGAGCCCCGCAGGCTGTAGCCTCGCAGCCCATTCTGCCCATCCAAGAGCACTTTTCAGGCCTGCTAAACAATGTTACTAGGGCAAGACTGCATTTAAAATTCATTTCAGATAACTCTTCTGTCAGTGGGACAGCAATGTCGATTTTTAAAATAAAGGTATGACAAGTCAAGCTGCTTTGAACAGAGAGCGGTTCACATGCCATGAGGAAACCACCTAATTCCCATCTACATCATGGGCAACAGAATCAAATAGACGAGCTGTTTATCAGGAGCCTAAAGGGCCAAATGTGCACATGCATTTAGTGGAGGGGCAGAAAAATAAGAGCAAGAGCACATGCAATGAGCATGTTACCATTCCAAGCAAATACAATGGAGTTCAGCTGATGGAGTTCAGCTGTAGTGAGAATCATTATTGGTATATAAATTCTCCATCCCTTACTTCCAAATGGTGTATTAAAAAAAAAAAAAAAAAAA
>VZSV01000418.1:14887-34181 GCA_013398735.1 Nothocercus julius | reverse complement strand
CGGCCCGGCCCGGCCGGCTCGGCCGCCGCCATGGGCGCCTACCTGTCGCAGCCCAACACGGTGAAGAGCTCGGGGGACGGTGCCGGGCTGGGCCCGTGCCCACTGCACTTCGGCTTCAGCGCCATGCAGGGCTGGCGCGTCTCCATGGAGGTGGGTGCGCGCCCTGTGCGGCGGGGCCGCCCCCCACACACACACCCGGGTACTCGGCGCCGAGCCTCCGTCCCGTTCCCGCGGTCCCGTCCCATTCCGTTCCCGCCCCGCCGCGGCTCCCGCCGGGCCCGTCCCCACCCCGGGAGCTTCCCGGGCGGCCGCTCCGTCTCGCCCCGCGGCGCGTCCTGCCGGCGGCTCCGCGGCCACGCTGTTAAATGCAGCGCCGCGGGGGCGGCCAGGCAGTGACGGTGTTTCCCCCCCGCCGCGGAGCGCCCGCAAAGCGCAGGCTCCGCTTCCCGAGGCGGCACGAGCCTCTGCCCGGGCCCTGACGCCGCCGGGGCTGGGAGGTCGCTGGGCCGGCGGCACGCGGAGCTGCCGCCCGTTCCAGCGCCGAGGCTGGAGCTGCCCGGCACGGGGCCGGCTCCTGCTGCCTGTGACCTTTGCGGCTGTTGGTGGAGGCGCGGGGCTCCTGGCTCTGCTTTCCACACTGGCCAGCGGCTTTGGCACTGAGTGGCGCTGGTGCGGTCGTGGTCCCGTGGCGCTGTCACAGCCGGGGGCACTGGCAGGAGGCAGGGGGTTGAACTGGACCTGCTGCAAGTGCCCCCAAAGCCGGTGGCCAGAGAGGCTGCTTGTTGTTCTATGCAGCACGCAGGAGAATTTGAGGCTCCCGTTCCCTTTTCTTGTGCACCAGAGGTGTGTTTTTCACTGTATCTCCTCTTGGTTGCAAATTCCATTTTCTTTGCATTTAATTGCACTCTCATCCTTCTGTAAGGATTGGAGAGCATTTTGACTGCCCCTTTGGTAAGTTACATGCTGTGTTGGTGATGCCAGGACATGCACAAGTGGTGGCAGTGGGTGTTTGCAGGCAATCCAAGGCTGTGGGAAGGACTTACCTGTTGGCTTTAACTCGCATTTTTGGAGCTCCCGGGCAAGGGAAGTGTGCAGTCTCTAAACAAAACTACCCACTCTTAGTCTAAAGAGGTTATTTGTGAATAAGAGATTCTGGCGGTAAAGAATAAGGGAACCAACAATAGCGTCGGGTGCTACAAGTGGCCGAGGAGAAGGGAAAAGGCTGAATTACAGCAGAGAGGAGCACTCGGGGTGCAGTGGGGAGTGCAGGGAGCCGTTAGCAGATGCCTGCACGGTGCCTTTCTGAGCTCTTTGGCTCTGGCTGGGCCTCCTAAGATGAGACTTCCTGCGTGCGGTGTCATTTCACTGCTCTTGAGCTCCCAGAAAGAGCCTTTGCCTCAAAACGTGCAAGAATTGGCTCTAAAAGCGGAGCTTTCTCAAAGCAGCCATCTGTTCTGGCTCATGTGCTCGTCTCATTTGAGTTGTGCGGGCTCCCAGCTCTTCCCTAGCAGCTGGGGAGACCTTGGGTCGGGGCATACAGGGGAAGGACGCGGGACGAGCACGGCCCCGTCCCGGGGCGGTGGGACAACAATCCGCGTGGCAGTGCCGCGAGGGGCTGCTTGGCCCCCAGGGCTCTGTGCTCTCCGCCGCCTTTCGCAAGGAGCGGGGCTGCTACACAGCCTGCGGACAGGCCAGGCTGCGGGTGGCAGCATCACCCGTGCTGGCGGCTTTGTGGTCCTCGAGCCACCCTGGCACAGGGGCAGCTGTGGCACCGTGAGCGCACCACACGCGCCCCCGGAACGCCGTGCTTGCTGCCAGGATTAGATTTTCTTCCCAGCAGTGTTTGCTCTACTTGCTCTAATTAAACTGCTGCTTAGTCACCTGGGACTTATCCCAATTATTTTGTTGTGTTTTTTTCTTCCTCTTCAGCTTCTGTAGACAGAGAATCTACAGAAGTGACCGTACAAGTGCCGCATATCCTTGTGTTCATCTGTTGGCCAGTGACCTCTCTAGCTAAATTATTAAAGGCTAGAAGTGGTAGAGTAGCCAGGTTTGGTTTGCTGCCCAAGGATGGAGGAGGTTGGGCACCTGGCTCTAAAACCTGTGTGGTGCCTTTAAAACGTGCTCTCCTGATGCGCTCCTGAGGAGAGCACGCTGTTCTGTGCACATGAACAGATGTGGGGGCACCAGAGAAAGGGTTGTGTTTGTGCCTGGGAATGTCCTGGAGAGCCTTCTCTGGTTTCCCAGGCAGATTCTGGAGAGCTGGCAGAGCTAAAGCACATGATGTGCCTCGGGAAGTGGCGCTTGTCTTCGTGCTTTGGTTTAGTGCAGACTCCGTGCCCTGCTCACCGCCAAGCCCTTCCCAGGCGTGAGCTGCACGTCAGGCACAACAGGAAGGAGCCTGCTCCTGCTCTGGGGTGGGAAAGGTTCCCCGGTCAGCGTTCCTTCCCCTGGACGTGGTAATCCCAGGTGCTGTGCAGCTGTTGTGTCCTTGGGGTGTTGGAGTAGGCAACCCGGGACCGTGTCCGCCAGGGTGAGCACAAGCGAAGGCCACGCACTGCACAGTGGGCCGGGGCTCCGGCACCTCCGCATTTGACCTTCAGGCTGCTTGGCAAGACCTGGAGCAGGGAGAGGCCCGTGGGAGCGGCCGGCTCCGGAGGTGACCCTGAGTGAACAGTTTCAGTTTGTCCACAGGGAGGAAGCTGCTGGCGCATCCGCAACGGGATAATGTGGGCTGCCACATTCACGCTGTGCACGACGCAGCGCGGGAGCTGTGTGAAGGAGAAGCTCAGCTCCATGCTCCTGGTGCTGGGATGCGGCAGTAGCGGAGGCCCAGCAGGCGCCGGGGCAGGCAGTGACCGAGGAGGTTGATTCCAGCTTGTGCGTCACAATACCCAGAGTTATGGGGCAGCTGAGGGAGGGCTGGTTGCTGCTGCAGCCCGGGGAGCCCCGTAATGCCCAAGATTTCTGCCCCTTCCTCAAGAGTGCTGCGGGATGCACTTTTTCAGAACGTGGGAGGAGGCTTTCTCACACTTGCTTTCTTTCTAGACCTGAGAATCCCCGTGCCCTCGTGTTCCCTGCCAGTTTCCTGCTGGGCCTAGTGCGGTTGCTGTCTCTCAGGCTTTTGCTCTCTCTTTCAGGACGCACACAACTGCATCCCTGAGCTGGACAGCGAAACAGCCATGTTCTCGGTCTACGATGGACACGGAGGTAAGGCCCCCTTGCCACTCCGGCTCTGCGCTCTGCCCTGCCAGCCGGGAGAGCAGCTGCTGCACTGGCTTCTGGAGCGAGCACCCGACTGTGCCTGTGGCTCCGGCCTCTGCGGAGAGAGCAGCTGCTTTCAAAGGTGTCACCAAGTGCGGCTGTGAATGCCTGCCAGGGCTTCTGATACAAAACTGCAATGAGACCTGCATTTCACCTGCTAAAAGTCCTTTTAACTCTTCAGATTTTAAAGTCTAAAACCCCCTTTATTTTCTTGGTAGGTAAGTCAGGCAGGATGGCCACAGAAGAGTGGCCGTAAAAAAGACCACACAAGATCAGACCAAAGATGTCTCCCTAGCCAGTGTCCTGGTGGTTGTCAGTGGTGCTTTCTCGGGGGACGCATTCAAAACAAACAGCAAAGCACAGAGAGCACTGCACTCCCTGCCGCATTGTCTGGTGCAGCAGGGTGCCAGGGACCATCCCAGCAATTTTTAGCACAGGTGATGAAATGTCTGAGCCCTGGTACTTGTTACGCTATGATGCTGGGCATAGCCATGGATTCCAGGCATTGTATTGTTCTGTCTATATTTGTTATAGTTTTATTTTAGTTGTGACTATCCTGGATGACCCATCACTTTTTTCTGACCCTTTTCTAGCTTATTTATACAGATACTGAAAATGCAAAATTTCAAGGGAGTCTTAACAGTAGTAATCATCCATTTGGCAAACTGTTTGCTCCTATCTAATCTTACCTCTTTCTTATAGCAGCTTAGCATGTCAACATTTGGTGACTTATTTGAAAGTTTTTATGGAAATCTCTGTTTTATATATACATATATACCAACTAGACCACCTATTTTCACCTGCTCATTCACTCTGCAGAAGTTCTCATCACTTTGTGGCGTTCTTGGGTATATATTTATTCTTCCCTATTCTACCACATGTATTCAGGAATCTGTTAATTTCTGCGCTTTCTGAGTACAGAAACCAGATGTGCTGATCCCCGGTACTGTGAACCAACCTTCCACCACACCAAGACCTTTTTCATTTATTTTTGGTATCATCTGTACCCCTTCCATTTATCCGGCCCTGGAGCTGATACCTCCTGCTGTCCACGGTTTGGCACTGTCATGTGCAAGTTCTCCTAGAAATGTGCAGCACCTGGTTCTGCTTGTTTGCAAATAAGAGCTTAAGACTTTTTGTAGTGGTATTTAATAAAAAGGTCAGTGTGAGTAGGTAACTGGCAAGCTAGTAGCTGTTCAAAAGATACACTATCAGTCTGAAGCATTTAAATAGATTAATGTTCTCAAATTATTTTTGAGCCAGAACTTCATTTTAGGGTATTCAGGAAGTGTAATAACTGCTGATATCTCCAAGATTATCTTTGAGAACTGTTGGGTGATGGGTTTGTCCTGAAAGGCAGAGAAGGGCAGAGCAGGAAAGAATGTAGGGATTTAGCAACCACTCAGCATCGTTCCTGCAGAATTTCAGGAACAGAGAGAGTTCAGAGTTGTAAGCCTCTGGCAGGTATGAAAATAAGCAACAGCTAGTAAAAACTGGTGAATAATAAATCATTCCAGACCAGGCTGTTTCTTCTTTAGGCAGACCTTTCTGATAACTGAGAAGTAATTTATTTCATGAGTTTTTCAGAAAGACTTTTGCCACTTTTGTGACATTCTACCCAGTGTAGCGCATGAAGTAACAGGCGTTTTGTTTGTTTGTTTTAGTTGCAATAGGAAAGGTTGAAGGTAGGCATTAGGGAAGGGGGTTAATCATGATGGCAAAGCTCTGTGGTAGATTTCAAACCTGGTTTTAGGTTTTCGGTGATTGAAACCCAGAAGCTCTTCCTAAACAAGCCTTACCAGGAGGTGAAGCACACAAGTATGGCTGCTCTGCCCCTAGGGATGAAATAGGAACGAACCTCAAAACTGTTCAGTCCATCCCTCCTTCTGAATGATTTTTACTGAGTTATTAGTTCTTTAGAATGATATGGTTCTTCAGGTTTGTTCCATGGAAAAGAAAGTTTTAAGGTATATACCCTCTTACACTTTGTTAGGGTAGCTACCAGTGCAAAGAGTGAGTTTAGCTTTTCTTTTTGAGCTGTTCTTTTATACCTTTTTGGCATTACACTATCTAGGAAGCTTCCAGCTCCAGATGTCTTTGGAAAACATTTTATTTTGTAATTTGGAAGTTAATCCTTGATTTTTTTTTTTCCACTACTTAGTTTTCCATTTAACTCATTAGTTTTTTTTTCATTTTTCTCCTATCTTTTCTTTCTTAACTTTCTTTTCATATCTTTTCCCCATCCTGCACTTCCCCATCTCCCCCAGGATCTGCTGGGTTTGCATTTTAATAGCCTGTTTTGTGCTCGTTTTCACCTGCCCAGATGCTCCCTCGCACACACACAAACACACACGTCCTGGGACGCAGCAGCCCTACACCTCCAGCATGAGCTCCCAATCATCTGCTGCATACACATGTTTTATATTTTTAACTGTTCTGTTTAATTTTGTTTTGGCAAATCCCTTCGTTTTCCTATGTTGCATCCTTTTATAGAGATGAGACTCTTATAGTGATTTTTTTTCTTGCTTTATGGTCTTATCAAGGTATTTAATTACTGTCCAGCAAAAACTGTTTTACATTTTTGCAGTTTGTGCAGAATGACTGGACTCTGCCACCCTGTTCTTCATTCTTTCTGATCTCAGTGTTCTGCTCTCACTGTCATTGTCTCAGTGTTTTCCTATCTCAGCACTGAAATCCACTGGGGTTACATGGCGTGTGTTGGCAGCTAGCTTGTTTGCACAATGTGACTTTAGGCTTCTCGCATATTCAGATTGCAAATGTATCTAAATATGCATCAAATCCCAGAGCGGGGTTTGATTTTAGCCTTGGGAAAGCAGGGTGGGATGGGCTGGTGTCTGCACGCTCATGCACTGGGAAGATCTGGTGTGGGAGCTTTTATCTCCGGATGCCTTCGCCCCGCCTGGGTTTCTGGGCCCTGGCTCCCGTCTCCGCACGCCTTGCTCAGGACCGTCCTCCGCAGGCGGAAGAGCCACTGTGACACAACACTCTGGCCGGGCCTCGCCCGAGCGCCCGCGTCCGTGGATTTTTCCCGTATTTCATTTGAATGCAACTCCTGCTGTCAGAACTGTATCAAAGGCAGTCTTGGGCAGTGACGTTTAGCTGTGCAGAAATGTGCTCGGGGATGTGAAATTTCTTTCTTTGCCTGGTCTCTCAGGCAGACTGAAATCTCCATATGTTCTCTGGCAATCAAAAGCTGCCCCATTCCTTATATCATTTTGTAAGAGCAAATCTGTGCACAGTACTCAATAATTGCAGTAATGAGGGAAATGTAAATCTTGAGAAAGTGCTGTAGCAGGTAAGGCACCAGCAAAGGAAAGTCCTGAGTGGCCATGAAGATTGGGGGGTGCTTTGCTTTGAGGTCCCCATGGCCTGTCCAGGGAGCCGCTGTCACTCAGTTACGCGATCTCTCTGACAGTGCTCTCCTTCCTAAGGTCAGTGCCTCAGGCTGCGAATTACGGAGTTGAATCCTTTGATCCCTGATGGAATTGGCAGGGAAAAGCAATGATAAGGAGTAGCAAGCATGGCCGAGGTGTTCAAATCACCCTTTTTATCCATCTCTGTGGTCCTGCTGCTGCCACCTCCATCCGTATCCTGAGCCTTCAGAATAAGGGTCCTTGATGTTTAACGGAGACAGTCTTGATAAAACGTGGTGGCTGGGCCAGATGTAGCATGACTGCCTGAGTGGCATATAACGTAGCGCACTGAAAGGAGCCCTTGGCCTCCGCCAGGTGCCTGTCCTGCTGTGCTGGAGCTACAGGAAGCAGCGGAAATTCCCTGTCTTCTGTGGCACCTGCAGGTCCTCCCAGAGGACCGTTTTGGGGTAGTTGCAGCCAGACACAGTGCAGATTCCCGTGTTGCGGTTGGTCTCAGTGTCCCGTTTCAAAAAGGGGACTTGCTTAGCCACCCAGGGTCTTGGGGCTGGTTTCTGCTGCATTGGTGGCACAGCTGGCTCTTCCCCAGTCGCACTGCTCGCCGCAACACCACGGAGCACGCAGGGCTTCACGTGGGAGCCGCGCACATCTCCGCGGCCCCTCTGCAGACAGAAGATCTGCTGGGCCCGAGGCTGCAGGGGGTTAGCGGCTCTTGCACCCGGGGCGCCTGCCCGGGGCAGGACGGCCGGGCCGCATGCTCCCGGCTTTGGCACGAAGCCTGCAGGGCCCGTGACCCCTTCAAGCCGGTGGGTGATCGGGTGTCTTTTCGGTATTATTAGATATCAGCTGCTCGCAGGAGCGCCGAGCGTGGCCCAGCCGCGTGCGCTCAGGCTGCCCTCCTCACGCTCCTGCCTCTCCTCGCAGCCGGCAGCTCTGCCCGCACAGAGCTGGGGTGCAGCTGGCCCAGCCCGGCCACGCGGCATTGGGAAGAGCCGTCAGGATCCACTGGAGATCCATAGGAGCGGCACACGGCGGAGCAGGTGACCCGCATCTCTCCTGTCACGTGGCCTGGCTGACGCCCTCAAGCGTCCGGGCGGTGTCAGAATGGGACAGGAGCCGGACGTCAGAGCCAGACTGAGCCAGGAGGAATGACTGCTCGTCCGAGAGAACGAGGGAGATCGCACCTCTCCCTTGCAACGAGGGATGCTCAACACGCCACCCCTTATTGCTCAGAGCTCTTAGTGGGAGCGCCTGGCACCGGCACGTGCTCCTGCCACGGGCCTTCCGCTCTTCACGGGCCTCTGGAGCTGTTCTGCAGTGCGCCCTGGGCTGCGCTGCTCAGCTGGGCCCCTGCTGTGTGAGCAGGGACATCCCAGCCCTTTGTGCTCTCTGCAAGGGCTTCGGGACAGCTGTTTCAGGGCCTCTAATTGTTCTCCAAATAAAAGGATGCATGGAGTGTGCTGCCCACCTCTTCTCCCAGGAGCATCGCCTAGAGCATTTGGGTGTGTTCATTTATCACGACCCAGGGCCGTTTCCCTCGGTGCCGTGCCCTTCTGAGCAGCATCTGCTCCCTCTCCTCGCCCCAGCACAAGTAGCAGTGTGAGCAGAGCAGCCGCGTGGCTGCCTGCCAGCAGAATCGATCCCTGTGTGCGCAGCGGGCGGATTTCTGCAGTGTTCTTCCTCCCAGACAGTTTTGCTAGTTCAGTGGCCGGTGTGCTGGCACGGAGGCAAGGCCGGCACGGGAGTGAGCAGATGTGGAGGGAACGCGCTGGGACGGCGCTGCTGCCGGGGGAGACGCAGCTTCGGAGCAGCTGCTTCCTGAGAGGGAGCTCCTATCCAAAGCTGCACAGTGTTTTGCTCCATGGCTACTTTTAGCTGTGCTAACGTATGCAATTTGCTTGCATTCAGCTTATCAAGTGAGCCAGAGTGCTATTACCTAGATGGTTCTCTGCCTCTCACACAAAAACATAAATTGATTCATTTTTTTCTACTTGAGCTGCACTTAATGGTTCCCCCTTGCTGAGCTGAACTAGAGAAATTTGTGATTCTTCATTCCAGCTTCTTCCTCTCCTAATAGCACCTTCTTGGGCTGGGAAGAATTGTTCCATGATCACAGAGATGTCTCCTGTGCTCTGCTGTGCGCTTGGTAGTATTTGTTAGTGCGCTACAAAAATGTTTTTGGCTTCTAGGACTCCTTCAATTGCTCTACCTGTGGCTCCCAGTTTGTGGCAGTGTCTTTTCAGTGTTCTTCCTCACAGGTTTGTGTCTAAGCCAAGGCATTTCTCCCTCCTTGGTCTAGGTCATGTCCTAAGTACCTGCTGCTCATTTCTGTGCCGCTCATCACACGTCATTAACACTCTGTGAGAGTGTCTACGTTCACCAGACCTTCCATTCCCCTTGCTTCTTGTGTCTCCCTGCACTTACAGGTGAAAACAGAACTCGTTAGGTAGAATGGGCCTGAACACTTTGCCCGATGGCTAAGAAGTGCCTGAGCTCTATTCTGGAGAACTGAGGGCCAGAGCCGCCGCTCAGGAAGCACAGAGGCTGCTCTGGCTCTCAGCACGTCCCTGCCATCAGCGGGACTCAGCGCTTCCCCTGGCCATGTTGGTTCTGTTTGTGTCCCTGGATTCACCTCAGGGTTTCGGATGCTCAAGAATCCCTTTTGCCACGGGGAGAACCAGCCTCTGGAAATGATTTAAGCAATTTCTGCTCTCTTTCAGGGGAAGAAGTTGCCCTGTATTGTGCCAAGTATCTCCCTGACATAATCAAGGACCAGAAGGCCTATAAGGAAGGCAAGTTGCAAAAGGTAAGAAGTGCTGCCCTGGGCTAGAGGCTGCACAGGGCAGAACAAAAAGCCTTTGTGAGGTGCCTGGCACTCGTGTAGTGCCTGGTGCTGCCAAAACGCCTGCCATGTCTTCCATGGGTGTCTCCATTTCCCTTTCTCATCTTGGAGTATTCACCAGGTGTTGGTTGTACTTTCCAAGATAAACAGTCTGTTTTCCAGCTCAGGGGTGCTGGTGGTGGTGTGATTTTGTTTCCAATTTGCAGGCGTTGCTCCAGCCAGGGGTTTTGTTCTGTCTAGGCTGCTTGCTCGTGAGGAGGCACAGAGTTCATGTCTCGCCTCCACCAAGGGAGCCAGCAATTCTCCCTCCGAGTACCAATGCCTGGGCTGGCACCCAGTGTCCTTGGGCTTCTGCAGGAATGGGCAGCGGTGTGAGCAAGAGGAAGAGGCTCCCTCTGGAAGCTCCTGGTTAGATCCAGGTTGAGGAGAGCCCCCAAAGCAAACTGGGATCAGCTTGTGGCTCCAGCTAAGCGCTGAGACCCGAGCACCCGCGCTCGCCACCACTGCCTGTGCTCGCTCTGCATTGCTGCTTGTGGCTGCTCCCCGCGCGCACCACTGCTCCCCATGCTCCCTGCGCTCGGGGCTGCTCGCTGTGTTCGCCATGTGAGGCTGCTCCTGCACAGGCTGTGCCCCCCACGCAGGGCTGTCCCCCTGGCATATCCGCTGAGCCGGGTGCCCATGCTGAACTGCTGCGGCTGAGAGCGCCACCCGCAGGCTGCGTCCTGGGAAGGAGCTGGTCCCACAATGCGACTCGTGGGCAGCCGGTAAGAGGGATGAAACTGTGCACCTCTCTGTGTCTGTGCTTCTGTGCAGGCCCTGGAAGATGCTTTCTTAGCCATAGATGCCAAACTCACCACGGAGGAGGTGATTAAAGAGCTCGCTCAGATGGCTGGGCGGCCTCAGGATGATGAAGATGAGAAGGAGAAGGTTGCTGATGAGGATGATGGTAAGTCAGATGCCAAGGAATGGGCAAGACTGTCCTTCCAGGCCAGGGCTTAGCATCGCCTGGGTCAGGTCATCATCAGCTTTTGGGGTTGCTCTCAAAGCTGCCCGGCTGAATTCAGTGAAACCTGAGCACGTATGTGCACCCGCACCCACTCCCCCGGGGTGTCTGTGCCTTTGGTAGGTGCTAGGGGAGTCTGAACCGTTTTGTAGCTTAATCCTATGCAGAGCAAGGGACTTTGGGACAGTTCTCCACAGGGTGCGGAGCTCTGGCATGTGTCAGCTCTAGGATGTGTTCCCTGAGCTGGGAAATGGACTAAGGGAGGAAGTGAAACTGCGATGTGCCCTGCTTAGCTCCTCTGGGCAAGTGACAGACACAGACTGTAGGTAGGATTCTGTTAGGTTCCTGTCTGTTTTCAACATTTTTTTTTTTATTTATTTTGAAAGAAGCAAATGTGCTTTCCTAGCTGAAAATAGTTGTCAGGCCAGGAAGCTCTAGATGCATCTCAGGGTAAAACCCTCCGCTGCTTCTGGCTGAATATCTTGCGACTGGCCCTGAAGCAGATGCAAAGGGAGGCTGTTGCCGTAAGTGCATCCATCTGGCTATGCTGGGTTTGGTGGCCTTCCCTGATGAGCACAAAGTTTTGTTTGTTCTCTTTTCAGTACCTTTCTAGATAGGTCTGTTTCTTTTCCTTTTTGTATTAACTAGCAACGGGAATGATAACTGAGAGTGCATCGCAGGGGAACCATGGGACGTTACCTGATACCAGTGCAGTTTTGCCTCATAGTTTAGGGAAAGTCATCCTTTACTTTTTTTTTTTTTTTTTTTCCTTCTGTCTGGTATCCTTCTGGAGAGATGATGCATTCACTACCTAAAGCTCTTCTGTCACCTGGCGCTGTCTGGATTACAGCTGTTTGGGACTCCAAGTCTAAGGCCTGTGGCGCAAACTGCTGTAAAGAAACTTGTTCTTGGTTGCAATGTTAATGAACAAATCTGCATATGAAAGTGGTCTGTTTGCTTCCCCCATAGCTTGTTTGAGCCTGCACGGGTAAAATAGGAGGCTCTTTGGCCTCCGACTTCACCTCGAACACTTCTGCGCTGCCTGCAACCAGGCAGACAGTGCACGAGGTGCCAGGCCGGCTTGCAGGCGACAGCTGGAGGCCCTTTCCCTGCCATTTGCTCTGTGCTCACGCGCAGAGCTGGGAGCTCTGCGGAACGGTGCGGGGCGGGCTGTGCCCGCTGGCACTCAGCATGCCCTGCCTTGCTGGAACATGTTGCGATAGCAGCCTCCAGCCAGGGCAGCAGAACCAGCACGTGCTGCGCAGCTGCCAACAGGTTCTGTCCTGCTTTCTGATCCTCTTTGTCTTCCCTCCACCCCCCTTTTCATTTTCAGTGGATAATGAGGAAGCTGCTCTTCTGCATGAAGAAGCCACCATGACCATTGAGGAGCTTCTCACACGTTATGGACAAAACTGCACCAAGAACCTCAAAAACAAGTCCTTAGCTCTGCCTGGGGAGAGCGCTGCGGAGGGGCCAGGCAGGCAGCATGATGGGGAGTCAAATATGAATGGAGAGGCTGACCCAGGGGAGCTAATCGACCACAAGGAGAGGAAGAATGGGAAGCCAGATGAAGAAGTCATGGGTATTTCCTCCACTTCAGACAAAGCCAGCACTGGAGGCAACAGCCGTGCTCTGCAGAAGCCTGAAGTAGGCAAAGGTGACGAGGCCATCATCTCTTCTACTGGGGAGGCCGGGCCCTCCTGCTCCTCCACAGGAAAGCCGCAGCGCACAAGCAAATCCAAATTTTTTGAGGACAGTGAGGATGAGTCAGATGAGGTTGAGGAAGAGGAGGAAGACAGTGAGGTAGGAAGCAGCACTGGGAAAGAATGGCCTTTGGGCTGGGCAGGAACGCATTTTTTGCTGTGGTGCTTGGGCTACAGGTCTCTGACTCATCCTAGGTCTGTCCTAGGAGTAGGATTTTCATGCTGATACTTAGAAACCATCTCATAGGAATGTTGGGGACTGTTGGGACAACTCTGAGGGAAACATGCTCATTATCTCTGCAGCAGCCATAATGGGTACCCCTGGTCCTGCTGCATGTTCTGTTCCTCCATTCACAGTGGAAGCTGAAAACAGCTGCGCTGTTCGTAGACATCGGTGCAGGGGGAAACCTGCCCGGTCATCTTGCTCTTCTTTTGGGGTGAATTTATCCTCTGTGCCTAGGATGGAGGAACCAGCTGTCTGGGAGGGAGCACTGCTAGTGTCCTGCGTGATTCCTAGTGGTGTTATCTTGTTCCTTGCAGGAATGCAGTGAAGATGAAGATGGCTACAGTAGCGAGGAGGCAGAAAATGAAGATGATGAAGATGACACTGAAGAAGCTGAGGAGGATGAGGATGAAGAGGAGGAAATGTTGTTACCAGGCATGGAGGGGAAAGAGGAGGTGCACACCCTGTTCCTGTGTTCTGTCCCATAGCGTGGAGGGAAGGGGAAGGCGGCCAGCAGGGCGTTACTCTGCTTTGGCCAGGGAGGAAGATCCTTCTGCTCCCCCGAGGCTGAAGGCAGCTGCTCACAGCCCGGATCTGCCTTACACACAAGGCTGCGGAGTAGGAGGGCGGTGCACGGAGCCGGGCAGCAGGCTGGCATCAGCTGCACAGCTGGGAAGGGTGGCGTGGCACCAGGGAGCTGCGCTGCTTGGGCAGCCTCTTGCCCTCTGCCCGGCTGAGGCTGTCGCTGCCCACGGCAGCTGCCAGGAGCAGGTCCCAGGGGAAAGGGCGCTGCAGCTCCTGAGGCACCAACCTCCTCTCTGCGGAGAGCTCCCAGCTCGCAGGATGCCTCCTGCTTGGCCTAGGGGGCTGGAGCTGCTGCACGGAAGCTGAGGATGCAGCAGGGGAGGAGCCTGAACCGCTGAGGGCCATGGGGCTAGAGGGAGGTGTCGCCCACCCTGCCTCTCAGTGAACTGTCTCCTCATGTGTTCCGCAGTCCTCGGGCTTCCCTCCCTCATTCCACATGTGCTTCTGTGGAGCCCCTGGAGTTTGTGACACTGCGGTGGCTGACGCTCGTTCCCTGTGTCCTGGCTCACGGCAATGGGGAGGGTTTCAGCCAAACCATTTGTGTCTTGCAGCCTGGCTCTGACAGCGGCACAACGGCGGTCGTGGCCCTAATCCGGGGCAAGCAGCTGATTGTGGCTAATGCTGGAGACTCCCGCTGCGTGGTGTCCGAAGGCGGCAAAGCGGTGGACATGTCCTATGACCACAAGCCAGAGGACGAAGTAGAGCTGGCCAGGATAAAGAACGCTGGTGGCAAGGTCACCATGGACGGCAGAGTCAACGGTGGTCTCAACCTCTCCAGGGCAATCGGTGAGCGGGTCCGAGGTGAACACCTGATGCCTGCCCGGGGGCGCAGTGGCCTGGGCACCTTTACGTCCAGCGCTTTTCCTCCCCAGAGCTTTAGGGGCAGTTTTATTTGGATGGTGCCTGGAGCCTGTTGAATATTTAACACAGTGAGATTTCAATCGAATTAGAGAAAAATGATGGTGAATTTCCATGTTTGCTGAAAAGGGCAGACAGCAATGGAAAGAGCCGCACCTGCCAGGCTGCAGTGCAGGACACAGTGCAAGGACTCCAGGACTGTGGTGCTCATAGGCAGGCTGGAGATGACTTCAAAGAAAGTGTCTCAAGCTGATGTTTGATTTGTGAGCAGGGAGGATTTTTTCCTCTCTCTGCTGCTCATTGAGAGGCTGTTCAAGGGCCTTGGACCTTGGCTGCTTCTTGGGGACCTAACTTTATACCAGCTTGAGCCCATTTGTTCTTGAGCCACACTTGTCCTCCAGTTCCATAAACTGCATTTTCCTCCTGGAGGCAGCACCTGATTGCTGCTTGTCCTCATCCTTCAGCCTCTTAGGAGCAACAGGGGAATAATCAACTTCATAATTAACAGCCAGGGGATGAGCAGCCAAGCCAGGTCTTGGCCCAGTGAACAGCCACATTTTGAGCAGGTGAGATCATTTAAGGAAAGGGTTGTAAATAATACCAAGAATATACTGGAAAGTACACAGGGAAGGGAAGGGATTCAGCAACTAAGGGAGCTGGGGTTGTTTAGAGAGGAGGAGGCTCCGGGGAGCCCTTATCACTCTCTGCAACTACCTGAAAGGAGGGGTTGATCTCTTCTCCAGAATAACTGCAGGTAGCACAAGAGGAAATGGCCCCAAGGGAGGTTCAGGTTAGACATTAGGAAGAATTTCTACATGGAAAGAGCAGTCAAGCACTGGAACGGGCTGCCCAGGGCAGTGGTGGAGTCCCCGTCCCTGGCAGTGCTCAAGGGACGGGTAGAGGAGGCGCTTAGGGACATGGTTTAGCAAGATGGTATTGAGGGGCTCACAGTTGCACTCTGATCTCAAAGGTCTTTTCCAACAATTATGATTCTATAAGGACCTGAATGGAGACCTTCTGTGCAAAATGACTGAAAAAAAAATCAAATAATTATCAGGGGAAAGCAATTAAATGCATTTGGGAGGGAAAGTTGAGGTCTGATTTTGCTAGGGAGACCCTGGCCTTTCTGCCTTCCACAGCAATCCCTTCTGGGGATGTGAGCGTAGGTGAACCTTCCCGTCGGGGCTGAGGGTTGGTTTCCTCACGCGAGCTCTGGCAATGAGGCCTTGGGAAGACCAGAGCAGCAGTGCCGTGGGGCTGCCGGGTCACATATCCCACTGAAACCGTGGATAATGAGCAAGTGCAGAAACGACAGCAATCCCGGGCAGTGCTGGTGTGAGCTGCCGGTCCTCCTGCTCCAGGACGCGTCGCGGAGCAGAGCCCGCCCCGTGTGAGGTGCTCCAGGGTCCACTGTGGTGCCAGGGGCCCCGTCCTGGCCTGCGCTGGGACCGGGGGAGGAGGCGCGGAGCTGGGCAGGGCCCCTGTCCTGCCATGCAGCACCATGACAGGGGTCAGCGGAGCTGGGGCTCCACGCAGGTTCCCCCGGGCCGGCGCAAGCGCCGGCTGCTCCAGCAGGGCAGCCTCTGCTCGCCCCGCACGGCCGCCTCGCGTGCTGCTCACGGCAAAGGGATCCTCCGTTCCACCACAGGTGATCACTTCTACAAGCGAAACAAGAACCTGCCTCCGGAAGAACAGATGATCTCTGCCCTGCCTGACATCAAGGTGCTGACGATAAATGACGACCACGACTTCATGGTTATTGCCTGCGATGGAATCTGGTGGGTAGCGCGGGAGCAGTTTGCGCGTCGCTGTTACCTGGGCCTGGGGAGGCCGCGTGGCGCTGGGCACTGGGGAGCCCTTGCTCTCCACGGCCCCGGGGCTGTTGCCAATCAGAGGGAGGGGACAATGTGCTGAGCTCTGAATCCTCCTCACTGCAGCTCTGTTCCTGTGGGCTCCCTGCAGCGCCACGCCCTGCTCGGGCAGCGCGGTGTCAGGGTCGCGCTCCTCACCAGCCCCTCTAACCTCCCCGCTCTGCAGGAATGTGATGAGCAGCCAGGAAGTGGTGGATTTCATCCAGGCCAAAATCACCCAGAAGGATGAAAATGGAGCCCTGAGGCCGCTCTCCTCCATTGTAGAAGAGGTGAGGGCAGAGCCCACCCCGTCGGTCCATCCTCCCTTCAGCTCGCTGGATTTGTGCGTCCCGCTCCACACCCCTCCCCACAGCCCTCTGCATCAGCACCCAGGGCTGCTGCCCAGGCTGGGGCAAGGTGGAGATGCCTGCAGCTTGTGGGACGCAGCCCCTGCACGTGGCCCCCTCTGCGGGGCTCTGTCCCTGCACGGTCAGGGCGCCCCAGCTGCTGGGGCTGTCTGTGTCCCTTGCGGGGCCGGTGCAATGGGATGTGAGCCCAGCTCTGCTGTGGCACCCGAAGCTGCCGCCCAGCGTCTCAGGTCCCTGCGCGATGGCTCTGTGTGCACTGCTAACCTGTCCTGTCCTGCCCCTCCGCAGCTGCTGGATCAGTGTTTGGCTCCGGACACCTCAGGGGACGGCACTGGCTGTGACAACATGACCTGCATCATCATTAGCTTCAAACCCCGTAACACGCACACCCCCGCTGAAAGCGGGAAGAGGAAACTGGAGGACACGGCAGCACCAGCAGAAGAGAACGGCAGCGATAACAGCAAGAAGACCAAGCTGGAATAGCAGGCCTGGCACAGAGACTTTGCTGTGCACTCATCAGACTCTTGTTTCTTAAACATGCTGAACTCAAGACTCCAAAGTCTTGTCCTTTTTTTAGCCTTAGCAGAGGCCTTGTCTGTCTGTGTCCGGTCGGGGGGTGGGGGGTGGTTAGCAAGGGCATGTCACAATGTCACACATTCATTTGTAGCCATTCCAAAGAGTGAGGCCAGGGCTGAGCCGCAGCGGAGCCGCCGCTGGCCGCGGCGCAGGAGCCCAGTGCGAGTGGCACCTGTGGCACCGAGGCCTGTGGTTAGAAGGATATCCCCTGTTGTCTCCATGTGGTTGTTGCCATATCTGTGCCTGTGACTTTCTGTTTGGAGGGAAGAACTTTTTCACTGTTGAGGTTTTTTAATCTGCACCCGATTATTTAAGGCCCTTTCTGTTTTTATTTGTGAAACAATCTGGTAGTGGTGCTGCCGCCACACCTTGTTCTGTTGTACACTTTCAATCAATACTTTTTCAAACTAAAAGCCCAGAAAACATCTGAATGTTGGTCCTTGGTTATTTCCTGGAGGCGGGAGGTGAGGAAGGAGTGCCTGGGAGGAGAGCACTGGTCCCGGTGACTTGGGGTGCCCAGCACGATGCAAAGGCGGCTTCTGCCACACAACTGTAGCGCATGGGCCCATCCACCTCTCCCTGCAGCCCAAGCTGCTCCAGCCCTGCAGTCGGTTTGTGTCCCCAGAGATGTACGGAGCAGCTGCAGCCCAGATCCACTGTGGGCAGCTCCTGCTGCAGGGCTGGCCAGCATGGAGCTCTGGGGGCTCTTGGGGCCCCGCTGCTGCGGCAGGAGTGAAGACCCAGGCCAGAAAATGCAGCTGGAACAGTTCCCGGCTGCTCCAGCCCTCCTGTGCCTGTGGGCCCTTGCTCACACAAGCTCAGTGCAGACCAGCTGTGCCCCGTCCTGCAGGTCCTGTCCTGCGGGTCCCATCCTGCTGCCCCACCTTGGTGCAGGGCCCAACCCCCTCCCTGCAGCGCTGCCCTCCGGCTGCGGGACACACGGGGATGCAGGCAAACGGCTGCGCTGGGGGGCCACTACGCCAGGCCTTGACCCTGCTCACCTGCGTGGCACTGGCTGAGGCTCTGCAGCCGCCTCCGCCCCGGTGCTCCTGCTCCTGCCCCGCTCATGGAGCTCCCGGCCCTGCAGTTTCCTGCCCATCCCGTCCGTGGTGCTGCCGCTTGCACCAGTGCTGAGGGAGTCTGCGGAGAAGCTCTGCCCCGATGGGCCCTGCGCCGGCTCTGCTCAAGGTGCGGCTTCCACCTCCACGTTGGCACCTTCCCTGCAGACAGACACAGGCTCAGGCAGCAGCCCAGGACAGATGGTGCCCAGGGTGCAGCTGCGGGGATCACCTGTGTGCGGTCTCCAGGCCCTGGCCCCACACGTTCCCGCCAGTGCCACGGGGCTGCCCAAGATGCCTCAGGCTCTCCAGCTCCACTGTGCCCAGGTCTCCCGGCTGCCCCACAGCCCCGGTCCAGCAGCAGCAGCGCCACCCAGCAGACGTGTGCGAGCAGCAGGGCCACGACGACTCCTGTGGGCAGCCACTCAGCTGGCACCCCCCGCACCGGGATGGGCAGGGCCCAACACTTACCGACTGACATGGCCATGGTGATGGGGGACACCAAGAGCGATGGGGGACCCTGCTGGTCACATTCAGGCACCTCTGGCACCCAACACCCTGCTCTGCCGGCTCTGGCCCAGCACCTGCAGGAGAAATGAGAGCGACTGCTGGGTCCCACCAGGCTCCCTGAAGCCACCGGGGCTCTGGACGGCCGTGCTCTGGCAGCTGGACGGCCGTGCCCGGCCCCTTCCAGTACCTTCCTACCCACGTAGATGGGGATGCCAATTGCAATGCCGGCCATGAGGGGGTTCACCATGGGCGCCCCCAGGACCATTCGCAGCTGCCACAGGATCTTGTGCGTCCAAGAGCAGGGCGGCTTACCCAGAAGGTGCAGCCGGGGGGGGCTGCAGGGACAAAGCAGCTCTGTGCCAGGCCGGGCAGACGCCGACCTGGGGCCTCCCACGAGCCGCCCTCGCCCCTGAGCCACGGGGCAAGGCCGAGCCCGGCCAGCCCTGGCACCAACTGCATCCTGCTCTGCCCCCAGCCACCCGCCTGTGGCCCGGCCCTGGGGCACTGCAAGGAACCATGGGGCGCTGCCAGGGGCTGTGGGACACTGCTAGAGGCCATGAGGCTCTGCCAGGGGCCGTGGGGCATGGCTGGGCACTGTGGTGCCCTGCTAGGGGTCGTGGGGTTCTGCTATGCACCATGGAGCTCTGCCAGGGGCCATGGGGCGCTGACAGGGGCCATGGGGCACTGCTGGACTCCACGGGGCACTGCCAGGGACACTGGCAGCCTCCCTAGCAGTGGGGCCCCTGCATGGGGAAGGGCACGCCCGGGTCTCCCGTGGGCAGGGCCAGCAGAAGGGGCAGCCACCAACCGTGCAGTTCAGGTGGGCGCAGCTGCCGTCACTGATGTCCCTGATGAGGGCACCGCAACGGGAACAGACCCAGCCGTCCTCAACGTCTGCCGGCGGGGGCAGAGGGGGCGGGAGGAGCAGGACCGGACGCGCTGCCCGCGGCTCCCTGCGGGGCTCCCAGCACCGCCGGCCGCGCGGGCGCCGGGGCTGCCCACGGGGACCAGGGACCCTTGGAACTCGCGAGCGGGAGGGCAGCGACGGCGGCTGCCCCGGTG
>VZSV01000417.1:178105-197888 GCA_013398735.1 Nothocercus julius | reverse complement strand
CCCCTTCCCCGTGCCCCCCCCATGGCCGTGCTCCCTATCCCAGTGCCCTCATCCTGGTCCCGACCGGACTACAGCTCCCAAGAGGCCCGCGCGGCCTCACGTGGCCGAGGGCGGTTGCGGCGGCGGGAGATTCAAATCCCGGGCGGAGCCTCTGCGGCTGCAGCCATGGAGGCACCGGGAGCGGCGCGGGGAGCGGCGCGCTGTGAGTGCCCCCCGCGGCTCGGGTCAATGTTCCAAAGCCAAATAATCTTCATCAATAATAAAATTTCCCCAACTGCCCGTTTTTGCCCGTGTTCGTGGTCCAGCCGAGCGCCCCACGGCCGACGAGATGGACGAGCGGCGGCGGCAGCAGGTCGCCTACCAGTACCTGTGTCACCTGGAGGAGGCCAAGCGGTGAGCGACCCACTTCCCGGCGGAAAAGGGGGTGGGAATGGTGAGGGACGGCATGGAGAAGGCTCTGTGGGATGGGGATGGGGTTCCTGAGGCCCCTCTGCCCTGTGTCCCCCTGCAGCGGGATTGGGGGTGCTGAGGGTTCCCCCCCATGTCTCTCCATGGCTGGATGCGGGATGGGGATGCTGAGGGTCCCCGCCGTGTTCCCTGCAGCTGGATGGAGAGCTGCCTGCGCGAGGAGCTGGACCCGCCGATGGAGCTGGAGGAGAGCCTGCGCAACGGCGTCATCCTCGCCAAGCTGGGCCACTGCTTCGCCCCGGAGCTCGTGCCCCTGAAGAAGATCTACGACCGCGAGCAGCTGCGCTACAAGGTACCTCAGCCACTGCGCAGGGCCTTTGCACGGCCCCCGGCGGGGGAGAGGATGAGCTTGAGCTGAAGCGGCGCCGTTTGCTCCTGTCTAGGCAAGCGGGCTCCACTTTCGGCACACAGATAACATCAACCACTGGCGCGATGCCATGAGCCATGTGGGGCTTCCTTTGGTAATGTGTCCCCTCACCTCCCCCAGTCTGGCTTTGCTAGGAAAACTTCCTGGTGGGGTCCTGCTGGGGCTGCGTGCTGCGGGGCCGGAGCGGGGACATGACAAGGGGCTGCCCCGTGTCGTGGTTCCCTGCCCAGGGTGGCCCCCCATGGACCACTAGGGTTCAGGCATGACCCCTGTGTCCTCGGCAGATTTTCCACCCGGAGACCACCGATGTCTATGACAAGAAGAACATGCCCCGAGTAGTGTACTGCATCCACGCACTCAGGTGGGTGCCCACAAGTGTCCCCTGTCCTGCTCCCAGAGCCAAAGGGGTTGTCTGGGTTCATGTCTATGGTATCAAGAAGTCTACAGTGGCCATGGGGCTGCCAAATGCTCCTCTCCCCGTGACGCTGCAGAGCCCTTTCCGTGCCCAAGGCCACCAAGTATTCCAAGCACTGTGATGGGAGGAGAAGCGCGTGGCAGATCTGTCACCACATGTGTCCACTTCACCTTTCAGTTTGTACCTGTTTAAGCTGGGGCTGGCGCCACAGATCCAGGACTTGTATGGGAAAGTTGACTTCACAGGTAGGAACCCGTGAGGGGAAAGCTGGGCCAGGGCTGGCGAAATCCATGCCACATCCTCGGATCCCTTCACGGAAAGGGATACTGAGAGTAAAGATTTCAAGCGAGCCTTGGTGACGCTGGCCCCGCTGTGGGTGTCCTCTCCGCCCTCGGTGGAGGAGCTGGGGGTTCCGCGTGGCTCCAGTGACATCTCTGCCCCGCTGCAGAGGAGGAGATCAACAACATGAAGCGGGAGCTAGAGAAGTATGGCCTGCAGTTGCCCTCCTTCAGCAAGATCGGCGGCCTCCTGGCCAACGAGCTCTCGGTGGATGAGGCAGCGGGTGAGCAGAAGCCACAGGGCGAGCGGGGACTTGCAGATGCCCATAGCAGCATCGCTGTCAGGATTCCCATGCCGGAATGCCAAATCTGGAGCCAGCAAGTCCAAGCAAAGCTCGTGGTGCTTTGGAGATGCCCCTAACACCCCCTAAATGCAGTTGAGGGGTTGGTGGGGGGTTCGCGGTTGGGGTTGGCATTAGCTGGACTTGCCCTGGAGCAACTAAGCCTGCCTGGGCACTGGAGTTTGCCCTTGGAGAAGGGACGTCCTCCATGGCCACACGCGGGGTGGCTTGCCTGCCGCACGCAGGGCTAGAGGTAGATGGTGGAGAGTCTGTTGCCGTCCTTGGGACCTCACTCCAGCTCTTCCAAAGCTCTTTCCCACCTTGTCCCCAGTGCACGCAGCTGTGCTGGCCATTAACGAAGCGCTGGAGAGGGGGGTGGCGGAGCAGACCATGGAGGCGCTGCGCAATCCCAGCGCCATGCTGCTCAACCTGCGGGAGCCCGCCGCGGCCGCCTACCACGAGCTGCTCCTCCAGGCAAAGCTGGAGAAAGCCAGCAACGCCAGGAACAGGGTAAGTGTGGCCCGGAGGGGTCGGAAGAAGGAGCGATGCCTTCCCTCGTCGTAGGTGCCTCTATCTGGAGGGCTTCTTGGTCATAGGATGGCCTTGTGCCTGGCTAATGAAGTCCAGTCCTTGCGTTCATTAAAAGATAAGGGAAGGTGGTGGAGGAAACAGTTCTTGACGTGCGTTAGCCACAGAGCTTTGGGATGGCTAACAGGACAGATGTCTCCAGAAGGGACCCTCTGGAGACCCACAGCAAGTGGGATGCAGAAAGCTCATGGTGGGGAATCCACCTACAGGTACTGGAAACGATCCCGGATGGGGAGGACATCTATGACCGGTGTCTGACGCAGGCTGAAATACAAGGGAACATCAACAAAGTGAATGGTGAGCAAAGCTGCAGCTCTTCCTCTGGGGGTGAGAGGGGTCTCCAGGGCTGCTGCTGTGGGTACAGAGTTTATCGGGCAAATCTGGCCTGATTCTGGCAATTCCAGGCTGGAAGGAAGAGCCTAGCCAGGATGCTGGGTGAAGCAGAAAGGAGATGTCTCCTCAGGCTGGCCTCAGGCCTGGCAGAAGCAGAGTTGGCTGGGCCTTTCCAAGGAGAAATTAAAGTTCTTGGCATGTGGCCTTGTGGTTCAGGTTTCTTATCCCTGGAGCCATGGGGTGATTTACCTCTCTGGCCTCTCTCCTAGTCCATGGGGCTTTGGAGCGAGTGGATGACACCCTGGAGAACCAGGATGCCTGGGAGTTGTACCAGGCGCTGCAGGACCCGGTCCTGGCTCTGCGCTGTCTGCAGCGGGACAACCTTGACTGCTATTTGGAGCAGCTCAGCACAGACCGGGAGCAGAAGGCACAGGTAGGAGCCTGGTGGATGGGGGTACCTGTGCTGGGGTGGCACCTGGCATGGCTTTAATAGTGGTGTCCCAGCTGGAGAAGGCTCTGTGCCCAAGCAGGGATGCTCCGCAGGGCTGCGGGCTTTCTGTAAGGAGCTTTGAGCCGTGGCCAAGGGGCACTTGGTGTCCCCTGCAGGAGCTGGGCTACGTGGACCTGCTGGAGCAGGAGGAGCTGCAGGCAGGGATCCTGGCAGCAAACAAGAAGGCGGAGGAGGAGCGAGCCAGTGAGTGGCCTGGGCAGGGGGGGCCTTGCCACCTTCCAAGGTGGCCCATGGCAGTGCCACCACAGGGCTCAGCCACAGGGGCCATCCCCTGCCCACTGGCTTCGCTCCCTCTGCTCAGTGCTGCAGGCCGTGAGCCGCATCAACGCGGCTGTGCGCCGGGGGATGCCAGCAGAGACGCTGGCAGCGCTGGCGGCCCCGACGGCCCAGCTGCCCACCGTGCATCCACTCGCCGCCCCGCTCTACCAGCGCGAGCTCGCCCTGCTGCAGCGCCAGCACCCGCGGGTGAGAGCATCTCCCTGAGCACGGCCTCGGCGCGGGGGCCCACGGAGCAGGCGGTGCAGGGATGCTCAGTGCCCAACCACCCGCTGCATGCAGGGAGAGCTGGCGCAGGAGGAGCTCTTTGTGGCCGTGGAGATGCTGTCGGCAGTGGCTCTGGTTAATCAAGCCCTGGAGGCCAGAGACTCGGACGGGCTCTGGAGCAGCCTCGTCAGCCCTGCCCTGGGCCTCTCAGACGTGGAGGATGCAAATGCCCAGCGGTGAGTGATGTCCTGCCTGCCAAGCAAGCCCTGGCTCCTAAGATTTCTTGCTTCAAACCCTCTCCGCTGTTGCTCCCCTGCAGGTATTTTGATGACTTACTGCAGCTGAAAGGCCAAGCAAGAAAGGCAGGGGATGAGTTCCTGAGCTGGAACAACATCCAGGCCACCGTGAGCGGCACGAACTCTTCCGTGCAGAAGGAGAATGGCCGTGAGTTTCGGCTGCGGAGCTCAGGGCTGGGCGGGGGGCTTGGCAAGCCGCTCGCAAGGGCTGCACGTACAGGGAGCCCAATGTTCGCGGGAGCCTCATGCAGCCCCGTGCTGCGGGTGGGCTGGGCACCAGCAGCCCGCGGGTGCTGACGTCAGTGCCCGTCGCCCCGCGCAGAAGTCCTTGCCGTGGAGCTCATCAATGAGGCGCTGCTGCAGGGCGACCCCGAGAAGACTTTGGCGGCCTTGCTTCTGCCAGCAGCCAGCCTGGCCGGCGTCACCCCCGTTGCCGCCAGGCGCTACCAGCACGTCCTGAGCCGCGCGCGGCAGCGGAAGGCATGGGTAGGTGCCGGGCTTCTCCAGAACGCCGCGCGCTCGGTGCTCTCTTGGCGCTCGCCAGACCCTCCCTTCTCCCCATGGCCAGGCCATGGGGGACGACAGGGCTGCCCTGTGGTGGGATGAGATCCAGCGCGGAGTCTGTGAGGCCAACGAGGACTCGGCGGCCACAAGGAGGAGTAAGGGTTCCTACGGTGGCGAGGCAGGGGGGATCTCAGCGCGGCCGCGTCTCACCGAGACCTGCTGTGTCCCCCCTGCTCTCGCAGTGGCCCTGGGCGTCGCGGCCATCAACCAGGCCATCAAGGAGGGCAAGGCGTCGCAGACGGCGCGCGTGTTGCTCAACCCCGCCGTGGCCCTGCGCGGGCTGCTGCCCGCCTGTGCCAGTGCCTACCAGCAGCAGCTCTCGGCCCTCGCCACCACCAAGGCCCCCACAGGTAAAAACAGTGTGGGGGGGGTAAAAACGCAGCAACTCTGTCCCACGTGGCGGCAACTTGACAAGAGCAGCTTCCCCACCCTGTTTTTCCTGACTTGGGCTCACAGGGAGTGGGAAGCCTTGCTGGGTCCGGCACGAGCTGGCGGATGGCGCCGAGTATTTCCTGAGCCTGGAGACGTTGGAGGGCACCTGGGAACGGCCTCTGCAGGGCGGCCTCTGCACCACGCACCTGAGCCGTGAGGAGATCCAGGTAGGGCCGCGATGACGGTGCCCGTGAGACGGGACGGGGACGCGGCAGCACTCCAGGCCCGGAGGTGACGTGTGGCATTCCCCCCTCCCAGAGCGTCGTCACCCGCGTGACAGCAGCCCACGACCGGGAGCGCCTGTGGGAGGCCAACACCGGCTTGGTCACGCAGCTGCAGGCGCGAGCCAGGGGCTTCCTTGTGCGCCGGGCGTTCGCCACCCACTGCCATGTCTTGCGTGAGCAGTGGCCAGCAGCCACCAAAATCCAGGTGACACAGAACAACCCACACACGCGGAGCCCAGGCCGCTGCTCGCTGTGTCCCCTTGCTGCCCTGTCACCATACATCATCTCTCCTTGTCCCCAGGCGTTCTGGCGGGGCCGGCGGCAGCGCCGGGCATACCTGGCGAGGTTGCACTACCTGCGAGCCAACGCCGACGCTGTGGTCAAGGTGCGAAACTTGGTCCTTGGAGCCCATTTTACGTATTTATTTGCCCTCATAAGCTTAATTGGTCTCCCTGTGGCTCGCCTCGCCCCGGTGAAACGGTGTGCGCCGTGCTGCCCGCTGGAGCGGCAGCCAGCCCGAGCGCGGTGCTCTGCAAACCTGCCTCCGGGCTGCCCAAAGGCTGCGCCACCTCCACTGAGCCCAAGCAAAAGCTGGGCTTAGGTACAGAATGTCTTGCTGCAGGGCTCGCTGACCTGCTCAATCTCTCTTCTAGATCCAGGCATGCGTGAGGATGTGGCAGGCCCGCAAGAAATACCAGGAGAGGCTGCGCTACTTCAGGAGGAACGTGAGTGTGGGGACTTTAGGAAAAATTTCTTAACAGTGAGGGTGACAGAGCACTGGAACAGGCTGCCCAGGGAGGTTGTGGAGTCTCCTCTGGAGATCTTCAAAACCTGCTTGGACGCAGTCCTGAGCCACATGCTGTAGGTGACCCTGCATGTGCAGGGGGGTTGGACTAGATGATCTCTAGAGGTCCCTTCCAACCTTAAGCATTCTATGATTCTGTGATTCTATGACTGCAGGGAACCCCCTAAAACAGCCCTGGGAGCTGCTGGTGGGGGTGTTGGGGGGCAAAGAGCCCAAAGTGTAGCCAAACTGCCACTCCCAACTGCTTGCCGCGGCCAGCAGGAGAGGGAAAAGGTGATGGATGCATCCTAGTGCTGGAGGTGGATGGTGGGAAGGGAAAGGGATCTAGTACCTAGTAAGGCAAACTCTTGAGTTCTATAAATGGTGGGCAGAGTAAAATACTCCAGTTCCCTGAAAACACCCAGGATCAGAGTGATGCTTGTCGGAGGGGAGCAAAAGTTGGGAGGGGAAGTTGCTGCAGGCTCCTTGGAGGCAAAACCCTGAAATCCCTCCTGAGTTTTGGATATTCTTCTCCTATGGACAAGGAACTTCCCAGAGTTGGGAAAAGCCCCGAGAAGCCATGAGGGAGCATCCAGCCAGTTGCCTGGCTGACTTTCCAGCACTCCTAGTTTGCTGCAGGGATGCTATGGGGAACCTTTCCTCCTCTTTCCCCTTCTCACCCCCTTGTTTGTCTTGGCAGATTAAAGCTGTAATTAAAATCCAGGCTTTTGTGAGAGCCAACAAGGCCCGTGGGGATTACAGGATGCTGGGTAAGTGCCTGCTCATCTCCTCTCTGAAGTGGCTGTAATTAATTGGGGATGGGGATGCCTCCTCCTTCGTTTGCCCAGGCTGGCCTGATAGGCTTGCGTGGCAAATTCGGGCGCCGGAGGCTCGGTGTGGTTTGAGCAGTCTCAGGGCTGTCCATGCTGCACCTCTGCTCCCAAAGGCTCTCCGAGGAGATGTGGCTGATGGAGAGCCCGGTACGCTCCCATCCTGCACCTTCGGCAAGGGCCGACTGGCACGGGACCTCCCTGCATTGGAAGAATGCTTTTTTGTGGGAGGAAAAAGGAATGTTTTATGATATAGTGGGAGCATGAGGGCTCACGTGGGATGAGCACTCATGGGGCTGACATTCCTCCTTGCAGTCCGTGCTAGGAACCCACCACTGAGTATTGTCCGGCGCTTCATCCACTTGCTGGAGCAGAGCCAGCATGACTTCTGGGAGGAGTCGGAGTTGCTGCGGCTGCGGGAGGAGGTGGTGAAGAGGATCCGTGCCAGCCGGCAACTCGAGAGCGACTTGGACCTCATGGACATCAAGATTGGGCTGCTGGTGAAGAACAGGATCACACTGCAGGTTGGCAAGTGCCGACCGCTTGGGAAGGACCTCAGCCACCAAACTTGGTCAGCCTTGGTGCCCTGGCTGTTAAACTGGTGCCCACATGGCCTCATCACCTTGGTGATACAGCTAAAACTTCCTTCCTCTTTGTTTTTAAAGCGTTTCTAGGGATTTAGATATCTTCTAGGTGCTTTAGCTCTCTCCCCAGAAACTCATCTGAAATCTGGAGCTTGCTTTCAGTTCCCAATGCTTCTGCTCAATCCTTGCCTGGGGCTTTTCCAGGAGGTGGTCTCCCACTGCAAGAAGCTGACCAAGAAGAACAAGGAGCAGCTCTCGGAGATGATGGCCATAGACAAGCAGAGAGGGCTCAAATCACTCAGCAAGGAGAAGCGGCAGAAGCTGGAGACCTACCAGCACCTCTTCTACCTGCTGCAGGTGAGGGTTGCAGGGCCCTGATGCGGCCCTGGTCCTGCAGCACGCAGGTGCTATCGTCACACTCCTCGTCCCTGCAGACCCAGCCTGGCTACCTGGCCAGGCTCATCTTCCAGATGCCCCAGAACAAGTCTACCAAGTTCATGGAGTCGGTCATCTTCACGCTTTACAACTACGCGTCCAACCCACGGGAGGCCTACTTGCTGCTCCAGCTTTTCAAAGCTGCCCTGCAGGAGGAGATCAGGTGGGTGGCCACAAATCTGGGAGAGAGATCTGGTTTGGGGAGAGATCTGGGAAAAGGTGAGGAGCTTCAGCGTGGATCCAGTTATTCCCTCTGGCTGTGGCCTCTGTGCTTACAGTTCTGCAGGGGTCCATTTATGTGATAGTTCATCTTCATCCCGTCACTCTCTGCAGGTCCAAAGTGGACCACATCCACGACATCTTGACAGGGAACCCCACGGTGATCCGAATGGTGGTTAGCTTCTATCGCAACGCCCGGGGGCAGAACAGCCTGCGGCAGATCCTGGGTGCTGCTGTGCAGGAGGTCCTGCAGGACAAGACCCTCAGCATCCGCACCAACCCTGTGGACATCTACAAGGCTTGGATCAACCAGACGGAGTCGCAGAGTGGTCAGAAAAGGTGAGGCCTCAGGGGAGGATGCTTTGCCTGGAGGCAAGTTGGTGGCGTCAATGTGATGGGGATCTTGTCTTCCACCTGCAGCAAGCTACCATACGAGGTCAGCCCTGAGCAGGCCCTAAGCCACCCTGAGGTCCAGAGGCGGCTGGATATTTCTATCCGCAGCCTCCTGGTGATGACAGACAAGTTCGTCTCTGCCATCACCTCTTCAGTGGATAAAATCCCGTACGTATCTCAATGATTTGTAGTCCCTTTCTAGGCTTCCAGCCTGAAGGTAACTTCAGTGAGGTCCTAGAAAGGGAGCTTGGGCAATGCAGGTCTTCCCTGACCCTTAGCTGCTCTAGGACAGAGTTCTCATGGTAGAGCAAGGGGAAAATCAAGAATCAACAGGCATTTTCAAAATGCCCTTGCAGTGGCGCTCTGGATGACTTGCACTTCACTCTCCAAACTCAAGGATTTGAGTGCTTTGCTGCTGGTCATGGTCTGCAGGGAAGAACCTGAGCTTTGAGGGGGCCTTAGAGGACGGAAACTTCCTGCAGGGATGTCTAAATGGGTAGTGAAGGGATAGGAGAGGGGTTGGAGAGACCAGGGATTGTGCAACCCCAAGCGCTTTGCCATATTTATGGATCCTCCACTGCCTGAGGGCACTGGGACATCCTAGATCACCAAGCTCAGCAGCAATGCTCTTGTGTAAGGCTGAGATTGACCATCCAGCTGGAGTTCAGGCAGGATGGCCGAGTCTGGTCCTGCCCCACGCACTAAGCTCTCTCTCTCTCGTGTCCTCTTCTCAGCTATGGCATGCGCTATGTGGCCAAGATCCTGAAGACTTCTCTGGCTGAGAAATTCCCTGAGGCTTCAGAGGAGGAGATCTCTAAGGTGCTGGGGACCTGTGCTACCTGGTGCTACCTGGGTCAGGCCACATATATGTGCAGCAGTCTAGGGTCTTACTCAAGGCCATGTTCACTGAGCGGTTTTAACTTCTCTCCTGACTTGAAGCTGTGTTCAAGTTGGAACAGTTTCCTTAAGCCACTAAGGAAATGCCAGCTCTGAAAACAGTTTTCACCCTGAGTCACTGGCCTTGATGTGACACCCCCTCCTGTCCCTTGCCCTAGATCGTTGGTAACCTGCTCTATTATCGCTTCATGAACCCTGCGGTGGTGGCGCCGGACGGCTTCGACATCGTGGACATCTCGGCTGGGGTGGCCCTGCACCCTGACCACCGCCGCAACCTGGGCTCCATCGCCAAGGTGCTGCAGCACGCGGCCGCCCGCAAGGCCTTCGATGGGGAGAGCGCCCACCTGCGCGTGGTGAACCGCTACCTGGAGGACACCCACGAGAAATTCAGGTGGGTGCCTGGACAGCGCCAGATGCGCTGCAGGACCTACCCGTTTCTCTTGGGAGGTGCATGATGTTGAATGTCCAGATATCTCATCTGTCTAGGGGCAAGCAGAAGACTGTGATCCTAGAAATAAAAAGAGGGATGTGCTATGGAGAAAGGGAGGGATCTGGCTAAAGCCAGGGATTTGGGCGCTCGCTGAGAGGTTCTTCCTTACAGGGAGTTCATTTCTGCTGCCTGTTGTGTCCCGGAGCCAGAAGAGCGGTTTAACATGGATGAGTACTCGGAGATGGTGGCGGTGGCCAAGCCAGTCATCTACATCACAGTGGGGGAGCTCATTAACACACACAAGGTAAGGGCATGAGATTTCCCTGTGAGACGAGCGGGTCTCGTGCAAAACTGCCTGACCTCAGCACGATGCTCACCGTCACAGTGAGCTTTTGGGCCATTCGTTATTTGACCGTGCTCTTACACAAGCAAGTGATCCAGATTCTGCAGGTTCTCTGCTGTTTGTCCTCCCCTGAACCTCTCAGCTTAGCAGCACTCTTGCTTACGAAGGCAAAGGCAGCCGTGTCATTCCTTACTGCACCAGCCTTTATCCTGTACCTTGTTTCTTTGTATCTCCTGTGCCCCTGACTTTTCTCCTTTGGGTTATCCAGCTCCTACTAGAGCACCAGGACTCCATTGCACCGCTTCCTGGGGACCCCCTGCATGAACTTCTGGAAGATCTTGATGAAGTTCCGACCGTCCAGGTCCTTGTTGGTACGTACGGCCCTCCTGTGAGCTCCAAGAGCCAGAGCAGTGGGACCGTGTCCGTGTTATAACCCAGGGTGTGCTGTGACTGCCTTGCCTCCAGTACAGAGAAGATTTAATCTTCTGCAAGCGAATGTGCTCCCTTGGAGGCTCCTTGCACTCCTGCTGCTCCTCGTTCCTTGCAGGTGAAGGTGCTCCCAACCCAGCGGACGGCACTGCAGAGCAAGGGCTCTCCCAGCTCGCCAAGGCAGAGATCTCCCTCACCCTGGCAAACAAGCTCGTGCTGGAGGCCAGCAGTGAGGAGGCTGACGTGAAGAGCTTGCTGCTGAGGTGAGGATATGGTTCTGGGTACAAGCAGTTGGGGATGGCTTCTGGGGACAGTCCCCAGTTTCAGGGAAGTATGATGGTGGATGTTAAAGGGAAGCAAGAAATGTTCACAACTTACTAAGCTTGTGGAAGGGGAATGGTCTGAAATAGGGCACCTGACATTTCTTTCTCATGTCTAGTACCAAGCAAATGCTAGTGGACGTGATCCAGTCCCAGACAGGAGATTCCCTTTTGGAGATCCTGCAGACACCGGCATCAGAGGATGAGGTGGGATGCGCCCGGGAGAAGTGCTGGCTGCCTCTGTGGAGGCAAAGGCTCTCTCTGTGGAGACCAAAACCTCTTTTTTAGGGGGAAAGGCAAATGTGCCGCAGGCAGAAGGCTGGCCTGCTTCTTGTTCCTTGTCCCTGTGCCCCCATGGTGGCTGTCTCCAGCAATGCTCCTGTGAAACATTCCCTCCACCATCTCATCCCCCCAGGAGGCTTCCCATTCCCACCTCATGCACAGGCGGTTGCTGAGGGATGCCCAGACCCCTGAGAAGCTGAAACGCAACCATTCGCTGGCTGGGAACAGCCAGCTCTCCATAGAGGAGAAGAAGCGGAAGGTCATCCGAAATCTGCGGCGCTTGGAGAGCCTGGGCCTCGTGGACTCCGCTGATGGGTACCAAGGGCTCGTCAACGAGATGGCCAAGGTGAGCTGTGTGCAGAGGAGCAAGGGGCTGCTTGGACTTGGGTTGGAGCGTGCCGTAGGTCTTGGGCGCAAGCCCTGGTGTCATCTCCATCTGGAGTCAAAACCCATCCGGCGTCCCATTCAAAGCTCCGAGTAGGTGACACTGGCTTTATTTTCTCCAGGACATCCGCAACCAGCGGCGTTATCGGCAGCACCGCAAAGGGGAGCTCCTGAAGCTGAGACAGACCCTACAAGGGCTCGACTCCAAGACCTTGTTTTATGAAGAGCAGATTGACTATTATAACCAGTACATCAAGACCTGCCTCGACAACCTGGCGGCCAGCAACAAGTAGGTTTGCTTTGTACCCCAAAAAATCCTCAGTGAACCAAAACAATCTACCCCGAATATCTGGGAGTTGTGAATATTTAATGCACGTGGATTTAGAGGGGTTTTCCTTTGTGATGACCAAGTCTGTGGTCCCATCTCTTGCAGGACCAGTGGGAAGAACAAGAAGCTGCAGCCGTTGCACTACACGGCGGCCCGGCTGTTCGAGAAGGGGGTGCTGCTGGAGATCGAGGACTTGCCGCACAGCCAGTATGTGGATGGGGACTACTGCAGCTCAGGTTTTGCAGCGGGTAGAGCAAAACCAGCTGGGGAGGGGTCCCTGCATTCCTATCACCCCCTATGGACAGGTTGAGCTGTTTGAGATGATGCCATGGCAGGGCTTGGATTTAGAGATGTTTTTTGGAGTTGTCCATCTGGATTTGTCCATGAGGATGGGGCTGCTTGATGGCTCCAGATGGAGTGGCAAAGGGCCCAGCGTTGCCATCTGGGTCGAGTGATCCCCCGCCGTTCCCTCTAGGTTCAGGAATGTGATTTTTGACATAATCCCCTGCGAGGAATCGGGCAAGTTCCAGGTGAAAGCCAAGTTCATGGGCATCGACATGGAGAAGTTCCAGCTCCACTACCAGGTGGGCAACCCCTTGCTGTGTGCCCGTGTGCGGTGGCTCTCAATGCAGCCATGGGAATTGTGTTGAGGGGGGGTCCCAGCTCGGCCTGCAGGGATGCGGGAAGCGGACAGGGATGTTGACGGGTGCTGAGGTTGGGAGAGGCTCTGGTATCTCTCCTCCAGGACCTGCTGCAGCTGCAGTATGAGGGTGTCGCTGTCATGAAGATGTTTGACAAGGCCAAAGTCAACGTCAACCTGCTCATTTTCCTCCTCAACAAGAAGTTCTTCAAGAAGTAACCGGAGCGAGGGGCAGGCGGTGGAGAGGGAAGGCTGCTGTTGGGCATCCCAGGATGGGGGATGGATGAAAATGCTAAACCATCACAGGGAAACCTCAGGGAGAGCGTCCTGGGACCAAGTGGTCCCTCTGCAGCAGGGAGAGCTGCCTCGATGGGTCTCCAGACCCAGCACGCTCGAGCGCTTGCTGCAGAAGGCATCTCCCTGGGGAGAGCATCCCATTTTTCCTGAATGGTGGAGGCAATTTCTTCCTTCCCCACCACACTCCAGACCCAAAAGCAAGGGCTCACTGAACCAAAGTTAGACGTGGACCTCTGGGCAAGCTGCTTTGGCTCCAATTTCTGCTCAAAGCTAGACCAAAGTCTGGCCAACCCCAAAGAACATTATGTGCCCTCAGCAAAGAAGCTGGGAGCATCTTCTTTCCAGCTTGGCTCTGGAGCAAATTGGTACCTGAGTATTTAAGGGGTGAGCGTCTCCCTCCAGAAGGGAAGACGAGGCTGCTGTGTCTTTCATGGCACACGGGACTGGTTTTAAAGCTCTAAATTGTGCGTATTTTGGCTGTTTCGTGCCTGCGTCACTAACAGCTGGCTGCTTAAGGACACTAAAGATTGCTGGATACTAGGCAACTTTTTAGCAATGAAGTAAAGGTATTCTAATGCTCTTTTTTCTTCCTCGCTGCTAGTTAAAGATGGGGAAATATCAGGATTGGTTTGTAGGGGGAGTGGGAATGCAGGAATGGGCTCTGCAGTCTCTGCTTCTGAATACCCTTTAGGCTATTCCCTAGGAAATTAAGGTGCAATAGGGGAAAATAGTTATTTTTATTTTTAAAGTGTGTTTCTCTGCATGCTGGGGCTGCTCTCTCCAGCTAGACTCATGGGACAAATAGCAGAGCTGGCATCCCCGGTCCCCTCCGGGGCTGCTTGGAGCTGGACGCTGCCACTGGCCCCGTCCCTTGCAGCCACATTGGCACTTAGCAGCTTTGGGGAACAAAACTCTGTTTTGGTGATGTGAAGGGCGAGGAGCTACAGCCAAGGCCAAGGTACAATGCTCTGTGCAGTGTAAAAGGCAGAGGGAGAAAGAGGCTCCCCATGAGCGGGGAAGAGCTGGGTGCTCTGGCCTTGGCTACGGAGGTGGCTGCTCCCTCCTCCCCTGATTTATTAGTGTTTAATGAGGTTTTAATGACTGAGCTGCTTTTGGAGCAGCAGTGCAGGGGGCTGGCATGCACTTTTTTCCCTCCAGCCTGCCTTGTCTTTGGAAGGTCTGTATGTCTGTGCATTTTTAATGTATTTTTTCCTTTCTGTCACATAAATGCTGTATATGGCACTTCTGTCCCCACCACGCGTGCGCCGTGTCCCAGCTGCCAGAGCTGGCTTGTTCTAAATAAAACATATATAAGAAAACACTTTGGGTGCTTGTCTTACTTTAAACCAAGCACTGCTCTTGCCCCATCTCTGGTTTTCGGATGGCTGTGGCTGCTCTTTATTGTCCCCAGCAGCCCCTGGCCATGGGACAAGTGGCAGTGTGGTGCTGAAACAGCGACTCAGCGCTCGCATGGAGAATTTAGGCCACTTTTGGTAGCGCTTAATTCTTATATAAATACTATGATTGCATCTTCTGAAGACTATGATTATATCTCTAAAGGAATGGATTGGGATCAAGCTGCAGCATGCTTCAAGTTTTAAAAGAGGGCCAGGCTGCAGTTAACCAGTTGGGTGCTGCACCAAAATGTAGGGAAAAGGCTTGGAGAGGTTGGAGAATTGTGTCTTTTCCTTTCCCTTGGGGGCTGCTCTGGTCTCGGCTGCCCCAGCTGCTTCCTTTTCCTGCTGCAGCTCCATGCTGCTCCTTTGCCCTGGGCTTGCTCCAGCAGATGCCATGAGCTTGTCAGGAACGTGAGCCCCCGCTGCAGCGTTCCTCAGGAAAGCGTTATCTTTTTTGGAGGGTGGAAGGGGGTGTTTCATAAAGACCTCGCAGAATTTATTATAATCCTGAATATTTCGCCTTGCAGCCGTCACCGCAGGGGGCAGAGGCTGGTTGTGGCTGTTTGCGGCGGCGGGGGAAGCGAGCGCCAGCGCGGCCGTCCTCTCCCGAGGCCGCTCCGCTAGATGTCAGCGCGAGCACTGGCATCCTGGCCTGCGCCGTCCCCAGGGATGCGCAGGCGGGTCCGGCGCAGGTCCTGCAAGCCGGAGCCAGGAAAGGGTTGGAGAAAGGGAGGCTTGCGAGCAAGCGTGCCTGGGTTGCAGACGTGCGGGGGGGCCCTCTGCACCCGGGGGTGCTCAGCTTGGGCAGGGGCCACAAGCCGCTTGTTCCATGTGGATGGGAGCACGTTCTTCCTCTGCCCCATTGCTAAAATACAGCAAAAACGTTAGGGGGGAGGAGGGAGAGCGCGGGTGCCTTTTCGGGAGGCCACGGCGCGCGTGCGCTCGCTTCACCTCTCCTCGTGGCCGCTCTTGCAGCCCCATGGAGAAGCGCGCGGCGCTGCCGAAGGCGCCGCAGCCCCAGTTGCCACGCAACCCCCAGCAGCATCTTCCCTGCCTCCAGCTCCCTCCTCCTTTGCCGGCGGGATTGCCTCCGGCAGCACACCTCATCCGGTGGCTTGGCGGGCTTGGAGAAAAGAGACCCCTGCCAGGAGTGTTCCTATAGGTACGTACGCATATAAGTGCACGTGGGAGAGCGAAACACAGGGGGGTTATGCATTTCGTAGCACTCCGAGCCCAAGCTCGGTGGCTGTCAGGGCGCCAGCCCTGGCACACGGGATTTGCAGCCGTTAAGCAGCTTGGAGGCAGCTGCCAGGTGCAATCAGGGGTGACAGGCGCAAAGTGACCCTTGGAGGCCACTGGCCTCCTCGAGGTGGGAGAAGGGACCCCCCGGAGCAGGGGGGCTCTGGGCTGCTGTGGATTTTGGCAGGTAATGGGGAGCAGCAGCTGAGGGAGGGTGGTGGGGAGCTTGCAATGGGGTTGCCCGGTGCTCGCTTTAGTGAGCTCGCAGTGATGCGTGCAGCGAAAATGAACCAAAGTTGCAGAACTAGCCCCAAAACGGTGCTGAGGCGTCGCTTAACCCCCCCGCTGAGCACAGCGGAGCAGCGTCACGTGCTGCCGAGACGCTAATCCCGCTCTTGCAAACCCTCTCCTGGCTAATCCGCCGCACCGGCGCGCTTGCACGGGCTCTGGATTTACCTCGGCGCGGACGGAGCCGGGATTTTCCTCACCCGGCGCCAAGAGAGCTGCTTGCATCCGTGTCCTCTAGTGGCCTCGTCCTTGAGGATGCCCCATGCGGAGAGGCGCTGAGCCCCCCGGGACGGGCTGGCCGGATAGAGCCCAGTGGCAGCATCCGCAGGGCCGGGCCTTCCTGCTCACAGCTTCACACGGAGGCCCAGGCGTCCCGGGAAAAGCCCACGAGCTCCTGAGCGGGGGATTCATCCTGCTCGGCCAAGCCAAGGGCGCCCAGTGCCCTGCAGGTAGGTGAGCACCGGCAGCCTCCCCCGGCGCGGCTGCCTCCCGCCGGCACGGCGCGCGCCTCGGCCTTCCTTGCGGGAGAGGGGGGAAAAAGCACAAACCGGGGCGGGGAGAAAATACGAGGGGAATGTTTGCCGACTGTCTGCTGAGTGTTGTCGCCGTTTTGTTGTGTTTCTGCTGTTGCCCAGGCAACCCTGGGGAAGATGTGCCAGGCTGGAGCATCACGGGCCCCGGCGCGCTCGGGCCGGCTTGCTCCTGCGCGCTCGGGCAGCGCCAAGCGAGCCCAGCAGGGAACGGCCTCCGGCGAGGCCCCCAAGGCTTCGCGCGGCCGTCCTTGCCCCCCGAGCTTGGCTGCTGCCTCCGGGACAAGCCTGGACCGGGCTCCTCCTGAGCCTCTGAGCGATGCACGCGGCTCTGAGGGACAGCACATCCGCTTATTCCGTGGGGGAAAGGGGCCTGAAAGGCTGGTTTTTCCCCCTCCTCCTTGCACGGGGAGGACCTGGCACACGGGGGCATCCGTGGGGGCAGCTGGCAGCGCACCAAGCGCTTGCTCGCGGGATGGGGCTCTTCCCGGCGCGTTCCGCACGCTCCCGCATCCAGGTGAGCGGCATCCGCCGTCAGGACGGCAGCGGCGGCGCAGAAACCCCCCGCGGCCTCCAGGCGCAGAGCGCACGGCGGCCGCCCGCGGGTGCCCCCGGCGCCTCAGCCTTGGCTGAGCGAGCCGAAGGCTCACGGGCACCCACGGGGTAGCCGTGACCACTTCGTTAAGCGGCTTAATTGCTGCGCGGCTAAATGATGCCTGAGCCCAAGCGTCGTTTGGGAAGCGGCAGCTTGTCCCGTGAGGAATTCTGCCCTGCACTCGGGATTCACTCCTATCCCGGCCGCAGGATCAGCGCCTCTGTGCAAAGAAACATATAAAATTCCCTCTGCTCCGCCCTGGGAATGGGCACCGGGAATGAAAACTGGGGGCGGGAAAAAACCTCAAATTTGCACGGATGAGGGTCCAAAAAATCCCTTCCAGAGTGCATTAAAGCCTGCAAAAGCTCCCAGCTCCCTTTTTGGAGGGCGACCCGCTGCAAACTCAGCTATTGGGAGCAATTCCTCCCGCTCCGGCTCCTTTCCCACCCTGTGGCCCCCGTCCCCTCCCTCCTTCCAGCCCAACGGGTGCAGCCGAGAGTGGGAACAGGTCGAGCAAGCGCCGCCTGGCCAGGGCGGAACGGGGAGATTCCTCCGGCGAGGGTGCAGCCACTGGGACCCTCCGGGCCGAAACCCCCCTCTTGGTGCAGGGTTTCCTCCCGCCAGCTCCAGGGATGGGGCGAGCAAGAGCACGCAGGTGCCAAATCCTGGCTGGATTAGCTGAAGGGATCAAGCAGGGCAGGGATTAGGGAGCAAAAGCGAGCCCTTGGCACGTGGAGGGGCGGGAGAAGAGCGCGACGCCAGGCGCAGCATCTCTATGTCCCCTGGCACAAGCACACTTCCTTAAAACGGGAATCCACCGGTCGGCCCTGAGTCCGGGTCCGGATACACGGGGAACGGGCCGGGCACCAGCCACGTGAGCACTTTGGGGACAACGCAGGGGACAATCGGCACGGCCGAGCACGCAGGCTGGTTGCACCAAGCGCACCGAGCCCACCCCTCCCTTCCCAGGAGGCAACAAAATCTCCAGCCCCGAAACCTCCCCACCTCATTTTTCTTTTCTTTTTTTTGGGGGGGGTTGCTTTAATTTCCCTCCCGTTCACACCCACGGGTTTTGGTCTCAGGGTGGAGAGTGGCCGCACCCCTGTGCCGGGGAGGGGATGCTGCCGTCCCCAAATTCCAAGGCATTTCAAGGGAAAACACTTTTGCTCCCAAATTAGGGGAGAAAAAAAAAAAAAAAGGCTTCGAGCCCATCAGCTCCAGCAACAGCTTTTCCAGATCCTAAATTCAGTCATTGTTGTGGTTCTTTTATTTTTTTGGCCTTGCAGGCTCTCGAAATTGTCTCCCCCTCATCCGCGCGCGAGGGAATCGAAGGGGTGCAAGGAGCGCGGCGGGCGCCGACCCGGCCAGCCCGCGCGAGCCCCCGCGCGCATCCTCCTCGGCCGCCTGACCCTTCGCTACACTCCGCAGGCTCTGCATCACCGCCGTTGCCGGGGCGACGTGTCGTCGCCACAGCAACCGTGACAACCTTATGTTCCTTAATTTAAAAAGGGTCCCGGTGTAGCAAGCGAAACAGTTTGAAGCTCGTCAGGGTGTCCAGGAGCTGAAGTGGCTGACAAGGCGCTTCCCCCGGCTCCCTGTCCCGAATTTGAGATGCTTTTGCGGTGTTTTGGGGAAAATTCTTGCAGTTTTGGGGGCAAAGCATGTTCACTGCTCCATTTTTTATTGCTGGTTCTAAACTGCAGGTGGTGGCCTTGGTTGGGTACTGGACAAAAAAAAATGAGTGTTTTGGTTAAAATCTGGGCTTTGGGGTCCCGTGCTTTGCAGGAGGAGGTTGGAGCTGGAGACGGACTCGTTCCTGACGGTGCTTCCCAAGCTCCAGCGCCATTCGGGATCGGACGTCACAGTGGAGGAGTGGAGGCCAAATTGGGGCATTTTGGCCTTTTCCCTGGGGTTCCACCGGAGGGATGGAAACAGTCCCTGATGTCCAAGAGGGGTGATATCACTCTTTACTTTTCCCAGGAAACTGGGGAATGAAACGTCTCCGTGTCCTCATCCCTGTTTGCTGGTGCAAACCTTCAGACTCAGTATTGTCTGGTCCTGGATCACAACGATCCCGGCTATGCCCTGAGATAAGGGGTATTTAACATACCCCTGGCCTGCCAGTCCATGCATCCATGCAAATTCCCACGATGGGAATCGCATCCCTATAGGCAGTGTTAAAAGAAGAAGGGAACCTTGCCTGATGCCATTGTGCTTCCCGGGATGCGCAGGGCTCCGCTTGGCATCCCACGAAAGGCACTGGCATCCCTAGGCTTGGCATCCCCAGGAAAGTGGGTTGCAAATGCAGGGGAGCACTCCAGATCTGGTGGGTTCATGGATCAGGATCAGGGCACATCCCATTCCCAGCTTCCCAATCCAGCCTTTGCGGAAAAAAATCCCTCACAGGGAAAGGCGGGTGGCTCGGCTGCGTGTTACATAACTGGGAAAAAGGCGGCCTCCGGAGTGCTGTGGCAGTCGGCCAAGGGCTGGCATCGGAGCGGAGGAACGCGGGAGGGAGCCGAGGCCGCACTGGGAGCGCTCTGGCCTTTTCCCACCCTCCCATCCCAGCGCGGCCAAAGGGACCTTGTGCAGGGGGGGCCACGTCCGTCCAGGAGCCGGCTTTGCTCCCTGCTCCAGCTGCGATGCAGCAAAGCAGCTGCAATTCCCGGGAATTCTTTGGAATCGGGCTGCTCCCGCTCAGCAAAACTCCCCCCTCTATCCCGACCCTGTCAGCTGCTCTGGTGACTGGAAAAGCAGAGCTGCAGTGTCCAGACTTGGGCAGAAAAGGGAGTTAATTTGAAATGGCAGGATGCTTTTTTTTTTCCTTTGCATTTCTTTT
>VZSV01000417.1:151291-169187 GCA_013398735.1 Nothocercus julius | reverse complement strand
GGGCTCCGGCCCGGCGGAACGCGGAGCCGGCCGCGCGCTCCCCGCCTGGGCGCCCCGCGGGCTGCCTGCCAAGGGAGACGCTTCCCTGTATTTTGGGATTTCGCTCCCCAATCCCGAGCGATTCCTTTGGCGCACACTTTGTTTTGCAGCGCTGCGCTAGTGGGAGCCTCCGCGCTGTGAATTGGCCTCTCCAGCTTCGCCTCTTTCCCCTCTAAGCTCCCGGTTTTGCCGCTCGCGGGTCCCGCGCCGCTTTCACGGAGCGGCTCGACCGAGGTCGGGGAAGGGAGGCGACTCGGCACGGCGCGGCCCGGAAGGCGAACGGAGCCAGGCCCTGAGAACGGCCTCCGCGCCGCTCCGCTCTGCCTCCCGCTTGCAGAGCCCCGGTGCCCGTCAAGGTTTTCCAAAACCTCTCCCGCCTTGGGGCTGCCGGGGTTTCGCGGCTCCTGGCTCCGCTTTTTTTTTCCCGCGCCCTCCCTGTTTTCCCGTGCCTATAATTAGCGCTGGCTCACGGCCACCGCGCGCGAGCCGCGAGCTCGCCGCGTTTCCAGCCTCCTCGGGAGGCAGCCAGGTTTAGTGGCGCTTTTCCCAAAGGAACAGGATGGATGAGGCCTTTCCCTGCACCAGGATTGTCCCGTAGCCTCGGACTCGGCACAAAATGCTTCTGACAGCTCCACGAGCTCCCACAGGGAGAGAGCTCATGCAGGGCACACTTAATAATTAATAACTATTATTACAATTAATAAGTAATTATTAATAATCAATAATTCTGTATTATGTATTTATTTATTGGTGAATGTGGATCTCGGGAAGGGCTGGGGAATCTGCCTCCCGCATCCATCCTGGAGGGCCTTGGTTTATTTTCTCTTTGCTGCGGGGCTCTTTTTCCTCCCCGACAGCCGCTCGCTTCCTGCGAGGCCCCGATGCAGCCTCAAAGCGAAAGGAGCCGTTTTAGAGGCCTGAAACTCCCTTCCTCGTGAAACGGGGGTGGCCAACGTGCCACAAAATCCCCCAGGGAAACCGTTTCCCAAAGCTCTTGTCGCGTCTTGCGGCCACGATGTAATTCCGAGAAGGAAACGGGATAAATCAGGCACGGGAGGGAGTGTTTTACAGTTGTGATTTTTGCTTGTATTTTAATTTTTCATTTATTTTTTAAATTTTGTTTTGTATCGTTCTGGCAAAGTGCTGGTGGAAGGGGGCAGACGGACTTCTCTCTGGCCCCTCTGGGAAAAGCCCCAACGTGATGCCCGAATTCCAGCAAGGAAGCGATTTGTGAGCTGCTGCCGGCGGTCGGAGCGGCAGGGATGTATCGCCCGGAGGGTTTGGAGCCCGGACGTGTTTGCGATAATAATAATAGTAATGATAATAATGATAATAATCTTTTCCCCGCGTCCTTCCTCTTCTCCCGGCATCTGCCCCAACTGGGAGCCTCGAGTTTGGACCCGGCAGGCAATGCAGGGATTGCAGCAATTTGTCCCAGGACCAGGCGTTGCTTTTCTTGCGCCTCTCAGAATCCGCGTGGAAATTGCTTCGATCAATGGACACAGCGCTTCGATTAGCTGTGGCAAGCGTGGATCAATGGGGAATGGGACGGATGCTGCCCCTGTCTCTCCTCCCTGCGCAAAGGACTGCGGGTGGAAGAAGAGCAGGGAGTGGGTTCGGGATGTTCTGGGAGCGCAAAGCGGGTTTGGGTTGCTCAAGGAGCACAAAGACGGTTCGGGATGCTCCAGGAGCGCGCAGCGTTTTCGGGATGCTCCAGGAGCACGCAGCGTTTTTGGGATGCTCCAGGAGCGCGCAGCGTTTTCGGGATGCTCCAGGAGCGCGCAGCGTTTTTGGGATGCTCCAGGAGCGCGCAGCGTTTTTGGGATGCTCCAGGAGTGCGCAGCGTTTTTGGGATGCTCCAGGAGTGCGCAGCGTTTTCGGGATGCTCCAGGAGCGCGCAGCGTTTTTGGGATGCTCCAGGAGTGCGCAGCAGCGGTATTTTTGCATGGGTGGCAATTCCCAATGCAGGTTACAGCTGGGGCACACGAGCTGTGCCGGTGATTTTTAGGGATTTTCCTCATTTTCCCCGGTTTCCCCCATAAATCGGCACCAGCAGGAAGGGAAGCTGGCTCGCGCACCGCCATCGGAGGTGCGCGCAAATCATCGCCGCGCTCTCTGCCTCAGTTTCCCCATCGCATCCCACGGATGTGGGAGGAAGCGCCGGGCCTTTCCCGGGCTGCATGGCATGTCAGGCCGACCGGGCTCGCCCACCCTTCCTCCTCCTCCTCCTCCTCGCCGCCCCCCCTCCTTGCTCCAGCTGGCGGTTTCGCTTCCGCATCCCTGCAGTCGAAGGGGGAAGTCGGCCGGCAAGAGCGAAACCCAGCGGCCCCAACGGTCACACGCGGCTCCCGTGGCCACTGTTGCGATGTCACCGTCCCCGGGCGGCCACTTGCACTGAGACCACCCCAGCCCGGGGCTGAGAACAGGGGCAGCTCTGTGCCCCTTCCCGGATGGAGAGAGGATGTTGGGTTTTATTGTTATTGTTATTTTTATTTTTCCCCCTTGCCACATTTTGGGGACAAGCCAGGGCAAACCCAATTGCAAAAGGCTCGTTAGATCTAATTAAGCCCCAGGGTAATTGCATGGGGCTGGTGCAAACTGGGCATGGAGGAGCAATGGAACCGGAGCAAGAACTGGAGCAAGAATGGAGCAAATGCGTTTTTCTTCCTTTTTTAATGATGCTGGGGTGGAGTTTGCTGCTGCCGGAACCACAGTGAAAAGGGAAGGAGAGATTGCGGCTCTGCCCCCACCACAATCCCGGCCTCCCTCTCGGCCTCATGCGCCGAGAAAGGAGCGGAAACACTTTCGGAGCCTGTTTCACCCCAGATTGGGAATCCATCTGCTGCTCACCGGCCTCCTGTCCGTGCAGTTCTCGCCGCTCCCAAGGTCACACCGGAATCCCTGTCCTGCCCTCAGCTTGCCACTGCACGTCGATGAGATGAGTTGTGGCCAGTCTCAGCCCCTGGCAGGGCCGCAGCGTTGGGACACCCCGTAGCCATAAATGCAGCCGGTCGCTTTGCTCCTCGTGGCCCCGTTTGCGCCAGGAGTTCAGAACCCGGGCGGCTTTAAATAAACAGCCCATGACATTTTTGCTGCCGGGGCCCCGGCGCTCGTAAACGCCGGGTGACATTTCTGTCCCAGCTGTCGCGCCGCGGAAGGGCCGCGGGCCAGCGGAGAGGTGGCTGCGCGGGGGCAGGTGATGAAGATGATGGTGGGTTTAAGGGAGGTGAAGCTGGGCGCCTGCAGCCTCCTCACCCAGTGCAAACCTGGTGCAAACCTGGTGCAAACCTGGTGCAAATGCAGCGCAGCTGCAGTGCAATACTTAGGGCTGCAGTTCTTGCACCTGGCGAGTGTCCCCGGGAGAGCTCCAGGCGCTGCTGGGTGCAACCGTGGAGCAGGGCTGCACGGGTGCAGGTCATTTAGGGAGAAGATGCTTGATTTTGTTTTGTTTCATCATTTTTTTTTACAAAGCGAAAAGCGCATCTACGCTCCGAGTGCTTTTGGCTCTGGCTGTGTGTTTCTTTTCCCAATGCAATTTCCCAAATGGAACTTCTTGGAGCGCTCAGATCCGCGAGGCCGCATCGGAGTGGTGCCAGGCTAGACTACACCTCCCAGCATGCTCCCGTTGCTCCGCTCCACTTCTCTTCCCGAAATGGGAGCCCGGGCTGCGGCGCCGGAAACCCAGCTGCCGGCAGCTGCGAGCCGGGAGCGCGCCGGGAGCGCGGCCGGCGCGTCCTCTGCAGTGCCGTGGCCCTGTCCCGTGGTCCATCCCCACTGGCGATCCCCACTTTGGATGCATCTGCGCAGCGTCCGCTTTTCCCCAGGAACTCATGGATGTTCCCCATTTCTTTCCATGCAGCTTGAGTAAGGAGCAGCGGCCGCAGAGCATCTCCTGGCCGGAGCGCAGGATGCAGGAGTCTGCATAGCAGGTAGGGGGGCCCAATCCCAACTCCATGCTGCCGGCATCCGTGGGGGCCAGGAATTACTTCCTGGGAATTGGCAGCCAAGCGCGCACGCGGAGCCGCTCATTCCGTGCAGGAGCTGGGAGAATATCCCTTTGCCTCATCCCAGCTGTGGTTTGGGGATGCAGGAACAAGGAAAAGGTGCCACGGGGACAGGAAGGTCCTGGGAAAAGAGGCTCAGCAATAGTAATATTCCCGATATTTCCCATTCTTCAGCAATAGGGGCAAGGAGCTGCTCAGGAAGGGCTGCACTCCATGCGCTCCCTCCCCAGCCTCCTTTCCAGGGGCTGGTGCTCCAGCATCTCCAGTGCCATCCACTTGTGTTTCTGAGTCTGGCACCACTGGGAAAACCTCCTGCTGTGCCGGCTGTCTTGCAGCCACCGCAGCTGTGATGGAGCCGGCAATTTGTATCCCAAATCTTCCTTGCTGAGAGCTTCCCTTGGGAGGGAATCTGCCTTTTCCAAGATTTCATCCCACTGGGCTCCGGAATTTGCCTCTCCGGGTGTCCCGCCGTGTCCCGGCCTCAGCAGCTGCCGGCAGCTCCGTCCTCCCCCCGCCCCGCGCGCAGAACCACCTCCCTCCGCTCCTGCATCTGTCCCTGCCCTTTAGCCGGGCCCCGGCGCTCGGGCAGAGACGTCGCAGCAGGGACAGAGCAGGGACAGTGGCAGGGGCCGTGCGCGACTGCCCCAGCTCCCGTAAGTACCTCTCGCTCTTTCCAGCGGCTGGTTAAAACGAGCAGCTTAGTTCTCCTTTTTCTTTTTTTAATCAAAAAGGAGCCGCTTTCCGCCCTGCTGACTTGCTTGAATTCCCCCCCTCTGCCACTGCCGGCGTTTTTTGTTATTTTCTCCCGAAAGTTTTATTTTGCCCTTTCCTGCCTCTTTTTGACGGCCAGCGTGGGTGCGGAGCTCGGGAGCGGACAGAGCGCGCGGGCGGACAGCGCTGGCCGTCGCGGCCGTTTCCTCGCTCCCGCTTCCTATGCCCCGCGCGGAGCCGGGAGGCCAATTTTGTTGCTTCTCCCACCCTGGGTTGCATTTGCAGCGAAGGGAGCGGGTGGCACCGGTGTTTTTTCCCTGGGAAGAGGGGGGGTCTCTGCCAGGGCCCGGGGGGCAGTTTTTGCATTGAAAACATCAGCTGTGCAAAGGGGAGGGGGGGAAGCTGAGGCCGGGGGTGGCGGGAGGATGTGGCTCCCTTGAGGGTTAGCGAGTGGGAGCGCTGGGATTTCCCCCCTCGGAAACGCAAACCGAGCTAGAAACGGCAGCCCGTGCCGGGCAGGCACTGAGCGCCGACCCGCTCCGTGCGGGAAGGGCAAGGAGGAAGGCAGCACACGCGGGAGCGCCCGGCAGCCTCGCCCTCGAAAGCAAAGGAATTTGGCCTGTTTTGGTGGCTTTGGGCTCAAGGGGTCGGAGCTGGCGGCATGGGATCCTACGGTGGCGCGCTTGCAGGGAAATGCTCCGAAAGGGCCCAGATTCCTAAGGCCAGGATTAAGGAAACACTGGAGCAGAGGGAAGACTGCATCCCTTGGGCTGACCCTGACTGTGAACTGTTGGACGACGCGTTTGGACGTGGCGATTTTCCCTGGACTCTTTGCATTTCCATCCGCAAATCCGCCTCTTCCCAAGGGGAATGACCATGGCAGCTCCGGCACTCGTCCCGCTTGGTCTGCGCCCTTGGCCGCCTGACGCTGTGCCCGCTGGAGCAGGAAAGCTGCAGTGGAATGGCGAGCAAAGCCCGATTTTGGGAGTTTCTGGCTCCTGCGCGCTTGGCCGGCGGCTGCGGATGCTGCCGGAGAAGGACGGGCTCTTGCACGGGGAAATGCCGCTCGTGTCGCGCGGCGACAGCTGGGCAGCAGCTGCCTCGATGCCTCCCAGCTGCCCGCGGAGCCAGGGCCGGCCTGCAGCAGCCTTGCAGGGCGCCGTCGTGCGCCAGCCGTGCACGCGGTGCCCTGAGGGGCACGCAGACGGCGGCGGGCTTGGCACGGGCGCGCTTGCAAACCGTGGTCTTCCACCTCCGCCCTCGCAAGCCAGCGTGGGGCGGGCACTTGCGCGGCAAGGTTGGCATCCGCGCGCTTGCAGAGCGGCGTGGGGTCGCACCTCTGTCCTTGCAAACCGGCGCCGGCGCCTGCGTGCGCGCAAACTGGCGCGGCGGTGGCAGCCGCGCGCTTTGCACAGCGGCTCGGGATTGGCGTCTGCGCGCTTGCAAAGCGGCACGGGGTTGGCACCTCCGCACGCGCTGGGGAGAGGGGAAGAGGAAGCTTCGCTGGCTGCTCGTGGCAGCTCGGGTCCTCCCGCTCGCCGCCAGCACGAGCGCCGGGCTGCTCCGGTTGCGGCTGAGCCGCCGTGACTCATTTTTCCTTTTCCCTCTGTGTTTGCTGGCTGGAGTGGGAAGCAGCTCTCACTGCTCTGGCTCTTGCGCGCCAGCGCCTTGCTCGCCGGCGCTGAATCACGGCCCCATTTTACTTCAAAATCATCATTACTGGGCTTGAGCCATAATTCCCCGTTTCCTGAAAAAAAAAGGCATCGTTATCCATCGGAAAGCTCCCAGCTCTCCGATCCAGCCATCGGGGGAGCACAGACTCAAGCAGGCCGGCTGCTCTCAGGACCAGCGGGCTTTTTTCATGCTTTTTTTTTTAAAAAACATGGTTGTTTCAGCCTGATCTTTGCCCTAGGGTTGGTGCTGGGGTCCTGCAGAGCGCGATGGGTCCAGCTACCAATAAATTTCCCCTGGGAAAAAGGCAGCCCAAGCGGGAAAGGCGGCGGGAGCCTTCCTTGGGGTAGGAAAGCAAGGCGGAAAAGGGGAAATGGGGGGCAAGGAGAAAATAATCCATGCAGGTGATGGGTGTGGGAGCCCCCCCCAGCCTCCCCCCGGTTCCTTCTCCGTTGGCTCCTCGGGTTTAATGAGCCACCCTCTCCTCATTAGCCAGCGTGCGCTGACAGCGGTGACAAGCCGCGAGCAAGAGGCGGGTGGTTATTTCATGCCCCGCAGGGATCCGGGGGGGACCCAGCGCATCCCCCCTGCGTTTTCTGTGTGAGGAAGAGGAGGTGCAGCTTGCACGCAGCTCCGGTCAGAGCAGCGTTCTCCCTTTTCCTGGCAGGCGGGAAAGGCGCGCTCTTGCCAAGAGAAAAATAGGGAAAGGGGGGCTGCTTGCAGCAGGAACGTGCCCCAGGGTGGGATGGAGCCCGGCATGCCAGCGCCCGCCGTTGTGGAGCGGGGGGCATCTTTTCCCGGGCTGCGGCAGCGCATCCCAAGGGCGTCTGCAAGGTGGCGACGGGGCCGAGGGCCCCGCTTGCTCGCCGGGCGCCTCTCCCTCCCGGCCGAGCGGCTCCAGCCGGGATGCGCCGCTGCCCCTGCCCCGGGAGCGCCCTCGCTCGCCCTGCCGCCGGCTGCTGCAGCGCGCAATTCCAGCGCGCAATTCCAGCGCGCAATTCCAGCACGCAATTCCAGCGCGCAATTCCAGCACGTTTGCTGCCAAGCCCACGGCTCCAAACTCCCTGCTCTGTCGAGGGACTGAGCCCTGCGTCCTGGGGCGCCGCTCCGGCCTCCGTGTGGACCATCCTTGTCCCCACGCTGCTACCCGGCACAGCGGCTCTTTCGCACCGCGCACGGTGCCCGTTCAGTGCAAGCGAGCGCGCAGCTTGCAGGGCAAGTGGGAATGGGGTCCCGTTTAAGTGTTTCCCCCAATTCTTTCCCCACTTCGGGAGGCGGGTGCTGGTTTGCCAGAGCTTCCTTGTATTTTTAATCCCCCCCAGCCCCTGTAGTTGCTGGCGTGGCCGGCGCTTTTGTTGCAGCACAGCAGAGCTGGCTGTGCACTTGGCATCTGCTTTTCTCCGGAGAGGACGGGAATCTGGGTCAGGAATATATGTATCTCCTCAAATTCCTTGGGGGCCAGCCTTGATTCTTCCCTTCGGAGCCTCCCGAGATTTCTACCTGGTGGGGCCGGTTGTGCACGGGTGGATGGAGCCCGAGCTGCCGGTTTCCCAAATCCCAGGGCTTTGCGCGCTGGAGTTCGTGGCGAGCCGCTCGCTCCAAGCCCCGGGCGGCTGCAGCTTCCGAGGTCGCGCTGTGGAGCGCGCGGTGCCGGAGCCCCGGTGCAGGAACCCAGATAGCATCGCCCCCGAAACCAGAATAGAAGCTCTGGAGGAGGCCCGAGCGCGTCGCTGCGGTTGCGATATCGATTTGGAGATAACAGGGTGCTCAAGGGCGCGTTGAGCTGGGCCGGACGCCGCCAGGGCTGCAGCGGGCAGAGAGAGGCGCGCGTGCCTGCATGCATTTGCATGCAGTTGTGCACCCTCGCGTGTACGTGCATGCACTCACTTGCACTTGCATGCACTCGCATGCACGCGCAACCCTGTTGCTCGCGTCGCATCTCCTCGCTCCCTTCTTGCCTCTCGCTCCCTCCCGCGGCTCCCTAAACTTGCCGAAGCCGTTGCCGAGCGCCCCTGCCCGGCAAGGAGGAAAAGGGCCGAACGGAGCTCCGGGGCTGCAAGTTTCTCGTTTATTTTCTTCCCCCTCTCTGCCCCTAAAGAACAGCAAAGTTGCCCCGGAGGAAATGCAGGGCCTTCGGTGTCGGCGCGCGAAAGGAAACAGGAAGGCCAGCGGGCGGCCGAGCGCACGGCCCCAAGGGTCACTCGAGCTGCGGGGGGAGCGGAAGGGACGCTGGGTTTGTTTTGTTTCACTCTTTTTTCTTGTTTTTTTGTTTTCTTTTCTACTTTTCTTTCTACCTCTCCTACACGAGTTCAGCGCACGGGCGGCAGAGACCTGGCGAACTCATCGCTCCGAGGCCCCGCACGGGCTGTGCGGCACCGTAGTGAGCGGGGTCCGGAAGGCAAAATTTACCTGTTAAAGGAAATGAAAAGCCAGGGCTCCCGCGAGTCCACAGTCAAATTGCTTAGAAATAGGTGAAGTGGCTTAGCAATGCGTGCAAGCAGTAAAAATATTGGGCTCCCCTCAATGCCCATCCCTCCAATTGGAAGCAATTTGCTGTGAGCCGGCTAGGAATTACCGAGTTAACCAGCACCTGCACTCGCTTAATTGGCACATCTGCTAATTGCTGGGAGAGGATCCTCTTGGAAGCACACGGGAGGCACCCGGCAGCTCCCCGGGCTCGCGCACGGCCGTTCCTTCCCTTATTCTTTATCTATTTTTATCTGTTTTATTTTAATTTACTCACGTGCGGAGATTCTCCAGTGTCTCGTATGGCTTGGGCTCGCAACGTGTCTCTGCCGAAAGGGACCTGAGCGAAAACATCCGGGGAGAGCAAAGCAGGATTTGCTGAGCCTCGATTTGCTGGGAAAACTGGGATTTAGCTGGTCTTCTGAAAGCAAATTGTGGATGTGGCAGCAAGGCTGGAAAACACAAGGTCCCAGGAAAAATGTTACCCGCCAAAATAAAACTAATGAACAAAGTGACTCAAAACTCCATGAATCCCCCCAAAAAACAAGTGCAGTTGTGTGCCAGGAAGATGTTTTCAGTGCTTTCTCTCTCCTCCCGGCAGGTTCCTAAGCGGATGCTGACAACTCCATCCCGCAGGATTCGGACACGCACGAGGGTACCATGAACTGAGAAAGCAGCGTCCGACCTCTTTTTTTTTTTTTTTTGCCTTTTCTTTCCACCCGTTTCTCATTTAAAAATAGAAGAAAAGGGGAGAAAAACGAACTTTTAATGAAAGCGTTTTAAAAAAACGGGATTATTTCCCCCCCACTTCCCCTTCCCCTGCACCGAAGTTGCTGCCGCCGCAGGGCAAGGATTCCTGGCGAAGATGGGGAGGAAAAAGATCCAGATCCAGCGGATCACGGACGAGCGCAACCGGCAGGTGGGTGTCCCTGTGGCTCCCTGCCTGCCTCCCGCTGTAAAGATTTGGGTGTTTTTCCGCCTTTTCCATAGAAAGGATCTCCTACTAGTTTCTCCTCACTCTTTTCCTTTTTTTTTTTTTTTCTTTTGGGAGAAAATAGATTTTGTTTGGCATTTTTTGCAACATTTTTCCAATAAAAACGGACACTGTAAGCATCTGCCTTTCTGTCCAATTGCAGAAAAAAAAACCCAAACAGTTTTCCATCTTTTTCCATCGCCAATTGTTATGGATAATGGGGTTTTTTTCCCCCGCTGTGTCAGACCTTGGGAGCCGTTCGGCTTCTGCGCTCCGGGGTCTTGGGAAGCCTGACTGAAGCCTGAGGAAGAGGAGGAGCATGAGGAAGAGCCCTAATGGCATTAGCAGAGTGACGGAGCGGGGGGATTTGCCAGGATCAGGCTTTCGGGGCTGCTCCGGCAGCCCGGAGAAAGGCCAGAATCCCAGGAAGTAATTCCCTCCTGACCCCTTTGGTGATCGGCTTATGCCTGCGAGCTGGAGATTTCATCCCTCCCCGTGACTTAAAAGGTTAATTCACCAAGAGGTGGATCGTGATGGTGGGAGCGGCCACCAAATTTGGGGGTTCTGCCCCATTTTGCAGGCAGCAAATTTCCCCTTTGCCCTTCCTTTCTCCCGGTGCAGCCGGTGGGGTTGATCCGCTCCTGCTGGCACAATGGGTGGGATTGGGGCCAGGTTGGGAATGGGGGTGACCACCCCAACCTCCCGATCCAGCCAGGGTGATGCTGAGCATTGCCCTGGGTGAAAATTCAAGTGAAAACGGGGAAAATCCCCCGCAGCCCCTGGGCAGACGGGAGCTTCTCTGGGGCTTTTGCTGAAATTTCTCCCATTTTGGCAACAGGCGCTTTCCAGCACGGCTAACGGTCCCCATGCTCACTGAGCCTTCAGCAGCTCCCAAAATGGGACGGGAGGGAGACGAGGAGCGCGTGGGGATGCTCCCCGTGTCCTTGCTGCGGCGGTGCAGGGCTGGGCGCGGATGCGAATGCGGCTCCGTGACGCCAGGCGCTCTCTCCGCTGCCTTCCAGGTGACCTTCACCAAGCGCAAGTTCGGGCTGATGAAGAAGGCGTACGAGCTGAGCGTGCTCTGCGACTGCGAGATCGCCCTCATCATCTTCAACCACTCCAACAAGCTCTTCCAGTACGCCAGCACCGACATGGACAAGGTGCTGCTCAAGTACACCGAGTACAACGAGCCCCACGAGAGCCGGACCAACGCGGACATCATCGAGGTGGGCAGCCCGGCTCGGGCGCGGGCATGCGGGAAAGCAGGGAGAAAAATCCCACGCGTGCTTCCCGTCGCATCCCAGGCGCTCCCTGGTGCATCCCAACGCACGTCGTGGCCAGCGCGGTGCTCCCTGCTGCTTCCCGAGCGCCGACTGCTCATCCCGTGGCGGCGGGGGAGGAATAAATCCGCGCCCCGGCACTGTTGCCGCCCAGAGCCGTTTAATCCCGGCAGCTGGGAGCCGGGCGTGCCGGAGGGGAGGATTTGGGGCAGCGGCGCCCACGGCATTTGCTGGAGCCAGGTCGCTTTGGGCTGCCTGCTTGGGCAGTGATTTTGAGAAGAAAAAGAACAACCTCACTCATATATTAATATAGATGTATATTTAATATATATTTTAATATACATATCTTCCGAGCCCCTGATGCTCCCAAGCCGATGAGCAACGCGTGCTCCTTGGTACCCAGAGAGGCACACGGCTCCATGGAGCCCCACGGATACTCGGTATTTTCCTTAATGCCAGGTTTCCACGTATTATTTTTTCCCATTAAAAACAAAGCCAAGCGGTGCCCAGAAGCCGCGTCCAAGGACGCGCAGTGACACTGGGGGCCGGAGGCCGCGCGCTTGGTGCTTTGGGAGCCGCTGCCGAGGACGCCGCTCCCCCGCGGAGGTGACAGCAGGGACCTCTCGCTGCGGTTCCTGGGGGCAAAGGCACCAGGAATGTCAACGCCGGGGTCAGGAATGGGGACATAGGGATAGCAGGGCAAAGCACGCCCGAAAGAGCGTTTTTTTTTTTTTTTCCCCCAATCTTGATGTTTTCAGCCCCATTTTCTCCCGTGGAAAGGTTGAAGGAATTCGTTTTGTGACACCTTTAAGTGAAAGGTTGGAAAAGGAAAAGGAAAAGCCTTGTTCCTCGCTCACCTTCTGTTATTCCTGTGAAAAAGGGAGGAAAAAGGGGAGGAAAATGGCACCTTCTTGTTGCCCTCTTCCCCTTTCAAAAGACCTTGCAGAAACCCTGAACCCAAAGGGAATTGTCTGGTTTTGAGTCTCCCCAGAACAAGATTGTTTCCTTTTCACATCCTGCCATCAAATATGTGGGACACGTTTTCCCCCCCCCCTTTTTTTCTTTTTTTTTGGCTTCCTCACCAAAAATCAGCAGCTGATGTTCACACGCCCAGCAAGGGCGTCCGTTGCCCAAAAGCTCCTTTTTCATTTTTTTTCCCCCCAAACAGTCAATTGGCGGCAGCCCGGGTGGCCCCAGCGCGCGCGGGACCTCAGCGTGGTGACAGTGACAATAATCTGATCTTACACTTCAGGGCGTCCGCCGGGTGCCAGGAAGGATTTTTCCTGCCTCTCTGCTTGCAATTGCCTGGATTAGCCTGATTTCCTATGGAAGGGGAGGGATTGCAGCCAGCTTGGCATTGGGGGCACCAAAAAGCCACCCCAAAAGGAAGAAGACCTTGGGAAATAGGGATGAAGAGCAGGTTGGGCTCCCAAATCCATTGCCCGCTTTCGCCCACGAGTTTCCAAAGATTTCAAGGAATTTCCCCTGAGTTTCATAACCAGGGAGAAGCTGCCACGGCAGCCCAACCCTTACTGGCCACGCGCGAATCCCCACTGCTCCTGGAATGACTTTTTTTCCACTTTGCCTTTGAAAAAGAGGGAGGAAAAACACTGTTTTTTTATTAAGAAAGCAAGAAAAAAGCCACAACTTTTCGTATCTTGGCTGAATCAGTAAAACAAAAGGTTTTGGGAATTAAATTCCCCAAAAGTCACTTCCAAAAGAGAAAAAAGAAGAGGGTGAAGCTGTTTCTTCTGCTATATCTCTAAAAGCAGTCCTGAAAAGGGGATAATATAGCCCAAAGTTGCATTTTTTTCCCTTCTGGCTGTAACCTCGCATTTCCCAGCACTAAGAGAGCCTCTCCAGGATATATTTTGCCCTCAAAACACCTATATTTATGACTGTTTAGGAAGGCAAGAAGAGAATTGTCATGGTTTTTTTTTTTTTTTTCCCCCTGCTGCATTTGGCATGAAAAGAGACCAAGACTTCCAGGAAATTCTGCAGTTTTGACTCAAAAAAAAAAAAAAAAAGGAAAAAAATAAAATTGGCAAGCGTGGCTGCCATCATAATGCCTAATTGCTTTGGGTATTTTGCAAATAAAATGATGAAATGTGCGAGCGTGCTGCCACCAAATGGGACGGGGGCACCTTTTGGGGCACGCGCTTTTCGGTGCCCGATTGGGGCGATTTCTCCGAGCAAGATCCGTAATTGCATCTTTTCCGTTGCGTCAAGCTCAGTGGCATTTTGGGGCCACAACCATGAATCTGGGCAAGGGGATGCTGCTCAGAAGGGGAATGGGAATGGGAGTGGGAATGGGGCATCCTGAGTGCATCTACAGCACCCTTGGGCCCTGTCCTCTCTCTGTCCCGGAGCTCATCCGTATCCCACTTGTCGTTTTCCAGACGTTAAGGAAAAAAGGCTTTAATGGCTGTGACAGCCCCGAGCCCGATGGTGAGGACTCCATAGACCAGAGCCCCTTGATGGAGGATAAATTCCGCAAAGGCAGCGAGGATTTGGACATCCTCTTCAAGCGCTACGGTGTAAGTACCCCTGCTCTGTCCAGAAAACTTTCATGTGTATATATATATATATATATATATATATAGGTGTTGTTTTATTGACTCCTGGAAGGTTTTATCCTCTGATCCCAGTTGTGAGGCCCGGGTGGCTTCAGGACAGTGCGGGAAGGGGTTTGTGACAGCAGGAAGAGGCGAAGCAAGCGGGGGGCACTTTGCAAATTGGCCGTTAGTTGGAGCAAGCCCAAGCGAGCGGTGCGCGCAAGCTGCGCACGAGCGCGTGCGGCGTTGCAGTGCTCCCTCCTCATTCCCGAGCTGCCTCCCGGCTTTTTTTTTTGTTTTGTTTTGGAGGAAGGGAAAAAGGTTTAAGGAATAAGGCCCGGCGGGCGAGCAAAGCTCCGAGCAAACGTCCCCTTCAGCGCGCGCCCTGTGCTCAGTCCGCAGTGCCGGCGCCCAACTTCGCCATGCCCGTGACGGTGCCCGTGAGCAGCCAGAGCTCCCTGCAGTTCAGCAACCCCGGCGGCTCCCTGGTCACGCAGACGCTGGTCACGTCATCGCTCACGGACCCCCGGCTCCTGTCTCCTCAGCAGCCGCCGCTGCAGAGGAACACGGTGTCCCCGGGGCTGCCGCAGCGGCCGGCGAGCGCAGGTGAGTTCCCAGCACGCCAAGCCGGGGACACCAAGAAGGCCCCCCGTGCACCTGCTTTTTGGGAGGGAGCCCTCCAAAAGAAAGGCTTTTCTGCACGCTGGCCGTCCTGCATCCCGGTGCGAGGAGGCAGGCCCATCCAGTGATCCCGGTGATGCTCGGAGGAAGGGATGGACCGAGGTCTTCCCAGATGCAGGGACCCTCTGGGACCCCGCCAGCCTAATCCCTCTGCCCACAACCATCTCTCCAAGGTCACCCATTTGCATCCCTTGGCCACGGCAGAATTCCTGCTCGGAGGAGCCAGGACCTTACATGTTGTAGGAGCTATTTATTTATTTTCTGGGGATTTTTGGAGGGGTGAGGAGAGGGTAGGTTTAAAACAACATATTTCAGGCGGGACCGGAGCGCTGGGTTACGGCTTGCAAAGCAAAAGCGGCATTTTGCGAGCTTGCTGCCATCCCGGCACCGCCAGCTGCTCCGGGCTCGGGTTTTCCTGCATTTAGGCAGAGAAACCGTGGGATTCGCTTGGAGGGGCATCTAGGATGGTCTTTGGCGCTCCGAGTTTTTCCCACGCTGATCCCGTGTCTCCGCTTTTCCAGGGGCAATGCTCGGGGGAGACCTGGCCAACACGAACGGAGCCTGTCCCAGCCCTGTGGGTAAGTGAGGGCCAAGCGCTCATTAAGCCTCAGCGCTAACGAGCCCCAACCACAGGGCTTAGCTAACAGGCTAATGGCATCTCCTCGGCTCCGGGCACGGCACATCCAGGAGCCAAAGGCAAAAGGGCCGCGGAGGAGGGTGGAATCGAGCATCTGCCCGGATAACGCCTATCGGATGCTGCATCCTGCTGCCTCCAATGGTGTGGAGGCCCCGGGAGTAATCACAGCTTCTTCCGGCACCGGCAAGCAGCCAGTGTCTCCGTGAGGAATTTCCCCCTCTGGGATGAGTTTGCAAGGGCTGGAGCCTCTGCTGGGGGGGCTTTTGCGGATGGGGGCTCCGCTGGCTCTGCTGCCTGTGCGGAGCCGGGAAGGACGGAGCGGGGCTGGGGGCCGGCGGCCCCCGCAGCAGCTGCTGCGAGAGCCGCCCCGGTGCTTGGCAGGGCCCCTGAATGTCACCATTGACGTCACCGCGGCATTCCCTGCGTTCCTGCCGCTGCGCCGGGAAAGGGCTGGGCCGAGCCGAGCCGGCCAGCCCCAGCACGGAGCCGGGATGCGCCGGCGATGGCAAAGCCGGGCTGCCTCCGTCCAGGATGCGGAGGCTACTGGGGGGCTTCCTCCTCCTCCACCCTGGCAATGCGGCCTCTGAGTCATCCCCCTGCGGGCGCTGCTGGCTCCGCTCCGGCTCCGCTCCAGGCTGGATGCCCCAGATCCTGCAAATGTGCCTCCCTGCTCCCCCCGCCATGCCGGGCGCAGGCGCTCGGCTCCCGGGCTCTTCCCGGCACTCCGGCTGTCCCCAGCTCCGCAAGGGCAGCGCTGGGAACGCCGCCAGCCCCGGGCGCGTGTCCTCGCCAAGGCCGCTCATCCGCCTCCTGTCGCCCTCCCTCCTCCTTCCTGGCCTCCCACTTGCTCCGGCTGGCCGGAGCAGCCAGCAGGTCTGGCCTGGAGGAGATTCCTCCGGCGGCAGCGCCTGGAGCAGGGATGCCCCTTTCCGGGGGCGAGCTGGGAATGGTGGTTTGGCGGTTGGGGGGACATTCCCATTCCCGGTCCAGCCAGAGCGGGAGACAACCCATAGCACCCCCACTGCTGTTCCCACTCAGCCAGTACCGCATCCGCCCTGACACATCCTCAGGAGTGAGAATATCCCAGATTCCACTATTCCCACCGTCCGGGTGGGAGACTTTTAAACACAGGGGCAGTTTTCATGCACCTTCACTATAAGTAAAGACCAAAGCCAGTGCCTGAGTGAGCAGCATCCCAGGACGCAACCCGGATTTAGCCCTTCCGGAGCCGGTCCCAGAGTGTCTCTGCCGCAGCCGCTGCGCAGATGCGGTGCTGGTGGATGTGATTAATAATGCAATCAGCGACCTATTTTTTCCCAGTCTAACGTGCAATGAATCCGAGGGCTGAATCCTGGTGATTGCTAAACGCCTTTCTATCTTTGGGGCCTATTCATAAAAAAAAAAAAGAAAAAAAAACTCTCATCAGAGCAGTAATCTGATCCAATTTATTCCTTTCCTGATGTTCATCAAATCCTTGCCTTTTGCAATTTTTTTTTATCCCTTCCCTTTCTTCTCCTTTTTTTCTTCTTTGCACACAAAATCTAAGTGGGGCAGCAGGAGGAGGGATACTCAGATCTTCAGAGGGGCAGCAGGAACTGGATTCTGCTCCAGTGCCACCAAGGGTCCTTAAAATGGTCCTGAAAAGCCGCGTTAAGAGTAGTTACAGCCCCTGCACAAGGTCCCTCCTGGAGTGGCACGAGGAGCCTGGCTGCAATATCTGTAGGTCGCAGAGAGCACGGGCAGTGCGCGCGGTAGCTCCGGAGCCAGCGGTGCCTGGAGGCTACTTGCCCCATGGCAGTGGCGTGGGGGGGGTTGCCCATGCACCGCAGGGCGCTTGCACCCTGTGTCACCTTCCCGCCTTTGATTTTTCCCCAGGGAACGGCTACGTGAGCGCCCGCGCTTCTCCGGGGCTCCTTCCCGTGGCCAATGGCAACAGCCTGGGCAAGGTGATCCCGGCGAAATCGCCGCCGCCGCCGGCGCCGCCGGCCCCGCAGCTGGCGCCCAGCAGCCGCAAGCCGGACTTGCGGGTCATCACGTCGCAGAGCGGCAAAGGGCTCCTGCACCACTTGGTGAGTGCCCGGCACGCAGCCCCCGATGCCTCGGCGGCCACCGAAAACGGCCCCCGCGCGCTCCCCGCGCGCGCCCGCCTAACGGAACCTCTCGCTTTTCTCCCCGTTGCTCGCGCGCGCAGGCGGAGGACCCCTTGGCTCTGGTGAGTCGGGCACCTCGCCGCGGCGAGGGCCCCTTAGCGGAGCGCGCGGACGGAGCCGGGAGCTGCTGCATGCCCAGTTTGCCTGCGCCCACCCCAGATTGGCAGCCCGGGACAACCTGGTGCTGTGGGCCAGCGAGGGAATAAATGAGATTGTTTGCTTATTCAGGGCAGCGTTTAAAGCATGCAGATGGCCCCTGGTGTGCTCACTAAGCCTCCTTGCTGCATGGGGACAACTTTCCGCATTACTGTTGTGCTTTTCTGCATTATTTTTATGCTTCTCCGCACTCCCCATGCCCAGCAGCAAAGCAAGCGGCACCTCGTCGGCGACGGTGGCTCTGCTGGCACAGGGCAGCCGGGCGCGCGGGGCCGCGCGGAGTCCAAGCGCACCGCAAGTTCGCGGAGGCCCCGTTGCAACGAGGTGCTCGGGCAGAGGGCTTGGCCTCCTGGGGCATGGCAGGAGCAGCTCAAAAAGCAGCCCGGGGAGCACCAGGAGCAATCCCCCCTCCGCCACGATTTGCTCCGTGCACGTTGCCCGGCCCACGCAGTCGGGCTGCGCGCGCGGCAGCGGCTCCCACCCCTGAGCGCGCGGGCGGGAGCTGAGTCATCCGCCCCTCGGCCGCCGGGCTCAGCCCCTCGCGGCGCTTTTCAGCTCGCCGCGGTGCAAAGC
>VZSV01000417.1:103676-128008 GCA_013398735.1 Nothocercus julius | reverse complement strand
AAAGAAGAAAGAGAAAGGAAATGAGAGGTGAAAAAAAAGAACTGGGGAAAAAAAAGACAACTTTTTGAAACTGGAATTAAAACCTGAGGTAGGATTTTTTTTTTTTTTTTAAAGAATCTATTTGCCTCCTATGATTTTAAGAAAGAGCTTAATGATTCTATGCATGTGAAGAAAACATCTGTCTTGAGAAAGACAAGGATGTTGCCGCTCTCTCCTCTTTTTCTCTGCCGTTAACTATAATTGAATTAACAAAAACTTCCAATCAGATTATGAATTAGTTAAGTACAGGAGGCAGCCTGCAGATCCAGGATGAACTTTCATTGCGTAACCAGTCATAGAGCATCAGGGAATCCATAAATCAATACAGATTACCATGTTGGATTATCTGTTTAATAAAGCAGCAGCAGAACAATGTTTATTAATGGTCATTTCCAAAATATGAGAATTGAATTCCATTTTTTTTGTTTTCCTCCCATCCCTTATATGTTATATGTTTAATTTTGGTCCCAAACAAAAATAAGTAGAGTGTCAGGATTAGACAGAAGGACTTGCTGATTTGGGAAAGCGTTTCTTGTAGCTTCTTTGTTTTTCTTTCCTTGTACCTCTGCCTTATTTCTTTTTCTTTGGGAATACTTCTCTGAATGAAGTCAAGATTCCAAGACTGGGGGATTCCAACAAAAACAAGAACAAAAGTTATGTATGAAACAGCATGAGGCTAACTGGGAAGCTTGATTTTTGGGTTGGTTTGTTTATTTTTTGTATAATTTATCCTCTCTGACTACAAATTCACGCCGATCCTTACCCCTTTCCCTGCATTATCCCTCAGTTTGCTCCATTTGGAATCTGTGGTTTCTGCCTGTTCTACCTTAGAAGGGAATTGGGGGTCAAGGGTGTGGACTGGGTGCCTTGCGCTCGCTTTTGACGGTCAGGCTGATTGACTTAGATGTCATCTGCAAAATGTGGCAACCTATTTGGAAAGGTGTCTGGATGATGCTTAGAAGAGCACAAAAGATCTCACAATAGATTAAGATACACTCTCTATATAACCTCAGAACAGTGGTTCAAAAAAAAAAAAAGGCATAATAACAATAAAAAAAGATATGGGTGACAGCAGTAGTGGGGGGAAGGAGTATTTTTAGTATTGCAGCCTCCCATTGGGTGAGATGTAGGAAAAGAGCTGATGTTTGAGCCTTGCTGGACCTGCTCGTGCACTCACTGAGCTCCTGGGGACCTTTTATAAAGACTAGAAGATTGTCCCTGGCACTGTGGCCAAGTTGTAGTTGTGGATGCAATGGGAAAGACTCATCCTGCTCGTATGATAACTCGAAATTAATAAACAAGATTTTTTTTTTTCTCCCCTCCATCACTCCATAATTCAGAATTAATTCACTGCGTGGGTTCGCTCCCCACTGCGATCTGCTTGGGGGAGCTCAAGGAAAAGCTCCCTGCCAGGTTTGGGGATTCATTTAGGTGCTGCTATTCCTGCCATTTTGTCCGAGTTCCGTGCAGCCTGTCATGGTAGGGACCTAGGACATTCTTGCAAGGTCTGTTTTTTATCCCCTGCCTTGTTCTCTGCCTCCTTTGGGCTGCAACACGCTGGGTCCCCAAGAAGTGGGAACTGCCCGAGCTTCGGTCCATCAAAAGGAAGGGAAGGTCCCACCCAGAGCTGGTGGGACGTGGAGCATCCCGCAGAGCGGGATGGGCGCAGGCAATGCCGGGTTTCGCCGTGCTGGGTTGTCTTCACTGCCGCCGGCCCTCTGAGGCAGGTGGTGGCCACCGGAGCCGGCTGCAGCCCCATAAATCCTCGCGCAAGCCGGTGCGGGCGGCCCGGGCGCTTTTATCCTTGGGCTGCAGCGGAGAGCTGCCATGTGCCGGTCACCATTGGCCAGGATCTGCCTTAAAGGGAGGGAAGAAAACCCGGCTTTTGTCCAATGAGGGGCCGGGTGCAACGCTGTGCGATCGTCTTCGGGCCTTCCGAGGTGGCCAATCCTGCTCGGCTCCAGGGCAAAGATGGGATGGTGTCACTCGCTGCGGGGGGGACAACAAAGACACCAGCAGGAATAGGGGGGGTGCTTTGAGCCAGCGCTTTGGTGAGACATGGGGAGATTCACCCGGCAGAGCCCATGTATAGGGTGCCAGCCCTCTGGCCTCGAGGTTGACATGGTGTCCGCCTGAGCTTCCTCCAGCCTGGGCCTGGGCCCTGTGACGGTCAAGAATCCTTTGTGTTCCTGCCTGCTAGGGGAAGAGCAGATCGAGCCCCATTGACCTCACAGGGGAAAGTTAATCTGATTTTTCTTATTATTTTTTTGCATGGCGTTGTGGCGGGCGAGCCTTCCCCAGCATTGAAGTGGTGGCGCGGCCACGAGCATGGCTGGCTCCGAGGTCTTTGGAGCTGGGATGCTCTTGCAAAGAGCTCATTTCCCCCTCACCCTCTTCTCTCTTTTATTCCCCACTTGCTCCCAGGGAGCCCAGTGCCTTGGTGTGACATTGATCCAAATCGCAGCTTACACGGTGGCCGCTTGAGCTTGCTTGGCCACCCTGATGTGACTGGTTAACACTCAGCACTGTCAGCTCTGCTTTCCCTTATGGCCATGTAACTGTTGGAGACGTTAGTAGGTGACAGGTTGGATGGGCTCCATGGGGAGATCCGCTCGCCTCAGTCTCCTCCATGGTCTAAAATGCTGTGGTTGAATGGGGGGAAGGAGCAAACACAACCCTGGTGTTTCTGTGCTCAGTCATTGAGAAGGAACTGATACCAAAGCAATTATTGAAAAGAAATCATTTAATCCAATAGATCACTTTGGAAATGCTCCGAGAAAGACCCTGGGATCGAGTCTCTTTTGGCTCCTGTCCTTAGTGCTTAGGCTAGAGGTGAGGAAAGGCAGCAGATCAAGCTGTTATTTAAACTAAAGCCCCTCCATGCTGCTCTCATGCTATATGGGAGGCTGGAGCGAACACTGCTAATCTTGGGTTGCTTTATATTGCTGGAGCTGCGTAAGAAAAACCTGGAAATCAGATTTTGAGCTGCAATATGTCCCATCCATAAGATGTGGAAAATGTGGAGAGTTAAGAATGTGGGGAGTTAAGAATAAGTCTGCAGAGGAGGTGAGGGGACGGACAGACGGACGGTCTGGGGCTGACTTGAGGAGCTCACCCATGGGTGCTGAGCCATTTCCTCTTGGCCTTTGGTTTGACAGTGCCGGATTCATTCCCAGCTCCTTTCAGAGACGTGTCCATTTTACAGCCACAAAAAAAGGGCGGTTTTGGGGTGCTTTTTTGTTGTTTTGCACCCATGCAAAGGGCTTTGCAGCTGTTGGCACCTATGGAGGTCTCTATGGAGCTCCATAATGCCAATGCAGATCCGCAACCATTGCAAGGGGATGGAGGGGGGAGTGCACCTTTGGGTGCTCTCGCCCTCACTGAGCGATTGCCTTTTCCAGGGAAAGATGCTTCCTTGCTCCATGTCAGTCTTTATAGGAGCAAAAGGAAAAATTCCCTTTAAAGCTGATGAAGCCCCTCCAGGTGACATAGCAGTTGGGATGCTCTGCCCTCCTCGGGCTAGTCCGAAGCGACAGCGCGTGGTCGCTTCGACGCAGCTGGGATGGGATGTGATGGGATGTGATGGGATGTGATGGGATGTGATGGTTGCAAAGGAGGAAATGCTCTCCAGGAGAAAAGAACAGCCCCCTTTTACGGTGTTTCCAAGATGTTTTAGGGATTTCCATCTGGGAAGACATCTAGGCAGTGGGGGGTGGAAATAAAGCAAAACCCCGAAAGGAATTTCTTACGGTTGCTTTTGGATTTGCTTTTGTGCTGCCAGGAGCGGAGGTTCATCCCATTGCTCAGAGCCCCTTCCCTACAGCTTTGCCCTCCTTGGATCCAACCCTGTCCGGGAGAAGCGCTGTGGCCAGTGGATCCCTGGCTCGGGTGCATTTTTTCCTTTCTTCCTTTTGTTTTGGCTGGTGGCCTCCAAAAAACGGCTGAACTCCCCACATTTGGATTCTCTTAAAAATATATATGTAGTCATTTTTCTCCTAAATGCACCCGTTTGTGGGGAAACCTCAGCAGTGATGAGGTTTGCCACTGGAGCTGCCTCGTTCCGAAAGCAGCCGCCAATATTTGGGGAAGAGGAAAAGCATCCGGGATTCCCGGGCTCACAATTTCACCCAACAAGGCATCCGCGGTGTGCGGGTTGCCATGGAAAACAGGGATTATTGCACAGGAATAAGTGTGCATGATGGAGGGGATGTTCCGGAGCCTAATTTTATTTCTCCCTTATTTTTATTTTTATTTTTTTTTCCGGTTTGACCCCTTTTTTTTCACCGCGCTTCCCTCCCCCTCCGCGAGCTTTGGCAGCCCCGGGGCTCCTCCCGCGGGCTCTTATCTCCCGTAATCCCCCGGTAAGAGGCCTTGCTGCTTGTTATGACACCCGGAGAAAGCAGGGGAGAAAGCGCCATTCTTCGGCCTCGGCCACGGCCGTGGCGCTGAATGGGGCACTTTTTTGTGCCTTGGTGTGCCTGACTAATTGAGCTGAAGGACTTGCGTCTGGAAGGGCTTGAAAGGGACTTTTGTTGCCGGCAGCGGAGTTTGTGGAAGGCGAGCGAGCCGCCGCTCGCTTAGGCAACTCCGGCGTGCTCGCGCCTTCCTGGGAAAATCGGCACGGGCAGGGAGCACGGAGGGGGAAAAGGGTTTGGGCCACCGAATGTGGCTTATTGAGGGGCCACGGTGCGGCGAGGGGATGCGGTGCCGAGCCGGGAGCATCGGCCTCCTGTTTTTGCTGCCGTCGGAGATGCTCCGGTGCTCACGCCGCCTCTGGGTGCCCTCAAGTTCCGCGGCTCTGGGAATCGCTGCGGTAAAATTCCAAGATGTTAAAATCCAGGATGCCTGTTGGGACGGGCTGGAAGAAGTGCTTGGTGTGAGGCTGCCCTTGTGGTGGTGGCATTTTATTGACTTGCGAAGGGTTGAGGTCCCCATTCCCAGGCATGGGACATCTTGGCCAGGATGCACCAAGATGCCCCAAAATAGCAGAAAAATCCTGTTGCAGTTTCCTTTTATTTTTCCCCCTCTTTTCATTTCTTTGCCTCCGTCTTTCTCCTTTTAAGCACCAGTGCAGCGGCTTCTTCAGCAGGAAGTGCTGTCAACGCTGCCAGAATCCATTGCACCCCTTGCACACCTAAGTGTGCTCAGCGTGTGCCATTTGACAGCGGATTTCTAATGAAAAGAGATCAAAACGTTTTGGAAGGTGAATTTTTGCTGGGTAAGGGATGCAAAGTCAGGGAACCTGTGCGTTGTCTCCAGCGATTTGCAGGTCGAAGAGGCTCGAGGCAGATCAAGGAGAGGGAAAATCGCAGCAGATCTTTGTGAAACAGTGTAAAATGACACATATATATATAATGTATGTGTGTGTATGTATAGATATTTATAGTCATATATAAAAACATAGAAAGCAAAGAAGGAGAGCAAATAGGAAACCTATTTTTTAAAAAAAATCACCTTTAATGAAAATGTTGCCTAGCTCTGTGCATGGTTTGGGGCATTTTGCATGGAGGTGCTGCAAGGGAGGTTTTAAGAAACTTTGCCTTCTGTGCCATGCTAGAAACTCCAAACCTGACTTTCTTTTTGGCAATCTCAAGCCATTGCTACTGCCTGCGGAGCCCCAGGGAGGGCTCCGACACCAGGTGCCTCCTCGCTGGTCCAGGTTATGGCTGGTTTGCGCACGATCCGTGCGCTCTCCGGAGAAGCTGCAAGATGCTGCAGCTGAATTTTATTTTTTCAATTGCTCTAATTTCCATGGGTTTGTCAAAGATTTGCCTGCTTCCAGGCTTCTGGAATCACGTGCAAGCTTGGAAATCGGGGCTTGGAGTCAAAAACTAGTGAAGGGCACTGCTGCCAGGAGCACAGCAAAGCGAGGAAACCAAATTGCTGACCGATATAATCAATGCAATCGATAGCAGCATCCGTATGTGGGACTTATGCAATGCATTTATTCGTGCATTTGCTCCCTGCAATGGGCCTCGCTCCCGCAATTCCCGCTTTCTTTTTGCAAGTGCAATTTCGTCTTGCTGCAAAATTTTCCAATGGGAAGAGAAGAGAGGAATGGATGGGAGCACAACCGGAGGTGCTGCTGGGGCCCTTTGCCTTTGGCCTTCATCGCATTGCCCTCCTCTTCCCCTGCAGGGCCATCTGGGCAGCCAGCACTGGGGGGAAACTTATACAATTTCCTTCTCAGTGCAAAATGCCCCAAATGATGCACAGAATTTGGGCATCTTTTCTCACATTTCTTTGCCACTGATGTCCAGGTTGGGTTTATACCTGGGTTTCTATTGCAAAACCTGCTTTTAAACCTCCCTTTAAGTCCTGCTTTGTCTCATTTCCCATTGACACAGCTAAAGAAGGGCTCCCATGCCAAGGTGTTTTGGGGTTTTTTTTAGGGTGTTTTTGCCTTTTTTTTTTTTTTTTTTTTCATTTTCTCGTGTTTTGCTCTGACAGAGGCCACGTCCAGCCCGACAGCAGGGAGAAAAACCAGGGGGGGGCAAACAAAAAACCCGGGTGCTCTTTCTTGCGGCGTTGCACTCGCGCGTGCGAAAGAGTTAACCCATTAGCAATGCCGAGCCAATCTTCCGATAGTTAGAGCTGATTTGCATGCATTTGCATAATGAATGTCATTTGCATTCCTGGAGGTTGGCTACTTCTGTGGGAAAAGTCAAAGCGGGAGCGCGGGGGGGGCTGCCGCAGAAAAACAGGCGGATGCTCCCTGTACCCCCTCCCACGACACCCTTTCCCAACACACAAAAGCCACTGGCACCCAGGCCGCTTCCCTCCTTTTTCCTCTCCTTTTTTTCCCTTTTTTTCCTCCTTTTTTTTTTTTTTTTTTTTTCTTTGATTTTCTCCATCCTTTTCCTCTCATGGCCTCCACTCCTGGTAGGGGCCCTCATGTTGGAATGGGAGCAGAAAGGGGGGAAGAAGGGGGGAAAAAAAAAAAAAAAAAGAAAAAGAAAAGAGAAGAAAAAGTGGGAGCCACCATTTTAGGCAGCCGGCATGTGCTAAAATGGCCGATGCTGTTCCCGGGGCCTGGCAAGGTGCCGGGAGCTGGTGGCATTCCCGCTGCATCCCTGCTGCGTCCCTGCTGCATCCCTCAGCGTCCCTGCTGCATCCCTGAGCATCCCTGCAGCACCTTTGGATTAAGACCTGGCCCAGGTGCTGATGCCCTTTTGCTCAAGGGGATTTTCTTTTTTCCCCTCCCTCTGGATTTCCACGATTCCTTTTTTCCTCCCACTTATTTTTTCCCCCCACTTATTTTTTCCCCCCACATTTTTTCCTTCTCATCCTCCCAGGGGTGCCAAGAGTGGGACTCCCCTGGACCTCGCTCAAGTGATCAAGGGGCTCCAAGTGGCCCGGCCTAAAGGGAACTCAGAGAATGAAATTTGAGGGCATTTGAAATGTATTTAAAATGTATTTAATTGAAAGTTTTGCAGGGGGAATGGATCCAAGCACAATTGTCTTCATAAAATAAAATAAAATTAAATTAAAATACTCAATGGTAAAGCTGAACACAGAGCTATCTGGGCTCCAGGGCTCAACCCCAGTTTCATTCGATGAAATTTAGTCTTATTTTTTTCGTGAACTGTAGTAATATTAAGGAAATAGTTTTTTTTTTGGCAGGGGGACTGGAAAAATGCAGCATATTTGGTTTTTTGTTGCTGGGGGTATTTTTTCTTTTTTGGCTTTTTAGGGGAAACTGACACGAACCACAGCTGAGGGGCACCCAGGTTGTGCCCCGTCCGCCCAGGGAAAAATCAGTGCAAATCCCTGTAAAATGGCACTGTATACAAAATTGCCCTAACGAACCTAGGCAGGGTATTCATTTTACTGCAGGACTGCAATATTGGGAGGCATTTTAGCTAAAGAGCCAACAGCGAAGCTCAAAAAGCGGGTTGTCCGAGAGCAGCTCCATTGCTCTTCCCCATGCATCCTCATCCCGCTGCTTCCTCAGGACGCAGGAATGGGATTTTTTTCTGGAATGTGCTTGGGCTCAGGAGTGGGAAATGCTCTCTGCAAGCTTGCAAAAATGCACTAAGGCTCTTAGCTATGCAGCTAAGCTGCGCTGCTGTCGCTGGTGCCGCACTCCTTGCTTTGCGACCCTTTGGGCCACGTTGCATGGATTTTTGCTCGGGAAGTTCGCGAGTGGGGCTGGAAAGGGGTGACGAGCTCTGGTCGGTCCCACTCGTTGGGTTCCATCCTCACTGACCTTTGGAAAGGGCACATATGGTATATACATTGTGTGTGTGTGTGTATATAAACATATATATAAATATATATATGATTGTTTTGGGTTGTTCTTTTTCATGCCCAAGGCACCTTGCTGGCCGCTCTTTGCCCAATCTCTCCAACCCCAGGGATTTAGTTCTAGTTATAACATTGCTCAAAAATGGCTCCAAAGTGCTCCAAAACGCCGTCTTTTGCATCCAAGGCAACACAGAACACCTGGTTTCTCTTTATTTTGTCTTTTAAGCACGATGTTTGCGCGAGAGGGTAATAGAGGTGCACTTGTCGCTTTTGTCTTTAATTCAGGTTACGGAAGCGGAGCTGGCGGCGAGGGGCAAATCCCCGGAGGTGGCGGAGCCGCCGGCAGCATCTCCCCGTGCCGGATCCCGAGGAGCCGCGGCACCCGTGTGCCTTCCTCCTCCTCCTCGTCCTCCTCCTCCTCGCTGGCGAGGAGCATCCCGGGGAGGATGCGCGGGGCTCCCGCGGGCCCCGGTGAGCGCGGGGAGGAGGATTTTGGGGGCGAATCCGCAGGATTTGGGGAAGGCGGAGGGGGTCCTGGGAGGGCAGGGCGCTAGCGAGGCCCAGCCGAGCGGCGGCCGAGGCACAAACTCGGCTTTGTTTCGGGCCGGGCGCCCCCCCCGCCGCTCTCACAAAGCTGCCATTGTGCCGGCGAGGGGGCCGTGGCCACATTGTTCGGTCCCAAAAAATAGAAAAAAAAATAAAAAAAAAAAAAGAGAGAGAGAGCGAGAAAAGAACGAAGAGGGGAGGGCCCAGGGGGGACCCAACAAGGTGAAGAGGTTTAAATCAGCTTAGCCCAAATGCCAATTAAAATCGAAAGAGGATTAGGCTTGGGATCGGCAGAATAGACGGTCATTGTAGCCTGGTGAGGGGTCCCCCCTGCTACGGTGCCACCTCGGCCGCGCTTGTGGTCCCTCCGCCCGCCGTCGCCTCGTGCCCGAGCGCGGCGGGATGGGGCCGGGGGTGGCGCGGCGCCCTTGGCGGGACTGGGTATCCACCTTGGAGCGATCTCGGAGCAGCATGGGGGCCCAAGCGGTGCTGGAGCTCTCCAGGAGGTGCCCTTGGATAGAGGCCCAGTGCCAGGAGGAAGATGAGCCCCGGCCAAGGCTCGTGGCCCGAGCGCGTGCTCGGCCGCGGCGCGGGGAGGACGCCCGTGCGGAGGCCAGTGCTGGGTGCCCACCGTCCGCCGAGGTGTTCCAGGCAGATCCATGCCCACCTTCCCTCGTGATCCCCTCGCAGAGCCTGTGGCCCCACTGCCACCTTGGATGCCCACGGAGAACTTCCCGCGGATCCCCCCATGCCGAGCGTGGCGGGGCAGCGCGCGGGGCGTCCCCAGGGCTCCCTGCCAGCACGGGCACATGCCGGGAGGACTTCTGCCACCAGGACCGCCGGAGGATGACATCTCGGGGCTTTCCATCCCGTGCCACACCTCCGTTTGGGGTCTGGAAGGTGGAACTGGAGACCCTAGCGAGGACTGTGCTGCCTCCTTGTCCCGCGCGCGCCGGGAAGCTCACGCTGCTCTGGCTCGCCCTGGCTGTGGGCACCTCTTGCCGTGCACCAGCGCCCGGGTACCTCCCGCAATGGACGTTTTGTGTTGGTATGGCGACTTTTATAGCCCCAAAGCACCTTTATATCTCACCGGCACCGCGCAAATTGACAATTTTCCACCAACTTTGAGGCTTCTTTGCACTTTCGGGAGGAGAGATGCCGAGCGTGCCCAGGAACAGGCCGAGCGCACAGACATTGTCCAAGGGACATTAGGAGCTAATGTGGACGGTGCTTTCCCGTATCCTTCGTCTCTTTCCAGGTTCCAGGAGGTTTGACGTTAACGGCATCGCTGCCGTTTGGGTTGACGGCTCCATGCGAGCCACGTCTCCCTCGGACACTTGTGCTAAGGAAGCCCAAGCGCCTCTGGGCTCAGCTGGGAATTCTGGCTTTTGCTCGGCATGGAGAGGGAAAAAAAGCCTAAAAGGCCTTTTGGAGGAAGAAGGAGGAAGTTTCCCACCCGCAGGAGCAGGAGCCGTCGATCGCTGTCTCCCGGCACGCTCCATCCAGAGCGGGCCGCGTTGCGCGGAGCGTCCTCGGCAGCGCCTGCGCTCCCGGGAAGCGCGCCGGCGCATTTCCCGGCGCGCCGGAGCCCCGTTCCAGCCGGGAAGCGGCGCAGCAGCCGCCGCCGCCGCCTCGGAGCTTCTCCTCCTCGCCCGCGGCGCTCGAGGCCGCTGCGGGCGCCCGGCGGCGGCCCAAGGGGAACAAACCCCGTCCCCTTTTGTGCTCGCCGCCTAATTTATGAGAGGCGCCCGCGGCGCTTTGTCCGGCCCGGCCGCGCCGCCGGGGGCTTCGCCGGCCCTTCCCAGACCCCCGCTGGGCCCCCGCACCGTTGCTATGGGACCCCCGCACCCATCCGCAGCCCCCGGCCCCGGCGACGTGCCGAGGGCCTGGGAATGGGGCTGGCGGCCCCTCCAAGTTCAAGGCCGGCCCGGGCTCCATTCTCCCTCCGCCTTTCAGCGCCGGCGGGTGCCCCCCCTTTTCCCGGGCTTTTCTCCCGCTGACAAGCGCGCACATCAATAAATTACCCCCCCTGTGCCAATGCGGAACAATCTGTCCCCGAACCGCTATTCAGCGCCAGACAGGCCCCATTATTCCCCCGATTAAAGCCGCTGGAGTAGCTTGCAAGGGTTACAGTTGCTCTGTCACACTGTAAATAAGACGCTCAAAATAAAAGGGAGCGAGCGCGAGAGCGCGGCGAGCGCGCCGGCGGCGGGGGGAAGGAGAGCCAGACTAATGCCTGCTGCTAGGGAAACCGAGTGAATCCCTAATGTGTGCGAACGGCCAGGAAAAGGGGGAGAAGCAGCCACCGGGGAGCTGCTCGTGAGCAGCGGCGAGAGAGCCCTGGGGGGCCTCTCGCTGCCGGGGCTGCGGTGCAAGGCGGAACGAGGCCTCCGGGCTTGCAAAACCCGCCCGGTGCAACCGGGCCCTCCTTGGCGCCGCGGGGCTCAGGATGCGCCGGCCCCAAAAAAGGGAGCGGCGGGGGCTCCGCTTGGGCTTGTCTTCACTCCCGTGGGTGCCGGAGTTGTCGTTCGGGGCATCTCGGATACGTCGCCCGCAAAGGGCCTTTGCCGCCCTGTGCTGCTGCGTTAATGTGCATTTTTCCTAGCAGAAGTCAAATAGCAAAGGTCTTTGCATACCTATACGTACGGCGTTTTAAGGATCACAGCAAGCTGTGCGCTTAATGCTGCTTCCGAAGGATTTTTCAGGAGCTGGACTTGCCTGGAGCGCCTTTGGGCCAAACCTGGGCTTAGCAGAATCCTTTCCTCTCTGTTTTAGCAGAAAAAAAGGCCTTTTTTTTCTCCCCATCCAGCTCCTGCAAAGCCTCGTGATTCCATATTTCTGCAGCATTCCTGGGGCCGGAGGGTACGTGCAGAATTCCAAACAGCGTCTCCGAGCATTCCATTGCCATCCGGCTGCCCTGGCTGAACGCGCAGATTTGCTCCAATTGCAAATCCCGGGAAAACACTTGGCACGCTGCTGCGCGTGGGGGTAGCGCCTGCGCCGGCTCCTGTCCCGCCGGGGCTGAGCGGAGAGCTGGCTTGCCTTGGGAATTGCCTTGGGAATTGGGAATTGGCTGCCTGGAGTAGGGTGGGAAATGCACATTAAATAGCATGCTGGCACTTCCGAGAAGATCCTCGTGCCACTACCTCATTGCTTGGGATTTTCCCCGAATATCCAGGTATTTTTCCTCTCCAGGGACCTGCCCTCGAAGCTCCTCCCGGCTGCACCCCGGCTGCTCAGTGACACTTAGTGTTGCCTTGGCGCCCCTTCCAAAACGCCCCTCCAGTGCCTTTTCCCGGATTAAGATGAAGCAACCACTTGTGCTCCAATTTAATGCTACATAACCTCATTTCAAAGGTGTTTGCTGGCACAGGAGGCCCACAAAGCACCACACTTGCAATAATAACCAGGCAGCTTCCATGGCTAAATCACATTTTTTTTTTTTTTTTTTTTAATTTTCCATTGCAACCCCCTTTTACCGCATATTTCAATGCTTCCCTGCGGGCTCCTGTAAGGGCTGCGTGTGAATAAATAAGTATATAAGTCCAGGGGAGACAGCACAGCAATGCCCTGGCAGCTCCGGCGATGGCATTGGAGACCTGACAAAGGGGCTTTAATGCTATGGGTATATATGTGTATACACACACGTATATATATTTATGGCATAAAGGGGAGTAATTAAGTAATGCTGGTTTTGATGACTCCAAACAGGGCTGACTCCAGGAAATAAGCCCCTTCTTTGTAATTAGCGGGATTTCCTCGGCATCAAACGGGGCGATTGCGGCTTTAAGCTGCTCACATGCTTTCGATTTGGGCTTCCAGCGCCTTGTACCGGCCGCGTCCCCTCCCCGCGCTCGCCCCTAAAACCTCGCGAAGGAGATTTGAGGAAGGCATGACCTGAGCTGAGCCCTAGGATTTTCATTGCGTGTGGTTGTTTGGGGTTTTTTTTTCATTTTCTGGAGGTGATGGGGGGGGTGGTAATAAAAATAATAGAGATTTTTAATATCTAGGGAAGTTTGGGTCAAATATGCCCCTTTTTTTTGCTGTTGTTGCTTCGTCTTCTGCCTTTCGCACGTGGCCGCAGGGCCGAGGTGGAGGATCTCGACGGAGAGTTCGGAGGGGATGAAGACGGGCTCAGTGTCTGCACCAGTTCCCTGCGCTACCCAGCCCTAAATCGCTCAGATCTCGCGTTTTCCCCCAAAAGGAGCCCAGGGGCAGGCGGAGGAACAGCAGCTCCGCACGCTCCGCACGCGCTTTTCCCACTCGGCGTCGAGCACGGATCGGATCATTAGGGCACCGGTGAGGCCGTAACCGCGCAACTATGCAAATGGTGATCAAAAACCAGCGTTTTCAGCAGAAACGCCCGCAGATCAAGACAGGAGCGTCGCGCGATCGGAATTTAATCCGGTCCCGCACGGCCTCAGCTCACACGTCGGAGCGCGCGGCTGGCGGGGAGAACGTGAAGAACGTGGGGCTGGAAGGAAGGAAAGAGAAGAAAATAAGGCAGAAAATCCTCCAAGCCGGGAAATCGGTGTTAATTGCCTATGAATGTCTCTGTCTCCAAAATTATCGAATGGATGTTGTTGTGCGTTTTTTTTGACAGCCTGTCTGTTATGTTTTTTTTTAAAAATATTCATGCACAGAAATCTAATTACTAGGCAAATTTAATGATAATGAAATGAAGGCACTTTAGCAGAAAGCACCGGGCCCTGTTAATGCTTTCTCAGCCTCTGTATTGTTCGTATTTATTTATTTTTTTCCACAACTGCCTTTCTTGCATTAAAGGAAAAAAAAAAAAATAGCCAAAAATAAATCCTGGATTGCTGAAAATGTTTGTGGTGGCTCTGTTCATAACGATGGGGAATTTGCAAGGTGATTAAAGGTGTTTTGCAAAAATCAAACGAGCCTAACCTAATCAGATAAGGCAGATGAAATATTATTGTTAGAGGGGTAGTGTTAAGCTCGTGCCTGGAGGCCTTAACGAAAACGAGGACCTTATTGCTCCAGGCGGTGGGGGTGTATGGAGACCACAGGGCGCTTGCCGTTCTCCAGGCCCTTTTCCCAGGGCGGGTGTCCGGTGTATCCTGCTGCCTTCCCTAAGCTGGGCTTGGGAGGGCTGCACGTGCGGGCGGTGGCTGGAGAGTGCACAGGATGCCTGGGAAAAGTCAGTCCCAGGCCTTTTTCTCCCTCAAAAAGCAGCTTTTATTGAGCCGGGAGGACACTAGTAATAACCCAGTGGGTCCAGGAGATCGTTAGGATGAACCGTTAGGGAGCAGGACACATTTGGTACCGCTCTGAAGTTGCGAGCTCTTTGCTCCCTTGGCAAAGGTTGGAGCTGCTGGTTGAGCCGCGTTTATTTGGCCAAAACAACAGGTTCCTCCTCGAGATCCAAGTCTCGGCTCTGTGATTACGGTTGTCACTAATTTCTTTTGCCATGGAGTTGGCCCCTTTGCCCAGCGGCATGAAACAAGGCAGGTCTCCCACTTGCGCAGGGTGAAGGCGGCTCCGAAAATGTCTCTAAAAGTCAGGTTTTATTTGGGGGAACATCCACGCTGTCCAGAAATGCTGCCTTGCACCCCCAAGTCCTGCTAAATCTGTGCAAATCAGTGCAAAGAGGGGGCAAGCGAGCAGGAGGGCACCTGCAGGAGGGGAGCGCAGGAGCTCCAAGAGTTGCAAAAGTTGTTCTTGGCTTCTTGCATTTATACTGAGGTTGCAAGAGGGGAAATTTGGCCCTCTTTTGTTTACCTATTTCCCAGCTTGGCGGAGCAGACATTCCCAGGGGGAATGAGGTCCTGATACCCTCCGAACACCCCTCTCTTCCCCGCAACCAGAAACAACCCGTTGAAACAACGGGGCGGATTGTGCCGCCCACTGGAAATCACTGGCCCGGCCAAGAAAATATGTGCGGCATTAAACTAAAAATTTGCATCGCAATAATGCTTTATTAAGCACATTAGGAGATTAAAAGAATCGACCCATTTGTTCCCATTCACGTCGCGCCGGGATTTGCATTTCTTTCTTCCCCACCTCCAACTTAGCCCCTTGCTCGCTCTGCAAGTCATTTTCTCAAGGAAAGCCTTGCAAGACTCTCCCCCCGGAGAAGGTGCCCGTGTGTGTGGATGTGTGCGGAGGGCTCTCCCCCTCGCCTTATATATTTTTTTTAAATCAAACCGCTTGACGCGCGCCGCAGAGGAGGGGCGGCACGGCCAAGAAAGGGGTTGTCTGCTCCCGTTTCGGCTCAAACGGTTAATTAAGACAATAGAGGCTCCATAACAATCGAGGCCCGGGCTCTGAATGCTTGTCTAGACTCTATAGTTCGCCGACAAGTTCTCTGTCGGAATTTTAACTTGGCCAGGCTCCCTTCCCCTCCCCTCTTTCCCCGCCTCCCAGCTCACGGCCAGAAGTTCCCTTTTCTCTTTTGTTTGTTTGGTTTTGTTTTGTTTTTCCTGCTTTTTTCGGGGGGCTGGGGGGGGCCTTTGAACAATCGAGCTCTTGAGCGGCCGGCTCGGCCGGCCGGCTCCGCTGCGGCTCCTCGCGCAGGCGGCCGGCGCTCGCTGCAGCGCGGGCAGCGCAGTTCCCTCCGCTGGCGCCGAGGAGGCCCCTGCAACGTGCTGCGTTTGGGGGTGCTCCAATCCCTCGTTGGGAAGCTCACCCCCCCCCCCCGTTTAACTGAGGCTCCTCCTTGAGCTGGTGCGATCGCTGGGGGACCTGCGGGGATCCGAGCAAAGCCCTGCAAGAGGTGGCACCCGAAAAACCTGCCCGTGGGCATTTCCAGCTGCCCTTGGGGACTTTATTCCAATGCGGGGACGCAGCAGGACACGCGGCGAGCTTGCAAAACACGCCAAGCCCCGAAGTCGCAGGGCATCGCGGTGCTGGGCGCTTGCGCGCGCTTGGGGTGCCCCTGGCGCTCCGCGTTGCAACACCCTGGCTGCATACGGGACCCTGAGCCCGTCCTCCCCCTTTCCCACGGGGAGAGTTTCCCTGGCAGTTTTGCAGAAGGGCTGGAATGGGAGGGACCCTCTGTGGAGGAGAACGCAGGGATGCAGCCGGGTGCTTGAAAGACGGGCAAGATTATTCCAACTGCATCCATGCAAATGAGGCCTGTCTGCAGGCAGGAGAGACAAAAGGTCATTAGCTTCCCATGCAGCGCCCTTCGCACAGGGCCTAATTTCTCATCTTCCTAACCCCTTTCCGTCCACTTTGCATTTTTTTTTTGCACTCAGATTATGATATTTGGGTCAAACAGTGATATTTTGGCAGCCGGGTGCAAGATGGTTGTGAGTTCTAACTAACTTCTTTGATTGCCTGTGTGAAACTTGCGTTCTCAGGAAACTCCTGCCTTATTTCCGTGCTTCCCGGTGTTGCTGAGCCCAGGAGCGATCCCGGCATGCCTGCGATGCTGGAATTGGGGTGCAACGGGGGAAAAGAGCGTTGCATGGGGCAAGGGCGTGCATCGCTTGGGCTGCTCCAGCCTCCGCTTTGGACCCCAGCGCCTCCGCGCCCGTCGCCCCGCGGCCGGCGCTGCTCCGCGTTGGCGCTGCCTCCTCCGGCGCCGGGATTGAGAGTTTATTCACGCGCTAATCAGAGTGACACGACGGCGGTCGCAGGCGGGGGCCATTCACCGGCGGCGCTGGCGAGGTCGGGAGGTCACCCAAGTTCGCAAGGAGGGGGGTTTTTGTGATGCAGATGAGCCGAGAGCGCCCGGGCGAGCGCCCCGGGTCCCTCCCGCGCTGCCGCGCGCGGTTTGGCTGCACCTTGAGCAGGGCCCCGTCCTCGCCCTGGGCTCGTCCTCGTCCGCAGCCTTGTCCCCGTGGGGCTGCCCGTGAGCCAAGGAGCTGGGGACGGCGCTTCCGAGCGGTGCCGAGCGACGGGCTCATTCCGGAGTGGAAAAAGCACCTCCTCCACCAGCCTTCGAGCGCTATCCCGTCCATTGGCCACCCCTTCCTGGCAAGGGGTCCCAGGGCAGAGCCAGGGCCACCCTGGGTGTTGGCATCTGAGCACAGCGCGGTCATTGCAAACGTCCCGGAGGGTTTTCCTTCCCCTTGGAAAATGGACGGGCCGCACCCTTGCATGGGCAGGATGCTGAGGGCTTGGTGGGATGGAGGAGGCCACGAGCCTCCTCCGAGCCTTCGTTTCTCCGTGTGAGCGCAGGTGACGCCAGACCAAGCCCGGGAGCTCGGGCTGGGATTGAGCAACCCCAGGGGGATTTTCCATACTGAATCCACGCTGGAGCATGAGTTTCTTCGGGGATGCGCCGAGCCGATAGCAGGTGACCCCCTTGCGCACAAGCGGGGGAAGCAGCAGGGTTGGAGAAACAAAAAAAAAAAAACGATGCAACCCCAAAATGATGAGATTTGGGGTGAAAATCCTGAGTTTTGGGGCCCTTCTGGGGCATTTTCTTCTGGACACGGCTGTGCCGAGAGCTCCGCAGGCCGTCCTGATAGAGAGATACGGCCGGTGGCAGGGCATGAAATCCGCTTGAATAGGTGACACCCAAGCCGCGCTGTCACAGGAGCCCGAAATAACTAAATTACCTCGTTGCTGCCCCCGAGGGTTAACGAGGGCGCCCGGCTGCCGCCTCCCCGTGCGCACTCTGAGCTTCCAAGCCCTGTCGGGGCTCCTCGGTGCTTTGGGGAGAAAAGGCCCCAATATTTCTTTTTTACTTTTTTTTTTAGCACTTTTGCTGCCATAACAGATGGAAAATTTCCCATCCAAGCGTCCTGATGTCCCCAGTGTCCCTCTGTGCCCTCCTCCCCCTGCCCTGAAGCCTCTTTGGCAAAAACGCCGAAGAAGCCGGGCTGGCAGCAACAGAGCGGGAAAGATGTCGGGATGGGTTTGCCCCGTGGTTTTTCTCACCCTCCCCTTTGCCTTATTACTATTTTTTCATCCCAAGGGATGTTCTGGTGCCCTGGGATGGCACTCGGGGACACGTGCGGGATGCCGTGGCTGCTTCCTGCTTCTTTTCCCTTTTATTTTTCCCCCTCCCAGGGGAAAACAGAGGGATGAATCCAGTGCCAGGGCCACCCTTGCAGCTAAGGGGGGGTTCTGCGGCAGCTGCGCGAGCCCTGGGAAGCCCTCGTGGGCAGAGTTTCGGCGAGCGGCCCCGGTGCTCGCTCAGATCGGCCGCGGCATCTGGTGCTGCTCCGGTCCCAACAAGTGGCTCCAGATGGTCCCTTCCCCCAGCCCGCGCGGGATCTTCTTTCGCTTTCCCCTACCAAAAAATTCAAGTTGTCTCCAAATTGCTCCTTTCTTTCCCATGGGCATTCCCATTCCCAATCTTTTCTCTTTAATTGCTGAGAAAACGAGTTTTTTTCCTGAGCAGGCTTTCCATAGATCCAAGACCAATCACGCCAAGGCAGCCGGAAGGGGAACGGGATGTTTTAAATTCATTGGCAATGCTTGAGGTTTTTCTCCCCATCTCCTTCCCCTTTTCTTCCACTTCTTAGCTACAACTGTCATTCTTTTTCCTTTTTCCATCAGAAAAAACATGCAGCCAGCTCCACCCACCAAGCCATGTGTTGGTGCTATCCCCAACTGCCTTTTTTTTTCGCTTTTTTTTTCCTGTTTTTGCACAAATAAGGAGGGGAGAAGCTTTTTAACCCTGGCAATGAACTGATGGTGCTTCCCAGGTGCTCCGGTCCTGGCAGTCAAATTCCCCCTGGCCAAAACTGCCAGCGCCAAGATAACACCCTTAAAAGCTCTCAGATGGGGAGGATGGGCTGTTTTGGGGGTGTTTTTTGTGCAAACCTGATGATTTTGATGTCTGGCTCTTGCAATCCCACTTGGATGCGCCTGCTCCGGGAAGCGAGGCCGAGGTTGACATGGGGCAGAAGAGGGGGAAAGCAGTGGCTACATCGCCCCAAAGCCCTGGGAAACAGGGAGCAGCTCTCAGGGCGTTATTTTTTTATTATTATTATTATTATTAAAAAGTAAAAAGCCTAATTCCTTCTGCTGCCTTCATGTTGGAGCCAGCTAGACCTGAGTTTCATTCAAATTTAGTGAGAAAAGTGGGAAGAAGAGCAGGGGGGGCGGCTTTGGTGGGCGCTGACCTCAACTAGCCCCCAGAGAATCCCCCTGCCCCATTCCCTATGTTTTCCCTGGATCTGCATTTACCAAATTGCTGTTCCCTGGGCTCTATTGGTCCAAGGGAAAGAAAACAAACGTTTTTAGATAACACATGAGCTGAAATACTAAGAAATGGCCAGATTAAGCATTGTTCAGAGAGCCCAGAGGCTGAAAGCTGCAGCACAGAGCGGCGATGCCGCGTCGCAATAATCCCCAGCCCTGCAACCCTTGTACTGGCCTGGCCCTTCCTGCGCGGCGGCTGTGATATCAGACAGCCCTTTTGGAACTGCATCCTTCCTGGAAGGGAGGAAAAGCATTTAGGAAGACAAAATAAAAAAGAAAAAAATCCATTGCTGCTCAATGAAGAAAATCCCATTGCAACTGCACTGGTGTATATATTTATATATTTTTAAGGAATATTTGCGGGAGCAGCTCAGCATGGTATTAACGTGGGAGGGGGCAAATGTGGTGGTTCAGCTGCGAGGAGCTGGGAACTTTTCCATTTATTTCCTGGCAATTAGCACTGATTCAGCACAGGGCACCACGGCCCTGGACTGGCAGACAAAGAGCCCTTGTACAGCCGCAGGTATGGGAGAATCCAAGGGGAATCGTGTCCATGGCCATGTGTTTTTTCCTCCTGTATCCCATGTTGTCCCAGCCCATGGGGCAAGAGGTTCTGGACGGTTCTGGGATGGGTATCGGCCTCAATGGGACCCCGTGAGCTTAATGCATTGGTATGGGGTTCCCCACGGGTTTGGGGTTGTTGCTGCTCCGAGCATTCCCCTCTCCGTGGTGCTGGGCGGCCAGTGCCTCTCGCCCCATATGTTTGTGGAGGTTTAACAGGATTAGTGATCCGAGGAGCCCTTGTGTGCTAAATCCGGTAGCTCCTGCTGCAACCGCAGCGCAGAAGGGGGAAGAAGCCCCTGTAGAGGAGCCCACGCTGGTCCCAAGCGCAATGAAAGAGCAGGTTAAACAACACGCAGGTCTGAGCTGTTTGGTGCAAATTACCCTGGCTTTGGTCACTATTAAGCAGCCAAAAAAATCACGATCACAGTTGCCGAGAGGGAAGGATGAGGCTGGTTCGTGCCGACGGAAGGTGATCCCTTAGATAAAGGTTAAATCAAAGTCATCAGGATTAGAAAGGAATGAGCAGCCTGGACAATGTTATCAGAAAGTATTTCTATGTAATTAAAGGGTATGTATGTATGACTTTATCATCTTCCAAAGGATAATGTTTTTATTTTCTCGCTGCTGGGGGATTAGGAAGGACTGATGTAGGACACACCTGATGTGATAGCAGGGAAATAGCCCTGCCTGCTTTATAAGAGAGCAATAAAAAGGTAATAAGGGACATTGCCATGAAATTCCCGTTATCAAACGATGCAGGGTGACACAGGCAGTGCCCGTCATCATCGGGCTTGGTGCTGGGTCCACATTCCCATCTTCAAACTGGCTCTTCCAGAAGGGCTGGGCAAAGGCAGTGGATGGAAAAGGGCTTTTACATGGGAGAAATGCCCAAGACTTTGCTCTGGGAATACAGGAGGGTCCCCCTTACCCTTTGGACCATGTGTGACATTAATCTACTGCTGGCCCAAATATTTGCTAGCTGGATCCATGGCCATGACAAAGCAGCTCAGACCCCTCCGGGTGATCAAGACTTTTTGGGTGCAAAGACCTGCAAGGAGAGGATGTTGCACTGAGTCCTGGTCCATCTCCACACGGCCACCGCCTGTCCCTTGTCCTCGCCTGTAGCTTCCTCAGGACGAACCCCTTGGCTTCACTCCGCACCAGAAGGTCGCAAAGCGGAGGGTGCTGCAAAAAGAATTACCCCCAGTTAATGTTTTTCAGCATGGAAAACATCTTCAGAAACACTTTGATTTCTAAGGCTGTGGTTAAACATGAGTATAAGAGGGAAAACCGTCCGTGCTTGGCAAACAGCATGAGTCTGAGACAGATATAAAATACTATAATACTACTATAGGTGAGTGCCTGTCGGTACGTGTGTAAATGCAGGTATGTACGTGCATGAAGCAAAGAAATGCATTAGTTTCTATACTGTGGAAAAGTCATTTTCTCCATTTCTTAAATTGCCAGATGAAACGTGCAAGTTGTAACCCTGTTTTCAATAAAAATGATCAAATAATGACTGCATATGCCAGCAGGAAAAAGGGAGAGATCTGAAAGTTTTTTCTTTCTTTTTTTTTTTTTTAATCCGCTTGCAGTACCTTCTAAATGAGCTGTGAATTAAACAAGCAAATGAACAAAACAACAACAATAACAAAACAATATTTAATCTCTATGGTTAAAAATATAGAAAGTGTGTTTAGGCACGCAAAAAGCACTCATTAAAAACAATGAAATTAATAGTAGAGGATCAAGTGGAAAGCTTAAATCATTTATTATTTTTCAGGATTTGTAGTTCTTCTGTAAAGTCCTGACAAACTGATTAAAAAAAATACTGTTTTTTAAATATATGCTTTTGAAGATCCGTTTATTTATTTATTTCCTGAAGGTTACAAGCATCAAAATATTGCGGGGCTGCCATTTGGATGTGGCATCCGTGGGTGACGGATTGACGCGGTGCAAGGATTGCTCTGCTCCCTGCAAGGAGAAGCCCCAAACCTGCTCCCTCCCTGGTAAAAAACGATGCAAAAGAAACCCAAATCCCCGCGCTTTTGGGGGGGATATTTACAACTGATTGACGATTAGCCCCAAATTTAGCGAAAAATGACAGATTGAGCCTGGTGGGGGGGGCGGGGGCGCGTAAAGCAATTTAATTAATTTGTAATCTTAGGTTTCATTAGAAAATGCAAGAATAATGACCGCATCCAGCAGGCAACGGGGGAAAAATTGTAAATGGAGATTTCCCCCTCCCAAATCAGATTATAAAGTAAGTTTTATTATTATTATTATTATTATTATTATTATTATTATTATTTAAATTAAACTAGTTGATGTGCAGCTGATCGGAGTAACCCCAGATTAGGAGCGAGGTAAACAGGACTAACAAACAAATAGAAATGACAAAAGGCACGAAGTTAACTCTTTCTCCCCTTTTTCGGTGCCTCCTCCGGGGCTGCCAAGGGATTTTCCCCGCACCCGGCTCGCAAGCCGGGCAAATATTCGTTTGCAACGAGGGCTCTGCTGGCAGCGATGAGCTCCGTGTTGGAGCTGCAGGCGCTGAGGTGCTTTAACTCCGTTTAAAACCTGCGGGAAAAGGTGAAAAAGGAAAAAAAAATCGCTCCGAAATGGTCCCGTCCCCACCATGGGAGGGGATGTGCAGAGCCCAGATTACCCGGTTGCTCCTTGCTCCGTCCTGGCTGCGTATTTTCGCTGCTCCATTATTATTAGTAATTATTGTTATTATCGAGATGGTCTCTCTCCCTCCTTTTCTCGGAGAAATGCTCCTCTTTTTTCCTTTCTGATCGTTTTCCTGCCCTTTTTCTGCCTCCTGCAGCCTCCCCCCGACGGCTGAGCCGAAGCGACGGCTCCCGCCCGCAGGCGGAGGCGTGGGAACCTCCCAAATACTCCGCAATTCCCCCATTTTCTTCCTTGCCAAACTTCGGCTTCGCTTGCTACCACTTCTCCCCTAATTTCTTCTACCCAATAAATCAGAAAAAAAAAAAATCCTGAAATTCACCGACTTCTTTTTTTTTTTTTTTTTTTTTTTTTTTCTTTGAAAATCGTTGAAGTTAAATTTAAAAGCATGGGGGGGAGCGGGGAAGTTTGGGGTGATATTGTGTGTCAGGATCCCATTTAAGCCAGTTATTAAATGTAATTCTCCCACCTTGACTCTCTCTCCTTTTCTTTCTTTTCTTTTTTTTTAACCAAAACGAAAAAAAAAAAATCAATTTTCTGCTTGGGGCATCCCAGTCATCATTTGCCTCCAGAAGATTTAGAAAAAAAAGAAAATCTGGCTACGTTATTACTGCCACTAGAAGGAATGTTCATTTATATAATGAACAACGCGAGAGAAATGTCTGAAAATACACCCTAAAAAGTCCACATTTTGTTTAAAAATATTCTTACAAAATGTAATTTATATTAAAATTTTAATTCCCCACACTTAAAAAAATAAATTAAAAATCTTAGGCTTTTAGAAGATCCTGGGCTGGTGGGAACCAAGTTGTCTCCATTGTGTTGCAATGTCTGAGGGTATCACTTATTATTGCCAGGGGTTAGAATTGATTATTTATTGCAAATTAAATATTTTATCAGCGTTCTTCTTTTGTGTGTGTGCAATTAAAAAAAAAATCTAAAATTGCATCAAAATCCATGTGCATCAAAATCCCAGGTGTGCAGCAGGCTGAGTTTCTACACTCGGGTTCGTCATGCTCAAAACTAGTTTGGGTTGAAAAAACAACCCCTGAGCAGCTCAGATCCAAGAGCTAATCAGTTATGGAAATTTCTGGAATATGATTAAAGGGGAAGAATAGCAATTGCGGTGAATTTTCGCACTTTTTTTTTTTTTTTTTGTCTCTTTTTTTTGGGGTGCTGGTGGAATATCAGTGGTTTCTTTTTCCCCTCCCTGGCCATAAACCCCCAAACGGGGGCAGTTTGTGCAGTCCCTGCTCCGCAACCCCCGGCCCCGGCGGAGCGGCTGGAAATCGCAGACTTTTGTTTCTGGTTACCGCACGGAGCGGAGGGAATGGGGGGGGGGAAAATGGGGTCAGAGCAAATCCTTGGGGAAATCCAAGCATTCCTGGGGATCCATCCGGGTCCTCATCTGTGGTTTGTGGACGCTCCATTGGAGGGAGGTGAAATCGGCTGCCTCGGACAAGAAAAAGCTTTGGGTTATTTTATTTGTTTGCTTCCCTTTTCATCCCTTCTCCTTCCACACAGACCCAGGCAATTTTTGTTTTTTTTTTCTTTTTTTTTGCACACTGGACAGGGAGAAGGGGCCGTTATTAGGCTGGAGCTGGTTGTTTGCCCAATCCGTAGGTTTTTTACCCCAATATCAAGCTGCTCCATGGAGCCGGCAGCTCTCCGAGGGGGATCCCAGCTTGGGGGATCCCAGGCTGGGGGAGCAGCCGGATGGCAGCTGTATCATCCACGGAGGCCGTGTTTAGGGACATTGCGCCAGTGCCTCAAGCCCCTTTGCCTTCTTATTTTCTTTTTTTCCCCCCTTTTTTTTCCCCTTTTTTTTTTCTTTGCTGTTGTTGCTTTCTTGCTTTGTTTTGTTTTTCCATGCGTCCGGATGTTTCTGGAAAACATCCCCTCTTCTTGGGCACCAGCACGAGAGGCGGGAGATAGCACCAAAATAAAATAAAATAAAAAATAATAATAAAAAAACAAAAACCAGACCAAAAAATCGCATTTTAGCCACCGCCGCGTTCGAGGGAGGTTACCCTGTTTCCCTTCCCGGCCGGACTCCTGGGCTGCTCTCCGGGTGTCCCCCAATTCCCGGCGGCTGTGGCAGCTCTGAGGACCTGGGC
>VZSV01000417.1:57352-73513 GCA_013398735.1 Nothocercus julius | reverse complement strand
TGTACCTATAGCACCCAGCACCGTGTACCTATAGCACCCAGCACCGTGCACCTATAGCCCCCAGCACCATGCACGTACACGCCGCAGCACGTATAGCACCCAGCACCGTGGACCGAGAGCTCCCAGCACGGTGCACGAACAGCACCAGGCACCCACAGCCGCCGGGACCGGGCCGGCAGCGCCTCTCGCCCTGCCCGGATCATTGGAATTCCGTCTCGCTGCTCCGGCAGGGACAAAGCGCTCCCGCGCGGAGCCGTGGCCGGGGGCCAGCTCGGGGGCTGGACGGCAGCCCCAGCCCTCTCGCCCAGGGCCGCCGGAGCGGGGAAGCCTTTTGTCCCCGCTGCCTTTTCTTCCCGTTCCCAAGGCGCTGGAGAGGAGCGGGGCCGGGCGAGCCAAGGACGCCGGGGCCCCCCCGGCTCCCGGCGCCTGGTCAGGGGTGAATGGAAAATTGCCAGCCCCGGGAGGGGGAAAATTGAGGCCAACCGCAGTGAACGAGCCGGGAAAGGGACACTGGGTGTGTGGAGATTCTCCAGTGGCTCCTCACGGGGTTGGGCCCCCGATGTCCCCGCCGACGGGGATCCCCCGTCCTCTCCTAAATCTGGGCACTTTATCACCCCTGAGACCTCGCCTGGAGCCGGCGCCCGGATCGGGGAAGGGGCTGCGGCAGTGGGGGCGGAGGGGGGGATGCTCCGCGTCCCCCTCCGTGTGACGCTGGCCGCCAAGGTGCCCTGCCAGGCCGCAGCGGGCGGGGGGGGAAGGACAGGGGACGAGGCCAGCGGCTTTCCAGGGACGCGGAGCTGCAGGGTGAGTCAGCAGCCGCGGCGGCAGCGCCTGGCCCCGCTCCAGGCGGGACGCGAGCTGCCTTCCCGGGAGGAAAAGGGCCTCTTCCCCGCCGGGCCAGCCACGGGCACGCTCGGATTCGCACCTGGCTGCAAGCGGGGTGGAGCGGGCGCCCCCGGCCCAAACGCCGCCCGCGAAACGCGCTGCAATTCCAAGAAAAGAGCATTCGCCCTTTAGCGGCGGAGGGCGGCGGAGGAGGGGGGAAGCATCCGTGCATCTGGATGCAGCGGATGCAGGGATGGGATGGAGCAGGCGGGGAGGGGGCAGCCTCCTGGCAGGGGGAGCTGGCAGGGCTTAAAAGCCCGGAAGCAGCTGGGGGAAAGGGAATGGGGAGGGGGGGGTCCCTCCGGCTGCTGGGGCTTCCCGGGCTATCGGCAGCAAGGAGAAAGGGGGTCCTTGTTGCAGCCGAGGACGGGGGGTGTTGTGCCCCCCCCCGGGGCTCGAGGGCGCTGGGAGGGCCCAGGCGTCCTGGCCCCAGCATCCTCCAGCTCGCTGCGCCGGCCCGCAAGGAAAACCAAGGGGAAACTGTTCCCAGCGGAGCGGCTGGGAGCGCCGGCTCGTGGCTCTGGCATCCGCCCTCCGGAGCGGGGCAGGATGGGGTGGGGGCCGTCACTGACGGGGAAACTGAGGCATGAGCTGGGGAGGAAGACGGGGAGGCACTGGGTGCCTGGGCGCCCCGTGGTACCGGGGCCGCATCCCGTCCCCTCCAGCATGGGAAGTCTCCGGACTGGCACCTCCCCAGTGCTACATCCCGCTCTCCCCCCAAGGAAGAACCCAGTTCTGCCCCCAGTTTGCCCAGTCTAACCCCATTTCCCCAGACCGACATCCCTGGGGGTGCCCTTAAGTCCAGGACCCCAATGTCCGTCTCCGCAGGGTTGGGATAGGCACAGACTTAACAAGAAAGCTGCCAGGAAAAGGCTGGGGGCAGATATTCTGGGGGCAAAGCGGGTCTTTCCCAGCCCTCCGGCATCCATATGGAGAAGCAACAGGTCCCGGCTTTTGCCTGGGCTTTCCACGGCCAGCTCTGGAGCTGGGATGGTCCAGGGTATCCATGTAATGGAAAAGGGAGCAGCTCCCAGGCTCGGGATGCTCCGGAGCAGCAAAGCCTCCATCCCTGGGGTCAAATATTCCAACTGGGATGGGGGGGGCAGCACGGGGACCCCAAAGCCCCCCCAAACGCACGTTTCTTTCTCCCCTCCTATTGCCCCACTGTCCCGTGCCTCAGTTTCCCTCCCCTGGTGCCAGCCCAAGGGTGGGGACTCCGTAGGTCGGGGATGGGATCCCACTAGCCCCGTGCCCATTCCAGCCCTCTGTTATCCTATTATTTGCAGAATTTCTCACAGCCTGAAGTCTCCTTTTCTGCCTGAATTAGAAAGAAACACCCCCAAAACCAACCCTTCAGCACCGCAGAGCTGATTTCTATTAATATATATATATATATATAATATACATATAAATACTTGCAGATGCAGAAGGGCGCTGGGGTGTCGGGGCAGGGGGGACCCACCGGTGCCAAGGACAAACCTCCTGCTCCAGCATCCTCTGCCGCGGGTCCCCCCGGAGGGGACAAGCTCAATCGTCCCCCCAGCCCTGTCCCAGCCTTTTCCCGGCACCCAGGGGGGAACAACTCAAAGGAGCCATTCCAAGAAGCAGCCAAGGCCCCCCCCTCCACCAGCAGCACCCCGGGGGGGGGTCACCGTTCGCATCCCACCTCTCTCCGGCGTTCCCGTCGGGAGAACAACTTTGTGCGCGCAGGAGGAGCCGGGGGGGGCTGCGGGCGCGCGGCGCCGCAGAGCCGAGCGGCAGCTCCAGCAGGGAAGCGCAGGCACGGGATGTGCCGGGCAGCGGGATGGCAGCGGCGCTGGGAGCGAGCGGCGCCGGGCATAAGTGCGGGCGCCGGGAGAGGAGCAGAGCGCCCTGTGCGTCCGCGTCGGCGCCTCCTTTTTTTTTTTTTCCCTTTTTTTTTCCACTCCTCCTTTTATATTTTCTGCCTTCCCCTAATTAAAGAGAGAGAGAAAAGAATTACTACCGTGCTGGCAAGGGCTTTGTCCCTCCCCTTCCCTCCCTCCTGGCCGCTGCCAAGAGCCAGTGCAGTATCCCGAGCAGGGAGCGCAGGATGCTCCGGCCGGGCGGATGCAGCACGGGAAGGCGAGCGAGCGCTCCGGGTACCGGAGCATCCCCACGGCTGGCGGAGCCGGGGGGCAACGTGCAGGGGCTCTTGGTGGCCGGGAGGGTTTTGCTGTGCACGGAGGGGACGCCGCGGGATGAAGTGGGTCCCTCTGGGCTGCTCCAGCTGGCACCCGCTGCCCACCCTGGAGCTGGATGCGTTTTGGGCTGGGCCAGGCAAATTCCAGCGGCGCTCCGGTTATACAGAGGCGATGCGGCCTCACGGCACGTGCTCCCGCCCAATCCCACTTTTCCAAGAGGAATCATGGGGGAAGATGCTCAAAGCCACATTGGGCTCAGACTTTCCCCCAGAGATTCCCAGACAGCCAGGGAATCACTGGTCACCCTGGGAAATAATTAACGGCTGCTGGCAAGCTGGCACCCGCATCCCTAAAATCCCACAGATCCGGCACCGCAGCAGCTCCTCCGCTGGTGAATCACATCCGTTGCCGGGAACGCTCATGGCAAAGCAGTGAAGCCTGCGGAAGAGCCGAAGTGCAAGCTCAGCGAGGAGCGCCACGAGCCCTGGGTGAGGCCGAGTGCTCCCGCGAACGCTCCGTCCCGCTCCACGCTTGGATTTCCCGGGAGCTTTGCGCCGTGGCCATAGGTGGGAGAGAGCTCCTGGAGACCCTGAAGCCCCTGGGGGAGGAAGAGGAGGTGTCAGGGAGGGTGGCGGGGGACTCCCGACCCTTGGGAGGCATCAGAGGATCCACAGGTGGCCCCCGGGCAAACAGCTGCGTTGCCGCCTTTCACGGGGCCGTGAACGGAGCCCCAGGGCCCAGCCGGCCTCCTTCCTCCTCCTCCTCCTCCTCCTCGCCCTGGGTCCTGTTCGTGGCCCCGTACCAGCGCCCTTGTGCCGTGCGCCCTCGTGCCAAGCGCCCTGGCACCAACCCAGCCCCCACGTGCCGCGCGTCCCACATGGCCACGGCTCCAGGCAGCAATTCCCAGTTTCTCTGCATCCCACCAGGAACCAGGAAAAGCCAGGCCTGAGGGGAGGGGGTGCATGGACATTCCTATCCTGAAGGGTCCTGAGCCCGGCACCCTGCAGGGATACATGGGCATCCCCAGGGAGTTCTGACCCCCAACATCCCAGACATCCCTTCTCAGGGTGCTCCCAACTTCCACTGTCCTGGACACCCCATCCTGGGGGACTCCTGACTCCACAGGGAAACAAACATCCCCAGCTCCAGGGACTCCCAAACCCCAGCATCCAGGACAGCCCCATCCCAGGGGCTTCTGTCCCCGGCATCCTGCAGGGACACACAGACTCCCCGGGGGCTCCCGACCCCCTGCATCCTGGACATCCCAATTCTGGAGACTTCTGAATACCAGTATCCCACCGGGAATACACAGGGACATCGCCAGCACCAGGGACTCCCAAACCCCATCATCCCGGGCAGCCCCATGCCAGGGGACACATGACCCCCAGTGTCCTGCAGGGACACATGGACATTATTGACTGCAGAGACTCTGGACTCTCCTCAGCATCCCTGAATTCCCCATCCCAGAGACTCCTGCCCCCAGCATCCCTGCAGGACACACGGACATCCCTACCCCAGAGGCTCCCAATTCCCAGCATCCCTCCAGGACACATGGACATGCCCATCCCAAGGGCTCCCCTGTCCCCAGGAGACTTCCCAAATAGTAGCTCTGATCCCAGCTCATATCCCAGACAGATAGTCCCAGTTTGGCCATCGAGGGGAGACCAGGAAAAGCCACAGAAAAGGCGTGAAGAGGGATGGAAGGAGACGGGAACAGGAAAAAGGCTGGAGCTTCCCGCACAGCCGCCAACCCTGGGGGCCTCCTTGTGGCCGCTGCTGATGCTCCGGCCCCGGCTCCCTTCGGATGCTCCTGCGAAGCCTGAGATCCTGGCACCCACTCAGGGTGCTGAGGGAAAACTGGGCCTGAAAAAGCCCTGATGGAGACAAAAGAAAAAGGAAAAAAAAAAAGCAGGACAGCAGGGACAGGCAGCCTGCCCCAATTAGCATCCCTTAATTAGCAAGCAGCAGTTCCCGGGGGCTGCCTTAGCTTCCCTGCCAGTGCACGGTGCCCCAGGGAAAGGCAGGATGGATGGGAAAAGGCAGGATGGATGGGAAAGGTAAATTGGATGGGAAAAGGCAGGGTGGATGGGGAAGGTATGATGGATGGGAAAGGTACGATGGATAGGAAAGGTAAATTGGATGGGAAAGATAGGATGAGTGGGGAAAGGCAGGAGGAGGAGAGAGAGGAAGGAGTGCAAGCCAGATCCAGATGCGCAGGACCGGATGCCCTGGGAGAGGAGGGGCCCCCACGGCAGCCCGAGCCCCTCACGGCATTCCCGTCCTGAGCCGCGGCTGGGGGAACGGGCCGGGATGCCGGGACGGTGTCTGTGCGGGCAGCCCGGCCCTTGGGAGCGCCGCGGCCGAGCTGGCGCTGCCACCCCAAAGGCGCCGGGGACGGCGGGGCCGGGGTGGCAGCTCGCGGGGGCTTCTGCCAGCAGAGGGGACTGTTGCTCCCCTCTCCGGAGGCACCGCGGCTCGTGCCATGGGAACACTTTGCATGGGATTGCAGGGGACGCATTGCATGGGATGCGGACAGAGCAGGGACACCCCCCCTCCCCACCCAGAGAGGAAAATCCCCGGGAAAGGAAGAGCCCGGGACACTCCTCATTCAAACATTTATTTTTTTTAATCGCTGGCTCTTTTGTTTGCAGAAATCCCCACAGTCGGAGTTTTAAACCCTCCTCCCCGCCAATAAATAATCTGGAAACTATAACCCTCCTCCCGCTAAAAAACGCTCCCCCAGGGAGCAATTCCCATCCCGCCGGGAAGGAGCTGTGCCATGCGGGCGAGAGGCAGGAGCCAAAGCGAACACTCGGCTAACATCTGCCGAGCGTCCGCGGAACCAGGACCGACCCGGAACCAGATCCCAGTGCGATCCAGCTGTGCAACATCTGGGAACAGAGGGGTTTGCAGCTGGAAGTTTGCAGCTGGGTGTGCATAGCTGGGGGGGGAAGGCCGTGGCATCCCGTTCCCATCCTCTGCCAATTCCCTCCCTGGGAATGGGTTTCCTCTCTTGGAAATGTTCCCAAAGGGCCATGCCAAGCCTCACCGGAGCGATTCCCGCTCCGGCGTACACAGGATGCTCGTGCTCGCTGGCGGCGGAAGGGTTAACGAGCACTGCGGCGCCCGGGGCCTCCCCCTCGCCCGCGGTGGGGTATGAATAGCTCGGAGCCGCTCCGCTCACATCCACTCGCTCCGGCAGCCGCCTTCCCTCCGCCGGGGGGAGATCCGGGCAGCGCTCCGGGGCAGCGGCGATGCTGAGCATGGAGAACTTGGTGGGTGCCCGGGGCCTGGGCGAGGAGTCCCTGCAGATGTGGGACCTCAATAAGCGCCTGGAGGCTTATCTGGCCCGCGTGAAGTTCCTGGAGGAGGAGAACGAGGTGCTGAGAGCCGAGATCCAGAGCGCCAAGGGGAGTCCCAGCGAGGACTCGTGGAGGAGCAAGTACGAGGAGGAGCTGCGAGCCCTGCGCGCCGCGCTCGGTGATGCCTTCAGGGAGAAGTGGTGCGCGGAGCTGGCCCGGGACAGCCTCTACGAGGAGCTGCAGGACGTGAAGAGCAGGTGCCAGAAGGAGCAAGCGGCTCGCGAAGAGGCCAAGAAGCTGCTGTCTGTGAGCAAGAAGGAGCTGGAAGAGGAGCAGAGAGCTCAGATCTGGCTGAAGGAGAGAGCCCTGCACCTGGAGAAGGAGGTGGAAGCGCTGCTGGAGGTGCACGAGGAGGAGAAAGCAGGGCTGGACCACGAGCTCGCCAGCCTCTCGCAGAGCTTGGAGAGCTTCCGCTGCGTGCCCGTGGCTTTCCAGCCGGTGGAGGTGGAGGACTATTCCAAGAGGCTCTCGGAGATCTGGAAAGGGGCCGTGGAGACCTACAAGACAGAGGTGTCCCAGCTGGAGAGCTCCCTGTGCCAAGCCAAGGAGAACCTGTGGAAGGCGGTGGAGGACAACCAGCAGAGCCAGATGCAGCTGCAGCACCTGGAGAAGGAGCTGGTGGGGCTCAAGGCACGCAAGGACCTCCTGGAGGAAAGTCTCTCACGGCAGTGGCAGGAGCAGAGAGGGGAGGCTGAGAAGTTCCAGGTAGGTGAGGGACACCCCATCGCAGGGACGTCTGTGGGTCCAGGAGGTTGCTCAGGGCACCCCCATCCTGGGTAGGTGGAGGTGAAGCCAAGGAGGGAGCAAATCCCAGAAGGAAAAGCCATGGGGAGGATGGAGAAGCCGGGACATTGCTGCTGGAGGGGAGGAAGAGGGTGGGAGGAAAAGCGGCCCCGGGGCAAGAGGGACCCACTGCAGGGGATCCCCTCTGGGCCCCGACTTGGCTTCTCCACCTGGGAGGCTTTTCCCCCTGGGAACCAGTGGGTTTTCCCAAAGGAAGAGGCTTCCCCTCGCAGCCCCTGGGAGGTCGGAGCGGGGTCAGGCCGGCGGCTTCATGGAGCGACAAACTCCAGGCGGATCCACTGCAGCCCGGCAGCAGCAAAACAAATTCAGCGGAGGAGGCTGTGGAGAGGCCGCGCTGGAGAGAGGGGGCTGGAAATGCCGGTAATGGCCAGGCCCCTCCAACGGGAGCGGCCGGGACAGCAGGGAAGGGCTCCCTCTTTGTTCCAGCTCCGGCGGGTGCCGGGAGCGGAAGGGAGCCATGGAGCCATTTCCCACGCTGGCCACCCGGCCTTCCCCTCCCTCCTCCTCCTCCTCCGGCTGCATCCAGCTGCTTTTGCTCCGCTCTCCTCCATGCTGCCCCTCTCCCTGCAGCATCCCCCCAGAACGCTCCGGGACCCGGGAAAACCCCCGGCGCCAAGTCACCACCCGCTCGTGCCCGTCCTCCGTCCCCCGCGGCAGGAAGGGGGACAGGGCGCGTATTCCCCAAGCACCCACAGGACGAGGACGGGGAGGAAGAGCGCCCACGGGGAGGGAGGATTAAGCCACACGTCAGAGCTGCCTGTGCCACCCAAGGGTCCCACGACGGGGGGGATCAGACCCATGTCAAGCCCAAGCGGGACGCGAGCAGGGGGCCCTTATCCAGCTGTGCTTGCCACCCACAGCTGGCACTGGAGGCCCTGGAGCAGGAGAAACAAGCCCTGCGGGTGCAGATCGCCCAGGTGCTGGAGGACAGGCAGCAGCTCATGCACCTGAAGATGTCCCTGAGCCTGGAAGTGGCTACCTACAGGTGAGGTCCCTGGCTGGGCCACCATGGTGGCCACCTCGGAGCCCCTCGCCCAGCCGGTCCCTTCCAGATGGCCCCAGACAAAGGGAGCCTGCGAGAGGACTGGGGGGACCATTAGCATGAGAATAGGGGCTGTCCTCCACCACGGGGCCTCCCCGGCGGCGCATGATGTCACCCGCCACCACGGACACGAATCCCAGCCGGGGGGGATGGGACGAGAGCCCCGTTGAGGCCGTGGCGGTGGGAGTTCTCTTGCAAAGCACCGCAAATTCCTGGGAAAGGGCAGCCCGGCCGCGGCGCGGAGGCTGCCCAAGCTCCCGGTTCCCTGCAAGGCTGGAGAGACGGAGGCCGGGGGAGCTCCGTGCACGCTGAGCGGGGCCTCTCCTTGCAGGACGCTGCTGGAAGCGGAAAGCACCCGGCTGCAGATGCCCGCCGGCGAATACAAGCTCGCCAACGGCTCGCGAGGTAAGAGGGAGGCCGCGAGCGAGGCTGGCGGAGCCCCCGCGTTGCCAGGTCGAGGGCATGAGGCTCAAAATAGGCGCGAGCGTCTTCCTGGCAGCGGTGGCCCCAGCATGATAAGAAGGTGCTAACGGATTCCTGGGCCCGTCTGGAGCTGGTTTGCTGGACACGTCCGTAGCGGGACGGATCGTGCCGGGTGTTTCTGCTCCTTTGCCTTTCAGGCGTGTCCCGGGGAGGCGGCTGTCCCCAAGCTGAGGGGCCCCAGGGCCCCACTAGCCTCCCCCATGAGGAGCAGCAACGTGGGGACCGTTGTATCGGGTTGGCTCCTTGGCGGAGCTCCTGCGGGACCGGGCGCGAACGCCGCCCGCCCCAGTGCCAGCCCATCCTCTCGCCCCTTGCAGATGCCAAGCTGGAGACGAAGCTGCAGCCCGTGACGCCCGAGAGCCGGCGGCTGCTGCCCTGGGATCTCCGCGCGAGCCCCTCCGTCTTCCCCAGGGCGGAGGCCAAGCTGCAGCTCGCGAAGAGCCCGGGCGATGTCCCCAAGGCCCCCACGCCCAAAAGCAAAAGCCCCATCACGAGGGAGTTCCAGAAAATCAACTCGGTTCTCCAGGCGCCAGTGCTGAAAGCTGCTGCCTCAGCCGCTCGCTCAGCGCCCAGCCTGGGGACGCCCAGGCGGCCGGTCCCCTCTGCCCGTCCCTGCTCTCGGGAGCTACCTGAGTCCCCAGGTCCAGAGCCAAAAGAGGGGGACAAGGACCCTTCTGAGGAGCCCCAAGACCCCAGCGAGGAGCCACCCGGGAAGTCGCCCACCCCGCAGCTGCTCTATCCTGACCGGCTGGTCACCGAAGCCTTGGAAGATGCTCTCAGGGAGGTGCGAGATGATGCTCAGCCCCAAGAAGAGCCTGTGTGGGGGGCCGAGAGGGCTACAGAGGGCTGTGGGGTAGCGAGCGAGCCCGAGGTCCCCAGCTGGACCAGTCACCCCATGGAGGAGGTTGACAGTGCCAAGGACACCAGTTTGGAGGCCGTCTTGGAAGAGAGGACTGGAGAAGACACGCAGGAGGAGGCAGGTGCGGAAAGCACCGCTCAGCGGGATGGGGCGACATCCCACCTGGAGCTGGGACCTGCCGATGGGCAGGACCAAGGGACACCGGAGCTCCCTGCAGCTGCACCAAGCAAAAGAGAAACGCCGAAGGAGATGAGACCTTGGGAGGAGAAAGCAAGGCAAGAGGAGGAGACGCCGGCATTTCAGAGCCCAGAGGAAAGCAGGGAATCAGAATTCGGGCGCGGCGATGCCGAGAGCCCACCAGGCAGAGAGCCACAAGCTTCATCCGAGCCTGATGCTGAGCACTGCAAAGGCAGTGCGGGTCTCCCCAGCCCAGCAGCTGCTGCCACAGGAGGCCTGGAGGAGCCGGAGCCGGCAGACGGGGACGGGGGCGTCGTGAGCGTGGAGGCGTTGGACCTCTTGGAGGACGAGGAGAGACCCTGGAGCCCTTCGAAGGACGAGGAAGAGTCCGATTTCCCAGAAGAAGCGAAGGAAGAGCAAGAAGAGGAGTCTCTGCAGAGGGAAATCCAAGCCACTCATGCTTGTCCCACGGAAAGTCACCCCATTTTAGCTGGGGAAAGCCACCCTGGAGAGGATCGTGTTGAGAGAGAGCCAGAAAGTTTGGAGCAGCAGGAGCTGCCTCTGTGCGAGGCAGCTCCTGCTGCAGATGAAGAAGGGATGGAAGAGATGAGCCCAGAACAGGAGCCCTCAAGCAGCAAAGGGAACATTTGGGCAGAAGAAGCTTCACCAATGCCTGGAGAAGACACCGTTGGAGAGGAGACCACAGATGGCCAGGGAGAAAGGGGAGAGCCACAAGAGGAGGCGGCGGAGGAAGAGGAGCTTGAGGCTGAAGGGAAGACGCTGGGAGCTGAAGAGCTAAGGCAGGAGGAAGGTGCCGTGGAGGACTCTGTGGACACGCAGGAAAACGGCTTTGACGACGACATGCTGGAGCAGGAGGACCTGGAGACCCTGCCGAGGGAGGAAGACCTGGGCGGCGGCGATGGTGACGGCTCCCAAAAGCGCTGCTCAGAGGAGTGGGAAAACCTGGGAAATGAGGAGGACACAGAAGGGTCTCCAGGGACAGAAGATGCCGATATCCCAGCCCAAGAACCAGCCAGGGCAGATGACATGCTCACAAGCACAGGAGAACCGGAAAGTGAGGAGACAGAGGGCATTTCACCGGCGGAAATGGGAGAAGACGATGAAGATGATGAAGATGATGCTGGGAGTGGAATCAGTGAGCAGGAACCAGGGTCACAAAACAAATCAGAGCAGGAGACCGAGCCGGTCCCGGGGCTGATGAAGGAAGCCCAGGAGGGCCACCATGATGAGACCACCCAGGTGTCCAGGGACGAGGAGGTGCCCACGGCTCCAGAGATCCCATGGGAGGCAGGGGCTGAGGACATCGAGCAGGAGTTTCCTTCGGAGCCTGACGGGGCAGAGAAGGCGGCATCTCAGCAGGATGATCACGTGGATAGTGATGAGGCCCAGGAGGAGGATGCTTGGAGAAGGGAAGAGCTGGGGCAGGAACCGGGGATGTGCAAGAGCATCCACCTGGAGGACACTCTGCCGGACAACACCCCCCTGCACCTCTACAAAGGGGACACGGTGGCCACGACCGCACCCAGCCGCAACCCTCTGGCTGCTGAAGATGCTACAGAACCAGCTCCGGGACCTGAAATAGTTTGGGAGGACGAAGGAGAGGTGGAGGGGAGCCACAGGCCAACAAGTTCTTTAAAGGACAGCCATGAAGAGGAGGCTACAGGGATGGAGGCAGCACCTGCAGCAGAACGGGGTGAGGAAGAGGAGGGTTATTTCATGGTTTCTGCTCCCATCCAGGAGGTCTCCAGCCTGGAAGATGGTGAGAACTCAGAGGACTTTGAAGAAATCAAAGTTGGAGCAGTGGAAGGCATCAGGGATGATGTCCAAGGTCCCAAAGAAGCATCTCCAGCACCAGAGGAAGAAGAGCACTTTGAAGCGCTCGCCAGTGAGGCAGAGGAAGGCCCGAAGGTGCCCCCAGAAGAAGGCAAGATGGCAAAAGCCAGGGATTTTGCCAACGAGATGGAGGAAGCCATGGAAGAGCCGCTGGGCGAGGGTCTTTCAGTGGGAAGCTCCAATGAGCTAGAGCAGGACATGGAAAACTCTGCTGTGGCGTCCGGCACGCGCGCGGGACAAGGGACTTCCGAGGAAGATGGTGGGGCAGGGGAGCCGGAGCGCGAGGCCGACAGGGCCTCGGAGCCTCCGAGCTCTGACTCCTCCGGGCAGCTGGGGACGCAGGAGCCCATCCTGGGGCAGGAGGACGCGGCTGGTGCCACTGAGCTTGTCCCTCCAGGAGGGCTCCCAGCACCGATGGCTCCTGGCATGGCCAGGCAGCCACCTCAGCCTTCAGGAGAAGAAATGCAGGAGAGTGGGAGCCTTTCCTTGGCCCAGAAGGAGTGGTGCTCCGATGCCAACGCACCTCCGGAGAAGGAGGCCGATGACGGAGGACACAGCGAGCCCGGCCAAGACAGTGGCCTGGAGGCGAATTGTGATGCGGAAGGGCTTGACCTCCCTGGAAAACTGCCTCCAGCGGATGTCATGAAAGCCTCGGATATCCTGGAAATCGTGGAGCAAGCCCTGGAGTTCAACCAGGAGCTGATGTGGGCAGCGAGGCCAACTGAAGTGGAGCAGCAAGTTCCTGGGAGCATCCCATCCGAGAAGCAGGAGCTCAACGGGCTGTCCAGCGAGGCCTCGCCGGAGGACGTGGAATTTCCCCCGGAGCTTCCAAACGGCGTCGGGGAGACGCAGCCGCCCACGCGCCAGGAGCACGCGGAGCCCGAGGCCACCTCCGCTGCGGGGCCTCCAGAAGAGCCGGCGCGCGGAGAAGGCGCCGCGGACAAACGGAGCCCACCGAGCACGCGGCTGCTCGCCAAGCTCGCCGGGACCCAGAGCGCCGCAGCCGCCCGGGCCCACGAGGGGCTCGGATGGCAGCAGGGCCAGCTCGGGGACGAGCAGGAATTGTGGTCGGAGGAGGACGAGTGATGGCGGCACCATCCCCACCCACCCATCGGGCGCCTCCCGGAGCCCATGCCAGCGTTTCACCGGTTCCTAACGATTTCTTACTACGTTCGTGTGGATTTTTCTTTTTAAAAGCAGACGGGTGGGAACCCAATAGGTAGTGGAGCAAGGAGCTGGATGCAGTGAATGCAAAAAGGGGGCTCAGTTTCCCCTCCCACAGCCACACAATTCTTCTGGCACCTCAAGCCCATTGCAATATTTAATTAAACCCTCCATCTTCACCTTCCTCCTCTTTTTTTTTGCCTGTTCTTTCAGTCACCCTAAAGCACTGGGCACAAATCCGGTGCCAGGGGCACCTCTCACCACATCCCGCCCTCGAGCTGCCTTCACTCCCTTGCCACTAATTTAATAAAGCATCGGCCTCCCGCTTGCAGCCTCCGCTTCCTCCTTTCCTAGGGGCAGGTTTGGGGGGATGGAGGGGAGGGAGGAGGAGGCGTTGGGATGGTGATGACTTTGCCATCGGCCCCACACGCCCCGAGGGGGAAGCCGGGGTGCAAAAGGCACTGGGGTCACTATGAGAGGGTGCAAGGGGCACCGGGGCTGCGACGGGAGGGTGCAAACCCCCTTCGCGCAACGGGGCAGAGAACAGCACCCTGCCTGGCTGCACTGGACCCAAATAAACCCAAATAAGCCCGAAAAAAAAAACAAAAAAACAACTAAGCCTGCAGGCGGGAGGCCGACCGGCGCCCCTTGGATGGCGCCCGGCCGCAGCCCCGTGCACCGGCGGACGTCGGGCGGCACCGGGGCGGCCGCGCCGGCTCAAGGGCCCCTTTGTGCCGACGTGCTGAGCCGCAGGCTGAGTCACCGAGCGGGGGGGACCTGGCACCCCCTCCCGGGCAGGGCATCGCGGCGGGTGCCGGGGCCGGCTTGCGGGCTGCCTGCCCGGCTGGCCTTGCCCACGCGCCCGATTTAGCCCGGGAGGCGATAAGGAGCCGCGACGCTTATCTGGGCCTCTCCGCGCCAGAGCCCCCAGCCCGCTCTGCGTGCCGGCTGCCTTTTAAGGGCAAACTCCCCAGCGCCGCGATAGAAGGAAATAAGAAATAACCGCTGCGATTAGCTCGGCCCCGGGTGCGAAAAGGCGAGCAGAGGAGCTGGCCAGGCTGGGGGCCACGGCGGCGGCGGCTGGCGAGGCAGGAGGTGACATTCCTGCCGAAATTAATACGCATTCCAGCCTGCCCCGGCGCTGACAAAGAGACGAGGGGGGACAGATGGCGCAGGAGGAGGAGGAGGAGGGGGAGGAAGGCTCAAGGGTCACCGTGGTGCGGAGGGGCCAAGGCGGCGGCTTTGCAAGCCCCGGGGCTTTGCAGCCCCTACGGCGGCTCCGCGTGAAGCCGAGCGCACCCCACTACCCCCCTCCGGCCCCGCTACGGGGGCGCGAGGAGAGCAGGTGCCTTCCCGCGGCGCGCTCCGGGCGCTTCCCTGCCCGGGCCATCCCGCAGCTTCACCTCTGGCGGGGAGCACCCACGGGCGACCGCAGCGCTTCCCGAGGGAAGCCCCGCGCGGCGCCCGCCCTGCTTCAATGCAGCCAGCCGAGCAGGTCTCATCCAATTTGAGGCAGGAAAAAGGGGAAAAGCTGCGGCTGGAAGGGGCCACGGCGGCGCCCCAAAGCTGCCGGGGCACCCGAAGGTCCCCCGCGAGCTCCGGCGCTCACCGCGACCGCGCAGGCTCTTTAAGAGCCGCCGAAACCCCCCCGGCGCCTCCTGGCCCCCCGCCAGAATCTTGGGGGTTTTGTTTCCTTTAAGCCTCGGCCAGGAGGGAGATTTCAATGGAGCCGGCACAAAACCCCCCCGCGGGGCCAGCCCGGCGCGGGGATGACCTCAGCGATGACTTCACTCCGCTCGCGGCTCCCAAAAAACATCGCACAAGCCTTATAAGGAAAGGACTAAAAATACCCCCCGAGGGGCACAGGCTCCCCCTCCCCAAAACGAGCCCTGGGGGATACTAAGTATATATATTAGGAATGCTGGGGGGGGCTGATGCAGCCCCTATGGATGGATCTGAACCCCCCCCTCAGGAGACAGACCGGTCCCAACGGACCACTCGGAGCATCCCGGCTGCTGCCGAGCCCCCCACCCCATTTGCCGCCGGGAATAGCTCCAGCCAGCTATAATAAGCCCCATCCCATTTTTTTCCAGGGCTCTCCAGCTGCCGGGTCATGACCCGCCATCCGCACCGCGGCCACAACAGCTGCCGTCAGCCCGGGATGCAGCAGATGCCAGCGGGACGAGCCTCCGTCGGGAATGCGCGCCTGGAGCCGTCCGTCAGCGCGGGGCGAAGGACAGGACGAGGGGTGGCATCACTCCCCCCCCTCCAGAGCAGCACCCCAAAAAGCACCAAAGTGGGTCAGGGGTGGTGGAAATCACTGGGGTGGGGACCTGGTGTCACCGTCTTGCGGGATGTGAGCGGATCTGGGGACATCGGGCCAGCCCACGCGCTGCACGCGGGGCTGACTCACCCGCCGGCAGAGGAAACGCCGACAAAAGCGGCTCCTTCCGTCCCACGGGAATAGCGCGGCTCGCTCCGGAGCCGAGCAGCCCGGGCCCAAGCCCTGATGGGGTCCAGCGCCCGCTCTGGGGCGGACGAGCCCGGATCGGGATGGGAGCAGGCGAGCGAAGGCCCCTCCAGGGCCGCAGCCAGCGCCGGCCGCATCTCCAGGAATTTGGTGCCACCCTCCGTGTCGAGCCCCTGGGCAGGTGGGAACGGGGTGGCTGAAACCCCAGTTGGGCGACAACTGCCCGGCGGGGTTGGGTTTCGCGGCCAGGGGAGATTTATCGCCTCCGGCCGCGGCACGTCCAGCCCTCCTCGAATGGCCCCCCAGGTGTGGGGACCCGGGGCGAGGGCGCCCAGCTCCGGAGGCCGCGGCTTTCCCAAACATGGCCAGCGTTCCTGGGGGACGACACCGGAGACGGCTCCGCGGAGCAGCCGGCTGCTGCAAGGGGGTCGCTGGCGGCCGAAGGGGAGAGCGTCCCCTGTCCCCTCCCACGCGGCCCCAACGCGTGGGGCATCCCCAGCGCAACTCGCGCCTGCCGCCTTGCTGCCCTCCCAGTGCCCTCCTCCTCCTCGTCCTCCTCACAAGCTCCACGGATTTCGGGTTTCCCGGCTGCTGCCCCTTGCAGGGGGCTCCGCTCCCCAGGGAGCCCCAGCAGGGCACCCAGCGCAGAAGGCACCGCTCGCCCCCGGCTCCGGGAGGGCTCCGCTCCCGCGGCGCCCCAACGGCCCCACATCTACCGTCCCCTTGCCCAGGTCTCCCCTGGAGCAGGGCAGGGCTGCCAGGCGGTGCGAACAGCGCCCGCCTGCTCAGCGGCGTTAACGGGGACGAAGGGGCCTCGAGGCACCGGCACCGGCACCGGCACCGGCACCGGCACCGGCACCGGCACCGGCACCGGCACCGGCACCGGCACCGGCACCGGC
>VZSV01000417.1:4864-19171 GCA_013398735.1 Nothocercus julius | reverse complement strand
CCCCGGTGGTGTCAGGGCATGGGGGGCTCTGGCACCGCTCAGGGCCCTCCCTGTCCCCAGTGGTGCCTTGTCCGTGTCCCCCGTGGTGTCCTAGTCGCTCAGTGGAGCTCTGGGGCGGCGTTTCTGCCCCTAAGGCTGATCCCTATGGGCTCCCGTGCCTCCCCAGCCCCTCGCGGGGAGCTCAGAGGCTCCTTCCTGCCCCCCCAGCTCCAAATTTTGCCAGTCCTGTGCTGTCGCTCTCCCTGCAGTGGGTTCCAGGGATGCTAGGATGTCTATTTTGTCCCTCCCTTTTGTCCCTGGGGCTTTGCAGTCCAGGGAGGGGTCCCGACGATCACATACTCCCCCCTTAGGCCCCCCAAGGGACGGGAATTGCTGGACCTGGCGCTCTGCGGCTTTAACCTCTTATTTTCGTCAGTTGTCAGCAACCTTCCAGCCCCGGCGCCGCTGCCCACGGCGACGACCACGACCCGCTCCGCGCAGGAGAATCCCACGTTCCGCACAGGTGAGTTGCAGCACCACGTCCTCCGTCCGACGGCTCTGGGCATCGGGGGCGTTTTGCCTGTTCACGTTTGAAGTGATTTCTCTTGACTCTGCTGCCTCTCCCCTTATGGCTGGGGTTTCCTCGTCCGTCTGGCGCTTCATCCTGGTATTGTTCCCTCTTCTTCCTCCCTGAGCCCTGTGGGCTCCTTTCTCCAGGTATCTAGGTGTGTTGGGGCTGGGATGTTTGTGAAAAGCTGGTGGATGCCATGATCCTACTCCGCCCTCCCCAGAGAAATAACATGGAAACTGATGTGTCTTTAGTCTCCTAAGGATGCTCCAAACTAGGGAAGGATGGCAATTCTGGAGATCTGCTAAGTTGCAGGTGGGAGGCTTCTTAATTGGTGTAGTTATGAGGACCTGTCAGTCTCCCTGGCAGCTTTCTAATTAACCAAAGCTCTCCAGAACTTTTCCATGAGCAAGTTTTGAGGCCCAGGGAGGTGAGATGAACTTTCTGAGCCTTGCCAAGTTTCCCTGAGTCAGCCAAGTGTCTCCCACAGTAAGGGGCATTTTTTGGGGGAAAACTGATAGTTATTGAAGTTTTAACTGAGAGTTTAAACTACCTTTTGGCTCCTCACTGGGGAGCAAAGGCTCTTTCTGGAGCTGCGGCCTGCAAATGAGGTTGCCCTAGTCCAGATCTGATGAGGAAACTTTCCTTAAATAGAATAGGCTCAAGCCAGCCGTGTGTGACACGTGTGCAGGAGGGGAGGGATCCAGTGTAAACAGGGCCACAACCAAGTGCCATGTGGCCTTCCCGGCGTGACAGGGGGGCTGGCAAAAAAGGTGAGGGCCCCTCGGTAGGTTAAGAAGATGCCTGGCATCAGCAACGCTGGCCTCCTTTTCATCCCCGTTTCTCTTGTTTTCGTGGCCTAAACATGGCCTGGATGCTGAACGCTAGCAGGGCCTGGCTATTCGAGTGTTTATGTAGCTATGTAAATATTTTAATGACAGCTTATTTGGGGCCTACGGAGCTGTAAGCAGCGCCTTTCTAGATGCGGAGCGGCTTGCTCGGCGAAGCCGCCGCGGCTGTTGCCGAGTTCTGTGCGGCGCAGAGAGTTGCGAAGAGCTGCAGTGTCTTGCGGTGCTCGCAGCCCCATCCTGCCCGCTGAGGAGGCGCCCGGGAGGTGCTGCCACCCACACGAGTGTTTTTAGGGCTCTCGCAAGGGTGCTGTAGACTCAGGCTTGGGGCGTGTGAACCTGAGGGATGATCCTGTCCAGATGCTGACTCCCGGGAGTTGCGTAAGTTAAATGTCAGCTCTCTGTAGAGTCCGATTGCCCTAAACTGATCTTTAGAGTAAACCAGACCCCCTGGGCTACTGTTAGTGGTTCTAGTGCTTCGGAAGAGTGTGCGGCTGTGCCCTCAAGGAATGGGCTTTTTATCTGGGCATTCAGCAGGAGCGAACTGGGTGTGCTGAGCTTTGGCTCCTGCTGCGGACGCGAACGTTTCCTTCGTGGTCTGGGAGGCTGTTCCCTGGGGATCTGTCCTGCCTTCTTAGCACCTTCTTGGTGCTCATGTAGCCTGTGCTCCATGGGCTCCGTTCTTACCTCGGCAGCGCTGCTTACCCTGGTTTTCCCCTTCAGCAGAGGAAGATTGTGGTGTTTCTGGGGCATCACGTCCTTCCTTTGGGGCAGGACAGGCTATGATGGATAACACTTCAAATCAACGAGCCGCGAGGCCATAGCTGCTACGCAGTGGATGAGGACAGGCCATGAGGCACGTGCGACGACACAGACCCCTAGGAGCAGAGTCCAACCCCTCCAGTCTCGGTGTTGAGCACAGATCTGCCCACAGAGACTTGTGCGGCACTCCCGGGGGCGAAAGCTGGTGGAGGGTGACGCTGTTTTCCTCTCCACAGTGTCTCTGAGTGCTGCCAGAGGGAGCAGTCTTTCCCTAACATCGATCCCTCTTAGGCAGCTGAGGGCTCTTTCATTTCTTTTTCTGATTTGCTTTCTTATTTCCCAGCAAGGTTATAGTCCTCTGGTGTGGGTGGATGAGACATGAAACCAGACTAATTATTTGGCAGTGGATTCTTTTCCCCTGCAAGCGAATTTCTTCTTCCTCACCTTCATGAAAAGACCATGGTGAAACAGCGGTACCGATGGAGCTGAATTGGTGATTTTGGCAGAGGGAAGGAAAAATCCAAATGGAGGTTTCGTGTGTATGTGCTAAGACTCTCCCAAGCCTTTGTGTTAATGAGAATAAAAGTAACTGCCAGGTTTCAAAAGCATAACCGTGTGGTGGAGTGAGAGTCAAGCTCTTGACGGACTTTCTGATCTCCTTCCGCCTCCCTTCCCTGCAGGGCCCTGTTGGTGTCCGGGACACTAGCGCTGGCCCTGAAATAGCAGGTGGGATCAGTGTGAAATGCTCATGGCCAAAATATTTTATAAATCTTCCCAGTGACACAAAAGGTCCTTTTCTAGCACAGCTGCTGGGCCGCTACGAACTGCTCAAGTTTCTGATATGTGATGTCGCCTAAAAGCGAGGACGAGCCAAGCCAACCTCCTAAATCACTTTTTTCTTAGGTGGGAGTTGTGCTTTGTCTCGGCTTGTGAGTGATAAAAATGGTTGGGTCAAAACCTTTTGCCTTCTTCAGCCTGTGGCTGGTTAGGGCCGAAGCTGGTGTTAATTCCTGATCTAGCAAGGATTAATCTCTGGGTTGTTTGCTGTAATCGGAGTTAATGATGTGCTGGCTGCAGCCTTTCCCCGATGTGGAAACGGGGAGTTTGAACAGGCTCCCTGCCACCCGGTTCAGAGCAAGCAGCTAAAACCCGAGTATGAAAAAGGCTGGCTAAAAATAGAAGGAAAGCAAAGGCCTAGCAAAGCATAAATAAAATGTTATTTTTTCCTCCACCTTGGCAAAACCTCTGCTGCTCGTGACTCTGACATGTTCGCCTCGCGTGGATCGGTTCGGCCAAGGAACTTTTGCAGGCCAAACCTGGTGCTCCCGCAATCCTTGTCGTCGTGATCCCTAGGTGGGAAGATCCACGCGGAACCGCTGCCTCCGGCCACTTTGCACAGCAACTTGTCCCCTCTGACAGCAGCTCACGCTGTTTTTTAACCCCTGTGTCACCATCGGGGACCAAGCAGCAGCAAGTAGGGCTGGTGTACAGGTTAGCAGGGCTGTCCTGGGAAGCTGCAATTTTTTTTTTCCCATGTGTTCCTGAGGAATTACTAAATTCCTAAAACTGGGCATCTGGTGAGGGTGTCCGGTGTGCAGCAGATAGGAAAATGCTCCCTCACCACTGCCAGGAGGCCTGGAGGATTCGGTGTGTGGGAAGGTGTTTAAAAATCTGTCGCTGGGGTTAAAAAAGCCTCTTGAGCAGCTTCTCACTAGCTGCCTACGGGCTGCAGGTGCCAAGTTTCTCTATGTTGCTACTTGCTGCATTCCCGAGCTACCTTTCCTCATCTGCATTTCAGATCCGAGCTGCTTCCACTTGTGCCTCCCTGGGGTGAAGTGCGTTCTCTGTGCTTACCGACGTATTTTAGGCAGCTGTCTTGGTGTAGAGCAATTACTGCCAAGCTAAAGTCAATAACTCGTCGTTGCTTTGAGTGTAGCTGAGGATCTGGAGCTCAAAAACGAGTGTTTTCTGGCTTGTGGTGGAGACCGGGTGGCAGGTGGGAACCGGAGGCAGGTATTGGGAGCCAGCGCGACCCTGCAGGCAGCAACACTGGGCGACATGTGAAACGCTCTGGGTCACCAACCTGCTTCCCTGTTAAGTCAGTGACACTTTGGTAAATTAAGCAAATAGGAGGAATTTAGGTAATGCACGGAGCCGGTTGCATGTCGTTCCACCCTCGTTCCGAGCTCGCATGCGGGCGCGAGTCAATGTGCCAGGTCTGCTCCAACGTCTCCCTTCTCCGTCTCTCGCATTCAGGGTGACTGCACAAGAGGAGAAGATGTCGGATAAAGGGAGCAGCATGGATGGGAAGACAGATACAGTGAACGGTAAGGGAGCCGGCAGTGACCCCCTATGCTTAGCCCTGTCCCAGGGCCACGTTTTCCTTGTGGTTTGGGTAGAGGCAAGGCAACTGCAGGCGAGTATTTCTCCAAATGAGACATCGTCAAGAGTGGTTTTGCCTACCAGGCATGTTAAACCTGTTCATGGAACACCAAAAAAAGGCCGCATCTGCCAAGCAAAGCGTTTTACAGAGCTCGCTAGTGCTAATCAAACCATTGAGCATTCGAGGGAGCTGGTGGAGGCGCTGAGAGGGGCCTGCATCCTCATCTTGTCCCCTTTCCAGTGTCTGTTCTCACTTTGTTGCTCTTGATTCAAGAAGGGAGCCAAGTGCTGGTCCCAGTACAGCAGTCCCAGTGACTGGACCTTGGCCTGTGCCCCCTCTGGCCTGTGCCAGAATGGCTCAGGATCCCCAGAGCAAAAGAGAGTCCCATCCCCAGTGCAAAGGGACAGACCTGGGCCTCGGAGCCCTGCTGAGCTGCACCCGGGCTTGTTTCCTCTGGGAGCAGAGATCTGCTAAGACCTTCACCCAGGAGACGGGGCAGGGGCTCACTGTGGAGCTTCTGCCTCCTTCCCTTGGTGATATGAAAGGAGAGAGGGAGAAGCAAGTGCAGGTGGGAGCTCTCTAGTTCTGAGTGCGTGGGATTCGTCAGTGAGGAGCTCCCTGTGCTGTCCGTGCTCTACAGGCAGTTTGTCCAGCAGCCCGGAGGAGATGTCAGCTGAGGAAGGCCGAGAAACCTCCTCTGGCATCGAAGTGGAGGCCTCTGACCTCAGCTTGAGCCTGACGGGAGATGATGTGGGGCCCAACCGCACCAGTATGGAGAGCCGGGACACGGACACAGAGAGCTCAGCGGAAGAGAAGGACTCTGACAGCATGGACGACACAGGCCACTACTCCATCACCGAGGACAGCCGGGCGCATGAGCGTTCGCACTCGGAGGAGGAAGAGGAGGACGACGAAGAAGAGGAGCAGCGGTCGCGCCGCCGCGCGCAGCGCAAGCGCACCAACCACGAGCAAGACTCCTCGGATGACGAGCAGGCCCTGGAGGACTGGGTGTCCTCGGAGACCACGGCGCTGCCGCAGCCCCGCTGGCAGGCGGTGCACGCGCTGCGGGAAAGGGAGCTGGGCTCCAGCTCCCGCTTCGTCTACGAGGCCTGCGGCGCCCGCGTCTTCGTGCAGCGCTTCCGCCTGCAGCACGGCCTCGAGGGCCACACGGGCTGCGTCAACACCCTGCACTTTAACCAGCGCGGCACGTGGCTGGCGAGTGGCAGCGACGATCTCAAAGTGGTGGTGTGGGACTGGGTCAGGAGGCAGCCGGTGCTGGAGTTTGAGAGTGGCCATAAAAGCAACGTCTTCCAGGTGAGGAGGGCGTGTAGGGACAACTCGGAGATGCTGCAGAGCTTGAGTCCCCTCTTGAGGTCCCCTGGCCGGGGGATCTAATGTCATCTTGCTGTGCTGGCAACTCTTTGCCAAGACCTTCCCTGATCTGCAGCTCTGCTCACTGCTGGTCTCCAGACCCTGGCAGGGTGGGAGGTTTGGGAACAGCTGTGGGGCAGGAGCTGTGTCTGGAGGGGGACGTGATGTCACCCTGCATGGCACCCCTGTGGCAGCTATGACCTTTCTGCCAGCCCAGCCAGGTCCGGCGCAGCCTCTGCTGCTACCGACCATGTGCCAGATGATGCCCTGGCACTGCCAGGGTCTCTGTGAGGGTCCTGGCTCCCCATATAATAATCAGAAGGAGCTGGGATTTGTGGGTCTGAGCCCTCTGTGTGTCCAACACTTGTGTTTCTGAGCCTTTGGGATTTGGCAAGGGTGGGTGTCATGTGCAGACAGGCACTGTCCTCGGTCTGTGTCCTGTCTTACTGACCCCCGCTGTTTCTAGACACAAACACGTGCCCCGGCTTTGAAAGCACCACGTCCGTTTGCTCTCTTCTAGGCCAAGTTCCTTCCCAACAGTGGTGACTCCACTCTAGCCATGTGCGCTCGGGATGGTCAGGTCCGAGTGGCTGAGCTCTCTGCCACCCAGTGCTGCAAAAACACTAAGCGCGTGGCACAGCACAAAGGAGCTTCACACAAGGTGAGCCCAGACCGGCCTCTGGAGGGGGACAGGCAGCATTTGGGGAGCCCTGTAATGCCATGGAGGTGCCCCAGCTCATTGCTGGAAGCCCTGATGGCAGAGGTGCTGTCCCCATCATCCCTTGACTCCTCTCTGTTGGGCAAAACACGAGCAGTCATGGAGAGACCAGTTCCTAATTGCTTATTTTAAGGCTGTGGTGGTGTAGTCTGTCCTCTGAGGGGACGCGTTCCTCTTGGGCAGTAACCCTTGGGGACAGGGAGGAAGGTGTTTGCCCTCGGACAGGGCGAAAACATAATCAGCAGGGTTTCTATATCCTCTGGAGCTGTGCTATGAAAACACTGCTTTTACTGGGTATAGAGGGTTCGGTGCTATTTTGGTGCCTGTTGATTGCTAATGGTCTGCTGGGAGAAAGGGGTCTTACCACCTTGTTAGATAAAAAGGGAACCAATGCCCGAGTATTTATCTTCCAGCTGGCCCTAGAACCGGATTCTCCATGCACTTTCCTATCAGCAGGTGAAGATGCTGTAGTCTTCACCATTGATCTGAGACAAGACCGGCCTGCCTCGTGAGTATTTCCCTACCAGCTCCCACTGCAAGACCCCACGGAAGGGAGACCTGGGGGCCCTGGTGCTCTCCTGTGAGTGGGCAAAGCTCCACTGCGTAGGGCTGAGTCCCAGAGTTGGGCCCATGCTTGTCCGATGGCCAAAAAGTGGGAAAATGTGGGGTTTGGGAGCTGTTAAATCTGTCTTCCGTGAGGTGCATGGGGCAAGGTCAGAGCACAGAGCTGCCAGGTGGCTGGTCCCATCCTCCTCCGTCTAGCAGGAGGATACGGATATGAACCTTTCCAACTAGACTGTGTCTTTGAACCCTCCATCCTCCAATGGGATTGGGACCTTTAGGCCCTATTTAAATAGGACATAAAAATAAAACCTGTGTGGCAGGTCCGTGTCCCTTACAAGCTGCTGTGGCAGCTGCCCAAGGCTGCCAGTGTGACACCAAATTATCCATCCCAAAGGCAGCACCTGCCTTGCCCAGAGGCCTTGACTTTTCCAGGTGTAAAAGGCTCGGAGAGCTGCTCCCGTTCTGCATAGCAAAGTGGCTAATTAATTACAGCACTTAAATCTCTCCAAACTGGCAGGAACTTGGAGCTTGTAGTTTACTTGGCTCTCTCATTGCCTGAACACTATTGTTGTTAATTGGAAAGCAATAATTAGTGAGCAGCCGGGTATTATGGGTTAAGATCCAGCACACATCTCGGAGAGATCTGTCACTTCTGACAAGCTTCCAAAATAAATCCACAGCGAGTATTAAAACAGACGCCTGGTTTTGGTATCATAGTACTTTTCCAATACAGCAGAATATTATTTTGAAGATGATCCTCCTTTAAACTGAGGACTTCAGAGCTTGTCTCCTGGTGGTTTGGTTTTTATTTGTGTGTGCAAGTGCTTTGGTCTGCAACCTTAAAACCATCTGTTTCATAAGCGGGACAAAAACTACCAGGGTGTTTCAAAACAATTATGTTTAATCTTCATCCTCCCCCTGCTCCATTATTTGCAGGGGCCATTTGGAAAGGAGTCTGTCAGTCAGTAAGTTGGAGTGGGTCTGTGACTCCACTCTTTTTTTTTTTTTCTTTCCTGGAGATCCATGCTGCTGTTTGGGTTTGATGCTCCCAGGGAATTGTCGCCATAGGAATGTGAAACCACCCTGAAGGCAGGGATTGCAGGCAGACCGTAGGCAGCTCCCGTCTTTCATTAAGCCGAATGGTATAATTAGAATAAAGACGAGCTTTCTGAGCTTGCTGTTCCTGCTTGAGGACGCTGCCTCAGTTTGTGTTCACGTCCGCAAAGCCTAAACATTGAGCCCAGGCTCTTGAGGGAGGGGACATAGTGTGTGTCAGGTTTTGTAAAATCTGGCCCTTATTATGGGGAGATGGAGGGAGGTAGAAATAAGAGCAGAGTGGTTCTGCTTTGGTGCTGGTCTGGTGCTGTCCTTGCTGTAACTATCCAGCTCCATCAGACTTGGGCTTGGGCAGTGAAACCCTTCAGACATTTTGGATGAAAACACCAGAAGATGATTTCACTCTGCGTTATTTGATTCATAGACAGAGCGTGTGCTTGCTTCAATTTGGAAGCAGATTTTTTTACTTTTTTTTTTTTATGTTTTTCCCTGGGAGTGAGTAAGAGCCTCACAGAGCTCCTGCATTTCCCATCTGGACCCTGTTTTGAATTCAAGTTAGATTTTTTTTGTTGTTGTTGTTATTCTTATTCCTTGTCTCTTAAAGGAAACTAGTTGTGACAAAGGAAAAAGAGAAGAAAGTGGGCCTGTATACCATCTACGTGAACCCAGCCAACACCTACCAGTTTGCTGTGGGAGGCAGAGACCAGTTTGTGAGGTGAGTCTAACTTGGGAACGTATCCTGAGCCCTCAGCATGGGCTTGATCATCCCCACAGGGGCTCAATTAGTGCCCCAGAGAGCTCTGAAAGCTCCTGTGTTTCCCCAGAACCACCCGTGGCTTGAGTCAATAATGCCTCAAAAGACTGTTCTCCCATAAGTAGTATTAAGATGAGTGGGATTAAGAGAGAAGGATTTGGATCCTTTGGGCTTTAGCCCTGTGATCCACTCTGCAGTCTGCCTGAGGCTGGGAGATCCTTCCCTTGGGAACAAGCTATTCTCTTAATGAGCTTCTGAGAAATCTTCTCTTGGTCCCCAACCAGTAAGTAGTGCTTGGTGTGCATCGGAGATGAGGTTAAGCTCAGGGAGGGTCTTAGTTTCAGCAGGACTGAGCTCCTTATGTGGCAAATGCAAGTCCCCCTCCTGTCCCTCAGTGCACAACCCTCCTTCATCCCATGTAGCATCTACCTCACATCCCGTTAGCTTAAAACTGTGATTCTCTTTCCTTCCTGCCCTTGGTTTCTAAAGTCACTCCACTCTGTGGTGCCCAAAATGTTCAGGGCAGTAACCTCCCAGGCTGGCCCGGTTGTCTCCAGATTTGCAGCCCCCCTGCTCACTTCTTCAGCACAGATTTCTCCTAGAGCTCATGGGTTTGAAGTTGCAGCTCATCTGGCATCTATTTTCAGCAGAAATGAATCGTGTGGTAGGTTCACGTGTCCACGGTGAGCAGCTCCAACACAGGCACCTGCCATTAGCTGAGCTGTTCTTCCCACCCTTGGATCCTGCTCGGAGTAACCAGCTCCATGCTCAGTCCTGAGCTTGTCTTTCCAGTGCCCTCAAGCCAGGGCTGGCTTGTCCTTGGCCAGGAGACTTTCAGGAAAGGATGCTGAGATCCCTACCTAGGTGTGCTGGCAGCCAGAACGAAGGATTTTTGGACTAGTGGCTTTGGATGCTTTTCAGCCTTGCGAGGCTGAGCAGAGCCAAGGCTGTTGTTTGGCTTCCTGAGGATGTGTGGGGGCTGCTCTTTGGAGAGCTTGGGGACACTGCAGCCCCACTGCTGATACTGGCTGAGCAGGCCCAGCTCCCTGGGGCGGCTGGCACGCAGGCAGTCTCTCCCTGGGTTCTGGGTATGGAAACATTTGCAAAGGTTCTGCGGACGTTGCTCACAAATAGCAGCGGTGGCTCCTTGCAGGGTTGTCTGTGTTGGTCGCTCTTGGCATGATCTGGCCCTGCCACATCAGGGAGGCTCAGGGAGGTTAAGCACAGCCCAGCAGAGGGGCGAGCAAGGTGACAGTCACGTTCCCTTTGCAGAGCAGTCTCTGCTCTGACACAACTGCCCCAGACGCAGGTCGCAGCCCGCACACAGGCTGCCGCTGCCGTTGTCACAAGCCACCAAGCAGCAGTTCCAGCATGATAGGAGGTGACAGTAAGCTGCTTTGGCTGAGGTTTCTCTTAACCCAGGCCACTCGGATCCCTTGGCAAAGATTGGAGCCTCCAGACAGTGTCACAGGCAGATCTTGATTCCCGAGTTGGGATTAATGTGGAGTCTCCATAAAAAAGCATTGTGTAAAAAGCATCGCTCGGGTCTCGATTGCGTGTCAAATTCCTGCCATCCTTCCCGTAGGATTTATGACCAGCGAAAAATAGATGAGAACGAAAACAACGGCGTGCTAAAGAAGTTCTGCCCTCACCACTTGGTAAGCAGCTCGGGGAGAGGGCGGGGGGGACACCGCTTCAGTGAGTGACACACAAAAGGGTCTCCTGCCAGCAGCGATGCTGCTCATGCCAGCCCTTGCCAGCTGCGTCAGCCTTTGCCCAGCTCCCCATGTCGGGCTCTGAGCAACGCGTGAGAGCCTAAAATGGGGCCTCAGCAAAACCTCGCGCAGCTCCGTGGAGCGCTCCCTCGGGAGCCTCGTTTAGACAAGGCTGAGGAACGCTCACTGGCCGAGCCTCTGCAGGCTTCCTGCCTGGAAAACATGTAGAGAAGCTGAACAAACTGCCTGGCTCTTTTATTATTTTTCTTTTTTTTCCTCTTGACCCTGATCTTCCAGCATCTGTAAAATGCTATCTTGGCTTAGCATAGCACGTGCTTTTAAGGCCTGGCTTTAAAGGCATGGCAAAAGAGTAACTCTGAGTGCTCCAAAGCAGCACGTGCTCGGCATAGGTGTGCTGGGGGTCAAGACCTTCTTTAGGGAGGAGAAGATGGGATCAGAGCTGTCCGTGTTTTCCATAGGTAAACAGCGAGTCCAAAGCTAACATCACATGTCTCGTGTACAGCCACGACGGGTCGGGTGAGTAAGAACCCTCTTGTCCCTCTTGCTCTGTAGTCCAGGGACAAAACCCTGCCCTGTTACGGAGTCTTGAGGCTCCCGGATATCTGCAAAGGAAATTCCAGCCTGGAGAGGGGTGGAGAAGTCACCGCACATGAGAGGAATGTGCAGCAACCTCCGTGCAATCCAGCGGAGCTGCAGCTCTGATCTGGGCAGCTGCTGGATGAGTCGCCTGTCATTTGTAGCCGTGGCTGAGTCACAGCAGATCGGAGCTGTCCCAGCCTGGGAAAGCACCATCGAGGTGCTTCCCGTAGGCACAGGCTGCGAGCCGCATCGTCGCCCGCCAAGGCTAGTCCTGGTGGAAAGATCTCCACGCACTCCATACTAATGCCCCTCTGCCTGTCCCTCTTGTCTCGTGCCAGAGCTCTTGGCCAGCTACAACGACGAGGACATTTATCTCTTCAACTCCTCTCACAGTGACGGAGCAGAGTACATCAAGAGGTACAAGGGACATCGCAATAATGCTACTGGTAAGGACCACCTGGGAACCAGGGTCTCTTGCATCCTCCCTTTTCAGCAAGTGGAGCAGGCACTGGGCCTGGGGACTGTCCCCAAGTGACTGTTAAACCTTCCCATCTCCATGTCACTGGTGTGGGAGAGCTGAGCCTTGGTGAGGCTGCAGAGGGCAGTTTATCCCTCTTTTTTCGCCCATAATGAGGCTTTAGGGCAAGTTGGATTTGGGGCGACCATCCCCAGAGCAACCCGGAAGAAAAATTGCCTTGAGCTCATTTCTACAGCACTGCCTGTTTCATCTTCCTCTCAAAGACTCTTAACACAAACTCTTGGGCTTGCAAAGAATGAGCTATTATGTGTGTGGGGACGGAAGAGATCCACTCCGGTAACCTTGGAAACTCGCTCGCTGCCAGGGAGGAAGCGAATTCATGGCAGGGAGCGCTGCCCAGCTTCTGATGGCCTCAGGCTGCTTCTTTCTCTCCCTTTTCAGTGAAAGGTGTCAATTTTTATGGCCCGAAAAGCGAGTTTGTGGTGAGTGGCAGCGACTGTGGCCACATCTTCCTGTGGGAGAAATCGTCCTGCCAGATCGTGCAGTTCATGGAGGGCGACAAGGGAGGAGTGGTGAGTTTCTGCTGCCGGCTCCTGGCACGGCACGCTCCGAGTGACGGTCATGCTAACGAGCTCGCCTTCCTTATCCAGACCACATTTGGCACCCGTTTGGGGGCTTCTTATCCCATCTTGGCTCAAGCCACATGCCCCTGCCAACTTGCTGCTGTTCTGTGTGTCCCTTTGGATTCCTAAAAAAAAATCCGAGCAAGGTTCCCTTGAGCTCTTCTGCATTTCGGGTGCTCAACACAAAACCTGCTCCCTCTGCCCTAAGAGGTGACCAAGGGGAATCCGGGATGCTTGGGAATTCACCGCGGATGAGGGCTGCAGCAGGCAGGCAACGGTGATGGGACCTGAACGGCTTCCAAAATAAGAAGTCGCTGCGTGGAAATGGTTGGGCAGGGTAAGGTGAAGGCTGTGGGTCAAAATCATCCTCCTCCTCATCTCAAAGGTTGATTAAAGCAGTATCTAGGAAAAGCCAAGAGGCAGGAAACGCATGAGCAGAAATGGACTTTGCAGAGTTATCCCAGCTCCAAAAGGCCCTGGGGCTGCTGCTCAGATGCCGGGAGCTGTCTGGGCTTGGCTGCTGCTCCCCGGTGGCTCCGCAGCTGCAGCGTCACCGTGTCCAAGGCAGGAAACGGCTGCAGCTGCTCTGGGCTCGGCCTTTCCCAGGCTCTGGGCCCAGAGCGGTCGCGTCTCGAGCGGCTGCTCCGGCTGTGCCAGACGGGGATGCTCCTGGAGAGCTCATTTGGAGAGCTCGATGCTCTGCCTTTGGGTGCCGGATCCAGGCATGGCCCCATGCATCCCTAAAAATTCCAAGCAGGGCTTCAGCGCGCATCCCTCCCCGCTACTGCCACCTGAATCTGCTTTTCTGTTCAGTATTTGCTTTGGGCTTTCGGTTTGCCCTCCTTTTGCCTGCTGTAGACTCCCTGGCTGCGCTGGGCTTTGAGCGCGCGCCTGCCAAGCCGGGCCTGCGCGCTCCGTGAATTATTCAGGCATCACCAAACTGCGTTTCGTTTCGCCCGCGGCGTGAGCGGCGGGGGGAGTCTCCGCCACTGCCCTAATTCCCATGGGGAGCTGGGAGCCGGGGCCGGCCCGCGCGTGACGCCGGCCCGCGCTCCCCGCAGGTGAACTGCCTCGAGCCGCACCCCCACCTGCCCGTCCTGGCCACCAGCGGCCTCGACCACGACGTGAAGATCTGGGCGCCCACGGCCGAGAACCCCACCGAGCTGGCCGGCCTCAAGGAGGTGAGAACAGCGCGAGGCCTCCAGCGGCGCGCGCGCTCGTTTGGACGAGCCGCGCTTTCGCGAAGTCGCGGGTTCACCCTGCGCTTGCGACAGCTGCTAGCGGGCCCAGTCCCCCTTGTGCGTCGCGGTTGGACCCCCCGCACGCACGTTGTGCCCCGGGCGGGCCTCAGGCGCCCTTTGCTGTCCTTGTCACCGCAGGTGATCAAGAAGAACAAGCTGGAGCGGGATGAGGACAGCCTGCACCACACGGACATGTTCGACAGCCATATGCTCTGGTTCCTCATGCATCACCTGCGGCAGCGGCGCCATCACCGGGTAGGTGCAGCCCAGAGGCCACCGGCCCCTTTCCTCCTTGCTGGCCGTGTCACCCCTGTCCCCGCTCATCAGCTCGGGGCCACCACCATGTGCTGCGTCAGATGGTCGCGCTCTTGCCAGCGCGGTGAGCACCGGCTCGTGCTCTGTCCCACCTTTGTTGCCACCACCCGGCTTTGACACCTGTCCCCCACCACCCTGGGGGTCCAAGCACATGGACTCCCTATCCCCTCGCGCCCTTCATCCCCTTCCTCTTCCTCTGGGCAGCGCCGGAGAGAGCGTGGGGCGCCTGAAGGCGACTCGGATGAGTCTCCGAGCTCCTCGGACACGTCGGACGACGAGGAGGAGGGCCCAGACCGGGTGCAGTGCATGCCCTCATGAGGCCCCCCCTCCCC